>OX336392.1:426209839-426723839 GCA_946902985.2 Meconema thalassinum | reverse complement strand
CGAACATATGGATGGTTTCCATGTCGGTAATTTATATAGACATGTTGGATTTTGAGCGCATGCGCGATGGTATCCTTACCTAATTGGTCACATAACTGTTTCTTGAGCTCTGATTGGTGGAAGAAAATGTCTCATAATGAAAAATAGTGTTATAATGAGCCTCATTATGATACAGTTTTCTGACACATAACGTTTACATTTTGATATCCTCGAACATAAACGTCTCTTCCTAATTGTTGTTTCCACGTCTTCCATCCTTTCATATATCTCAATTGTCTATCTATGTATATATAAATGATTTGCTGTTCGTTAGTCTCGCTAAAACTCGAGAACGGCTGGACCGATTTGGCTAATTTTGGTCTTGAATTATTTCTGGAAGTCCAGAGAAGGTTTAAAACGTGAATAAATATGAAAGTTGTAGCGCACGAGTAGATTCAACAAATGAGTGACACCACGCGAATCGCTTAAAAAAAGTCCCGTATGCGTTCATATACCATTCATCCGATTGCTATGAAACTTTGGTTGTATTGTTGTGCACACTCCAGGAAAGGTTTCTGACTTAGTAAATCCATGTTATAATAGGTAGCGCACGAGTAGATTCAACAAATGAGCGACAACGCGCAAAGCGTTTCAACAAAGTCATATATGCGTTCACATACCATTCGTCCGATAGCGATGAAACTTGGGTGAGAGGTTGTGTACACTACAGGCAAAGTTTCTGGCTTAGTAAATCCATGTTATAATAGGTAGCGCACGAGTATATTCAACAAATGAGCGACGAAGCGCCAAGCGTTTCAAAAAAGTCGCGTATGCGTTCATATACTCTTCTTATGATAGCGATGAACCTTGGGTGAGATGTTGTGTACACTTCAGGGAACGTTTCTGGGTTAGTAAATCCACTTTACAATAGGTATCAGTAGGATAAATAAGCCGGTTCTGGCACAGGGGCTAATGGGCAAGATGGCCGCCGCGCGCAATCACTCTATGTTATTCTTATGGAGAGGTCATTCAGAGCTGTCACAGGGGCTATTGGGCAAAATGGCCGCCACGGCCTGAGACCGTGGATTACGTCACAGGGAGAGGTCGGCCGTGTAGTTGCCAAATGGAATATTTATTATTATTATTATTATTATTATTAGGTAATTGTTAATTGATCATGTATAATCAAGACCAGCCTTATATTGTCCACTTTTTGGTGTAGTGGCTAGCATTCTTGGAGGTCATTCCTGAGGTTCGAATCCCGGCTCTGCCAAGAAATTTAATTTCTGGTCTCATGAGTGGAACGGGGTACACTCAGCCTTGTGAGGCAAAACTGACAAGAGCTGGCTTTTGATTCATACCTCAACAATTCTGCCTAACCCAACTTCACCCAACCTAACCTAACCTAACCTAACCTAACCTATCCTAACCTAACTTCAAAGTCAAAGCAAATATAAAAGCAAATGTGAAAGCACACATAATAAACTAAGTTATAACCTAACCTAACTTCACCTAACCTAACCTCACCTAACCTGTCCTAACCTAACCTAACGTAACCTACCTAATTTAAAATTGCAAGCGAAAAAAATTTAGCAAAAAGTATGAGAAAAAAGTGAGAGCAAATGTAAGAGCACAAATAATAAACTTAGTTATAACCTAACCACACCTAACCTAACCTAACCTAACCTAACATAACCAAACTTCAAAGTGAGAGCAAAAATGTAAGAGCAAATGAGAGAGCACAAATAATAAACTTAGTTATAACCTAACCTAACCTAACCCACAGAAACCTCATTTAAAGATTTTAGATTTTATGTTTTAACATTTTAGATTTTTGATTTTTTCATTTTACATTTTTTAGATTTTACATTTTACATTTTTGATTTTTTGTATTTTAGATGTTAGTTTTTTTTAGATTTTACATTTTAAATTTAAGATTTTTTGATTTTAGATTTTACTTTTTACATTTTCCGAAAAGAGTAAACTACTAGGTCACATACCTAACCTCACCAAACCTAACTTTGCCAAACCTAACTTAAGCTAATTCAAAGGCTAATGCACATACACAAAGTATATAAGGGTACAAGCAACTATCCTTATGCTAGTTTTATAGGTTACTGTACAATATGATAACTACCCCAACCGTTTTTTTTTTTCATTTGTTGTTTACACATATGACAATTTTCCAATTCCCCATTTTCATTTTTTTAAATGTTAGTTTTAAGTTTTTCAATTTCATAACATGGAAACATGGATTTTGCATTATGTTGTTTACACATTTATCAATTTCACAATTTCCCATTTACAGTTCTTAAAATGTCAGTTTAAAGTTTTTCAATTTCATGATATAGAAACATGGATTTTCCAATTTGTTGTTTACACATTTGTCAATTTACCAAATTCCCATTTACAGTTTTTAAAATTTCAGTTTAATGGTTTTTTTTTATTTTGTCAATATGGAAACATGGATTTTCCAATTTGTGTTTTACATGTTCATTTTGCATTAGGAGTGGAGAGAGGTGAGTAGTAATAAAAAAATGTACAAGCAGTTTCCATACGGTACAATATTTTTTTATTTAAATACATGTACACTATTTACACATAATACATTTTTATATATATTCCTTATTGTTATAAATTGTACACTTGTTTTTATTTTGTTTTCTATTTTATTTATTTTTGATTATGAATGCCATTTCTTATTTTGTTTTATTTTTATTTTTGTAGTGCTATTGTTTTATTTCCTAAATTGTTTTGTTTTATGTATTTGCTAGTTGCAGGCAGAAGATTTTGATATTCATAACTTAACTCTTTAAGCATGGTTAATGATTGAGTAATGACCATAGGCATGTGTACCTATACCATCAGCATCAATCACTCTTTTATCATCACCAGGACACAAAGCAATTTTGTTTAGTCTTATAGATGATATGTCATGTTGTTTAGAAGCGATAATGTTCATTGGTATTCTTTTTACATTGTTTTTCATGACACAATCCTTATAATCTTGAAAGCTTATACAATTTTTGACAACACCTCTGTTAATACCTTTAATCTTTTTGATTTCTTTACCATTTATGTCTAATGCGTACATTTTAGCTCTAAGTCCAACAAATGCTTTTATAATTTGTCCACAAGCCTCGTCTTTAAATTTCCCCAACGTTTTCTTGTTTGATGTAGAGTAACATATGTGATTAGTAGGATAATCTGATGTGTCCAGGTGTTGTAGGAAATCCAACTTGTCTTGATATACATCTGGGGTGTTAACCAAATATATGAACGAGTCAGTATCCATATACATGAGTTTAAGATTGTTCATGCCATAATAGGGTAGCAGGACATCATAGTGGTGGGAATACATGAGAGTTTTTGAAATATCCAGTATACACATTCCAATATATATAGGCTTATTGAATACAATGTTACGTTTAGACATGTGGAAAGCAGCTAGGTTAGGGCCATAAATTGTTCTGTCGATAAATGTCGGCTTTGCTATTAGCTTTTCTGCCTTTTTGCTGTCAGTCACAAGACGTATGTCTATTCTTTTACGGATATTTTCCATTGTTTTCCCAAAAATGGCATTGTTGAATAATTTGTACAGATTTTTCTCAAAATCATTTTTGGCTTGTTTTCGAAGGTTGTTATTAAAATCAACGTATGCCTTTAACCAAGGTCTTTGTTTAAACTTTAACACACGATGAATTTTTATCAATTTTATTCCATGATCTAAAGCCTGTTTTAATGCCATGTAGTGAACAACATATCGCCTTCGATTTCCAAGATGAGGAATTAGTTTTTTCAGAGACGAATCCTTAGGTTGTGTACACTCTGGTAGGAAAGGTAAATCGTTGTGTAGATCATGAAGGTCAGATGGGTAATCAACATCAACGTCTAGAATGTATCCCACAGGATCGTCTTTCTTTAGTTTTTCTAGATCAACAGTATCTGGAGAAACCCACTGAAATCCACCATAAGGAAGGGAGTGACACATAGCCCACCCGTATTGGTTGTTGGCATCATCATAGGTAATAAACTGCGATGGTTTCTCAGAATCATAGGTTTCCATGTATTTATTGTTAGCTTCAGCATACCGATGAGACACCTGGCATATGCCTCCACGTATTCCAGACTCGATTAAAAGAATCTGATCGTAATCCTGTAGCAATTCCAGTTCAATGCCTGTGTAAAGGAGCATTGCATCGAAACTTAAACCAGGCGAAGTAAAAAAGTGTGCAGCATCCACTCGGTGTGTTTCTAGTGTTTTGTTTCTAAAGGTTTCAAAGCTGTCTGCAAGAAGGAGTACATCTGAAGTTAGGTAGAGGTCACTATATTCCCCTAGAGTTTTAATGTTGAACTGATTCCAGACACTTTTGGCATGTTCATAGTCTTCTTGACTAACATCTTCTTGACTTAATTTGTTAAAGAATGCCTCTTTTGGAGGTAAACACGTTTCACTTAACTTTTCCCATGAGTCAATGTAGTCATAACAAAATACCCCTTTACGAGTCATGAGCATTGCATTTTCTTTTCCAAAGTACTTGTCTGTTTCAGGGTATGATGTTAAGTTGGAAACTAAGTTTTCCAAACTACTCGGCATTAACCGAAACGTATCCACAAATCTAAGCTTAACATTTCCTACATATTTGGTAAAGGAAATGTACTTTTCTTTGGAGTTAGCGATAACATCCACTCTCTCAGTAGTACATCCCAATTGCTTTACAATGAAATTTGCGTCGTAGCCACTCATATTATGTAGAAACACAGGAACGGGGTTTCGTGTTTTACACCTCAAATTACAGTTATTGTGAGCACTTCCACGGTATTCCCCTGTAATATGGCAGTGGTCTCGAACTTTCCAGTCCTCTTTGGTGAATGGTTTATGACACAAATAACAGGTTTCAGAAGATTGGAACTCTGCTTCTTGATGCTCAGTTAAAGCTTTTGAAACATTTAAGCTGTAAAGTCTATCAATTTCATTAGCTATTGAGATCAAACAGTCCATAAACTTTTCTGCAGCGTCAGGTCCACGATAAATAACAGGTTGGCTTGGAAGATTTGTCTTTATGTGTTCCACAGCGGGTGATGGTTTAACGTATATACCAAAGCTCATAGGAACATGACTCTGGTATGGCACTGTATAACTTGCTTCAGGATTGGGCAAACATGTTTGATAGGGTAAGAGTATACTTTCGAAATCTGCATAGATAACGTAAGGTATTCTTAGCATTTTTTCCACGTTTAAAAATTTGACAATGGGGTTTTTAATAGGCATTTCAACCCTAGCAATGTCATGCTGGACACACAAAGCTCTATGTTCTTTCAATTTTTCCATTCCTTGTTGTCCATATTGATTATCAAAGTGAGTAAAACACCGTTTACACGTATATATCTTATGTTCACGGCGGGTAATCTGATGTGCTACTAGTTTATCAAAATCTTTGATAAAGACGTAGTGGTTCTGGCCGGATGATGAACTTAGCAGAAGGAGGTCGCGATGGTCTTGCATCTCTTGATCCACAACCTTTAGAGGGAACAATTTGTTGTCTTGTTCCAATCCAAATACATTAATGGATATATCGTTGGCTTTTTCAAATTTGGGAATGTCAACTAGCGATGTAGGAAACGATATTACAGAAAAATCATACTTGTTGTCCAGGTCCTTGTATTTACTAATGCGATGAGCATTCTTTTTAACCAGTTTTGCTAAAATGGCATACATAAAACACTTTTCATCATTCAAATTTTCAGGATTAATGCAGGCTTTTCTTGCTTGTATAGCTGCTGGTAATGGAATATATGTGCTTCCACGCAAGGGATTGTACTTATTTATTTTCAATCGTACTCCTTCCACTGCTAACAAAGCCCAATTACTGCCTTTTAGCTCAGATTCCTCCATTTCCGTAGTTAACTTTGTAAATTGTGTTTCCAAGAAACTACTTAAGTCCGTTTCCAAAAATAGGGCCTGATTTCGTGTTTTAAATGCACGATCTGTAATTTCATTGGCAGATGTATGAATGAATCTACATTCAGCCACAAGATTAACTTTTATCGACTTGTGCATTGCTAGTTCTTTCTGCATAGCTTGTATTATTTGCTGTTTGGACTCTTTAAGGTATGAATTTAAATCCTTGCACGTATCGCAACGAATGAAATAGGATTTAAGTCGACCTCCAAAAGATGTCTCATATTCAATAAGTCCATTTTTGTCAGGGACCAATGACAGTAGGTAATGTTTTGTAGGCTCTGCTTTTTGTCTTTTAGCTACCGACACAACATTACAACATTCTTCATGACGACGTCCATTGTAGGCATTGTTGAATGTACTACCACAGGTCTTGCACTCATGAAATTCACCACACGATACTTCATGTCGCTTCCTATGATAGTCTCGAAGAAAAGTCTTTCCACACTCTTTACACATATAGCTAGGAATGGCTTCTTCCATTATGATTGTTGATTTCTGCAAACAGCTGCTTACTGCGTATCACAGGGCTAGAGGTTGGTCAGTGAGACGGTCTTTCACGATGTGAACACCGTGAGAGGTAGTAGTCAACTGGTGATATTCTTGTGAAGGGTCCACTAATATACCCCTAGTCTAGACCAACAGCTCTTTACAGCGTATGACAAGGCTGTATACTGGACAGTGAGACGGTCTTTCACGATGTGAACACTGTAACAAGTAGTAGTCAACTGATTATATACTTGCTAAGGGTTCTCTAATATACAATAGTCAAGACCCACAGCTACTTACTGAGTAGTACAAGGCTGTACAATAGTTGTTTTAACAGTCTTTCACGATGTGGTCACTGTGAATGGTGGTAGTCAACTGATGATATTCTTGATAAGGGTCCTCTAATGTACCCCTGGTTAAGGGTAACAGCTGTTCACTGCTTATGACAAGGCTAAAGACTGGTTACTTCAACGGTCTTTCACAATGTAAACACTGTGACAGGTAGTAGTCAACTGAAAATATTCTTATGGCCTACTCAAGGTTATCAGGTACTTACTGCATATCAAAAGGCTGTACACTCATGTGTGTTAGGCACTTTTTCTTGCTAAGGACCCCAATATTCCCTACACAAGGCTATACATGTTAGTTCTAAACACTTAGTGGTTAATTGTATATTCAATTTTTGTACAAAGCTTATACAAGCACGTTTTTATGAGGTAAAACTTTGTTAAATAGCTGCATGCGACACACAAAGTATGTTGCCGCTATCTAGCGGTGACTATGAGAACTACTTGAACGACCAGCATGCTACCTAGCGCTCCATTTCAACACTCGCTCACTGAACGACCAGCATGCTATCTAGCGGTCGATAGCAATACTCCTCAACTACCAGCCTGCTATCTATCGGTCAATATGACAACTCACTCAACTACCAACATGCTACATGGCTTTTTTGGTCAGTTTTTTGTTGGCTTATGTTGGCTTTTATTGGCTTTTGTTGGCTTTTGTTGGCTTTTGTTGGCTTTTTGTTGGCTTTTGTTGGCTTTTGTATTAGCTCTTTTATATTTGCTCTTGTTTGTTGGGAAAGTATGTTGGTCTTGGAAAGTATGTCAGTCCTTTTTTTATGGCTGTAAAATGCTACAGCCATGTTTGTAAGCAGCAACAACAACAACACACAATATTCCAAAACAATCCAAAGTACTCTAAGGTTTATCAATGACTCTCAACTCTTACACTTACCTCTATCCCATGCCTAGTCAAAAATAGTGTATTTTTCAAATTTTTCAAAAAATATTTGGAAAGTAGGCTATATCATTAAACTAAAAATCCTAAAAAGACATATGTTAACTCCAACACCTACCTCTATACCATTCTTAGTCCAAAAATAGTGTATTTTTTAAATTTTCCAAAAACATATTTCCAAAATGGGTTATATTTCCAAAATTAAAAAGTTTACAAAAATGTTTGTTTGACAGAAATGAATGGCCTTTACCCCCTCTACCACGGTACCAAGTCCCAGGTCTCTAGGACAACAAAAATAAAATTTTGAAAATGGGCTTTATTTCCAAAATTAAGAATTTTACAAACAAGTTTGTCTAACGTAAATCAATGGTCTTTACCCCTTCTATTCCCATACCAAGTCTCAGGTCACTAGGTCAAGAAAATAAAATTTTTAAAAAATGGTCACTATTTTGGAAACTAGGAATTCTACAAAAAAGTTTGTTTAACATAAATGAAAGGTCTCTATCCCCTCTACCGGTAAACCAAGTTACAGGTCTGTAGGACAAAAATGAAAAACGTTCAACTGGGAAAGTAGGCGATTTTTCATAAAACCAAACATTCTAAAAAGTGTTCTATGGGCTTAAAATAATGGCCTCTATGTCCTTTATTTTTTATATAAAACTTTTTTATTTTTTACATTTTTTTGAAAAAAGTTCAATTTTGAAATTTTTATATTTTGGAAACTAGAAAGTTTACAAAAATGTTTGTTTGACGTAAATGACTGCCCCTGACCCCATCTACCACCAAAATAAATTTCAATTCGCTAGGACAAAAAATAACAGTAGTGGAGTGGTGGTGCTTCTAAAGTACCCGGTGGCGCTCGGCTACGCTGAATTTGTGGATATCTTTGCGAACCCATGATCGAGAGAGCGTCAGCCTGAATAATTTGATATGTTGCATGTCAAATTCCGATCATGGGTTCGCGAGATATCCACTTATTAACATGAACGCCGCCCGAGCAACGCCGGGTGAGTTAGAAGCACCACCACTCAACTACTGTTATTTTTTGTCCTAGCGAATTGAAATTTATTTTGGTGGTAGATGGGGTCAGGGGCAGTCATTTACGTCAAACAAACATTTTTGTAAACTTTCTAGTTTCCAAAATATAAAAATTTCAAAATTGAACTTTTTTCAAAAAAATGTAAAAAATAAAAAAGTTTTATATAAAAAATAAAGGACATAGAGGCCATTATTTTAAGCCCATAGAACACTTTTTAGAATGTTTGGTTTTATGAAAAATCGCCTACTTTCCCAGTTGAACGTTTTTCATTTTTGTCCTACAGACCTGTAACTTGGTTTACCGGTAGAGGGGATAGAGACCTTTCATTTATGTTAAACAAACTTTTTTGTAGAATTCCTAGTTTCCAAAATAGTGACCATTTTTTAAAAATTTTATTTTCTTGACCTAGTGACCTGAGACTTGGTATGGGAATAGAAGGGGTAAAGACCATTGATTTACGTTAGACAAACTTGTTTGTAAAATTCTTAATTTTGGAAATAAAGCCCATTTTCAAAATTTTATTTTTGTTGTCCTAGAGACCTGGGACTTGGTACCGTGGTAGAGGGGGTAAAGGCCATTCATTTCTGTCAAACAAACATTTTTGTAAACTTTTTAATTTTGGAAATATAACCCATTTTGGAAATATGTTTTTGGAAAATTTAAAAAATACACTATTTTTGGACTAAGAATGGTATAGAGGTAGGTGTTGGAGTTAACATATGTCTTTTTAGGATTTTTAGTTTAATGATATAGCCTACTTTCCAAATATTTTTTGAAAAATTTGAAAAATACACTATTTTTGACTAGGCATGGGATAGAGGTAAGTGTAAGAGTTGAGAGTCATTGATAAACCTTAGAGTACTTTGGATTGTTTTGGAATATTGTGTGTTGTTGTTGTTGCTGCTTACAAACATGGCTGTAAGCATTTTACAGCCATAAAAAAAGGACTGACATACTTTCCAAGACCAACATACTTTCCCAACAAACAAGAGCAAATATAAAAGAGCTAATACAAAAGCCAACAAAAAGCCAACAAAAGCCAACAAAAGCCAATAAAAGCCAACATAAGCCAACAAAAAACTGACCAAAAGAGCCATGTAGCATGTTGGTAGTTGAGTGAGTTGTCATATTGACCGATAGATAGCAGGCTGGTAGTTGAGGAGTATTGCTATCGACCGCTAGATAGCATGCTGGTCGTTCAGTGAGCGAGTGTTGAAATGGAGCGCTAGGTAGCATGCTGGTCGTTCAAGTAGTTCTCATAGTCACCGCTAGATAGCGGCAACATACTTTGTGTGTCGCATGCAGCTATTTAACAAAGTTTTACCTCATAAAAACGTGCTTGTATAAGCTTTGTACAAAAATTGAATATACAATTAACCACTAAGTGTTTAGAACTAACATGTATAGCCTTGTGTAGGGAATATTGGGGTCCTTAGCAAGAAAAAGTGCCTAACACACATGAGTGTACAGCCTTTTGATATGCAGTAAGTACCTGATAACCTTGAGTAGGCCATAAGAATATTTTCAGTTGACTACTACCTGTCACAGTGTTTACATTGTGAAAGACCGTTGAAGTAACCAGTCTTTAGCCTTGTCATAAGCAGTGAACAGCTGTTACCCTTAACCAGGGGTACATTAGAGGACCCTTATCAAGAATATCATCAGTTGACTACCACCATTCACAGTGACCACATCGTGAAAGACTGTTAAAACAACTATTGTACAGCCTTGTACTACTCAGTAAGTAGCTGTGGGTCTTGACTATTGTATATTAGAGAACCCTTAGCAAGTATATAATCAGTTGACTACTACTTGTTACAGTGTTCACATCGTGAAAGACCGTCTCACTGTCCAGTATACAGCCTTGTCATACGCTGTAAAGAGCTGTTGGTCTAGACTAGGGGTATATTAGTGGATCCTTCACAAGAATATCACCAGTTGACTACTACCTCTCACGGTGTTCACATCGTGAAAGACCGTCTCACTGACCAACCTCTAGCCCTGTGATACGCAGTAAGCAGCTGTTTGCAGAAATCAACAATCATAATGGAAGAAGCCATTCCTAGCTATATGTGTAAAGAGTGTGGAAAGACTTTTCTTCGAGACTATCATAGGAAGCGACATGAAGTATCGTGTGGTGAATTTCATGAGTGCAAGACCTGTGGTAGTACATTCAACAATGCCTACAATGGACGTCGTCATGAAGAATGTTGTAATGTTGTGTCGGTAGCTAAAAGACAAAAAGCAGAGCCTACAAAACATTACCTACTGTCATTGGTCCCTGACAAAAATGGACTTATTGAATATGAGACATCTTTTGGAGGTCGACTTAAATCCTATTTCATTCGTTGCGATACGTGCAAGGATTTAAATTCATACCTTAAAGAGTCCAAACAGCAAATAATACAAGCTATGCAGAAAGAACTAGCAATGCACAAGTCGATAAAAGTTAATCTTGTGGCTGAATGTAGATTCATTCATACATCTGCCAATGAAATTACAGATCATGCATTTAAAACACGAAATCAGGCCCTATTTTTGGAAACGGACTTAAGTAGTTTCTTGGAAACACAATTTACAAAGTTAACTACGGAAATGGAGGAATCTGAGCTAAAAGGCAGTAATTGGGCTTTGTTAGCAGTGGAAGGAGTACGATTGAAAATAAATAAGTACAATCCCTTGCGTGGAAGCACATATATTCCATTACCAGCAGCTATACAAGCAAGAAAAGCCTGCATTAATCCTGAAAATTTGAATGATGAAAAGTGTTTTATGTATGCCATTTTAGCAAAACTGGTTAAAAAGAATGCTCATCGCATTAGTAAATACAAGGACCTGGACAACAAGTATGATTTTTCTGTAATATCGTTTCCTACATCGCTAGTTGACATTCCCAAATTTGAAAAAGCCAACGATATATCCATTAATGTATTTGGATTGGAACAAGACAACAAATTGTTCCCTCTAAAGGTTGTGGATCAAGAGATGCAAGACCATCGCGACCTCCTTCTGCTAAGTTCATCATCCGGCCAGAACCACTACGTCTTTATCAAAGATTTTGATAAACTAGTAGCACATCAGATTACCCGCCGTGAACATAAGATATATACGTGTAAACGGTGTTTTACTCACTTTGATAATCAATATGGACAACAAGGAATGGAAAAATTGAAAGAACATAGAGCTTTGTGTGTCCAGCATGACATTGCTAGGGTTGAAATGCCTATTAAAAACCCCATTGTCAAATTTTTAAACGTGGAAAAAATGCTAAGAATACCTTACGTTATCTATGCAGATTTCGAAAGTATACTCTTACCCTATCAAACATGTTTGCCCAATCCTGAAGCAAGTTATACAGTGCCATACCAGAGTCATGTTCCTATGAGCTTTGGTATATACGTTAAACCATCACCCGCTGTGGAACACATAAAGACAAATCTTCCAAGCCAACCTGTTATTTATCGTGGACCTGACGCTGCAGAAAAGTTTATGGACTGTTTGATCTCAATAGCTAATGAAATTGATAGACTTTACAGCTTAAATGTTTCAAAAGCTTTAACTGAGCATCAAGAAGCAGAGTTCCAATCTTCTGAAACCTGTTATTTGTGTCATAAACCATTCACCAAAGAGGACTGGAAAGTTCGAGACCACTGCCATATTACAGGGGAATACCGTGGAAGTGCTCACAATAACTGTAATTTGAGGTGTAAAACACGAAACCCCGTTCCTGTGTTTCTACATAATATGAGTGGCTACGACGCAAATTTCATTGTAAAGCAATTGGGATGTACTACTGAGAGAGTGGATGTTATCGCTAACTCCAAAGAAAAGTACATTTCCTTTACCAAATATGTAGGAAATGTTAAGCTTAGATTTGTGGATACGTTTCGGTTAATGCCGAGTAGTTTGGAAAACTTAGTTTCCAACTTAACATCATACCCTGAAACAGACAAGTACTTTGGAAAAGAAAATGCAATGCTCATGACTCGTAAAGGGGTATTTTGTTATGACTACATTGACTCATGGGAAAAGTTAAGTGAAACGTGTTTACCTCCAAAAGAGGCATTCTTTAACAAATTAAGTCAAGAAGATGTTAGTCAAGAAGACTATGAACATGCCAAAAGTGTCTGGAATCAGTTCAACATTAAAACTCTAGGGGAATATAGTGACCTCTACCTAACTTCAGATGTACTCCTTCTTGCAGACAGCTTTGAAACCTTTAGAAACAAAACACTAGAAACACACCGAGTGGATGCTGCACACTTTTTTACTTCGCCTGGTTTAAGTTTCGATGCAATGCTCCTTTACACAGGCATTGAACTGGAATTGCTACAGGATTACGATCAGATTCTTTTAATCGAGTCTGGAATACGTGGAGGCATATGCCAGGTGTCTCATCGGTATGCTGAAGCTAACAATAAATACATGGAAACCTATGATTCTGAGAAACCATCGCAGTTTATTACCTATGATGATGCCAACAACCAATACGGGTGGGCTATGTGTCACTCCCTTCCTTATGGTGGATTTCAGTGGGTTTCTCCAGATACTGTTGATCTAGAAAAACTAAAGAAAGACGATCCTGTGGGATACATTCTAGACGTTGATGTTGATTACCCATCTGACCTTCATGATCTACACAACGATTTACCTTTCCTACCAGAGTGTACACAACCTAAGGATTCGTCTCTGAAAAAACTAATTCCTCATCTTGGAAATCGAAGGCGATATGTTGTTCACTACATGGCATTAAAACAGGCTTTAGATCATGGAATAAAATTGATAAAAATTCATCGTGTGTTAAAGTTTAAACAAAGACCTTGGTTAAAGGCATACGTTGATTTTAATAACAACCTTCGAAAACAAGCCAAAAATGATTTTGAGAAAAATCTGTACAAATTATTCAACAATGCCATTTTTGGGAAAACAATGGAAAATATCCGTAAAAGAATAGACATACGTCTTGTGACTGACAGCAAAAAGGCAGAAAAGCTAATAGCAAAGCCGACATTTATCGACAGAACAATTTATGGCCCTAACCTAGCTGCTTTCCACATGTCTAAACGTAACATTGTATTCAATAAGCCTATATATATTGGAATGTGTATACTGGATATTTCAAAAACTCTCATGTATTCCCACCACTATGATGTCCTGCTACCCTATTATGGCATGAACAATCTTAAACTCATGTATATGGATACTGACTCGTTCATATATTTGGTTAACACCCCAGATGTATATCAAGACAAGTTGGATTTCCTACAACACCTGGACACATCAGATTATCCTACTAATCACATATGTTACTCTACATCAAACAAGAAAACGTTGGGGAAATTTAAAGACGAGGCTTGTGGACAAATTATAAAAGCATTTGTTGGACTTAGAGCTAAAATGTACGCATTAGACATAAATGGTAAAGAAATCAAAAAGATTAAAGGTATTAACAGAGGTGTTGTCAAAAATTGTATAAGCTTTCAAGATTATAAGGATTGTGTCATGAAAAACAATGTAAAAAGAATACCAATGAACATTATCGCTTCTAAACAACATGACATATCATCTATAAGACTAAACAAAATTGCTTTGTGTCCTGGTGATGATAAAAGAGTGATTGATGCTGATGGTATAGGTACACATGCCTATGGTCATTACTCAATCATTAACCATGCTTAAAGAGTTAAGTTATGAATATCAAAATCTTCTGCCTGCAACTAGCAAATACATAAAACAAAACAATTTAGGAAATAAAACAATAGCACTACAAAAATAAAAATAAAACAAAATAAGAAATGGCATTCATAATCAAAAATAAATAAAATAGAAAACAAAATAAAAACAAGTGTACAATTTATAACAATAAGGAATATATATAAAAATGTATTATGTGTAAATAGTGTACATGTATTTAAATAAAAAAATATTGTACCGTATGGAAACTGCTTGTACATTTTTTATTACTACTCACCTCTCTCCACTCCTAATGCAAAATGAACATGTAAAACACAAATTGGAAAATCCATGTTTCCATATTGACAAAATAAAAAAAAACCATTAAACTGAAATTTTAAAAACTGTAAATGGGAATTTGGTAAATTGACAAATGTGTAAACAACAAATTGGAAAATCCATGTTTCTATATCATGAAATTGAAAAACTTTAAACTGACATTTTAAGAACTGTAAATGGGAAATTGTGAAATTGATAAATGTGTAAACAACATAATGCAAAATCCATGTTTCCATGTTATGAAATTGAAAAACTTAAAACTAACATTTAAAAAAATGAAAATGGGGAATTGGAAAATTGTCATATGTGTAAACAACAAATGAAAAAAAAAACGGTTGGGGTAGTTATCATATTGTACAGTAACCTATAAAACTAGCATAAGGATAGTTGCTTGTACCCTTATATACTTTGTGTATGTGCATTAGCCTTTGAATTAGCTTAAGTTAGGTTTGGCAAAGTTAGGTTTGGTGAGGTTAGGTATGTGACCTAGTAGTTTACTCTTTTCGGAAAATGTAAAAAGTAAAATCTAAAATCAAAAAATCTTAAATTTAAAATGTAAAATCTAAAAAAAACTAACATCTAAAATACAAAAAATCAAAAATGTAAAATGTAAAATCTAAAAAATGTAAAATGAAAAAATCAAAAATCTAAAATGTTAAAACATAAAATCTAAAATCTTTAAATGAGGTTTCTGTGGGTTAGGTTAGGTTAGGTTATAACTAAGTTTATTATTTGTGCTCTCTCATTTGCTCTTACATTTTTGCTCTCACTTTGAAGTTTGGTTATGTTAGGTTAGGTTAGGTTAGGTTAGGTGTGGTTAGGTTATAACTAAGTTTATTATTTGTGCTCTTACATTTGCTCTCACTTTTTTCTCATACTTTTTGCTAAATTTTTTTCGCTTGCAATTTTAAATTAGGTAGGTTACGTTAGGTTAGGTTAGGACAGGTTAGGTGAGGTTAGGTTAGGTGAAGTTAGGTTAGGTTATAACTTAGTTTATTATGTGTGCTTTCACATTTGCTTTTATATTTGCTTTGACTTTGAAGTTAGGTTAGGATAGGTTAGGTTAGGTTAGGTTAGGTTAGGTTGGGTGAAGTTGGGTTAGGCAGAATTGTTGAGGTATGAATCAAAAGCCAGCTCTTGTCAGTTTTGCCTCACAAGGCTGAGTGTACCCCGTTCCACTCATGAGACCAGAAATTAAATTTCTTGGCAGAGCCGGGATTCGAACCTCAGGAATGACCTCCAAGAATGCTAGCCACTACACCAAAAAGTGGACAATATAAGGCTGGTCTTGATTATACATGATCAATTAACAATTACCTAATAATAATAATAATAATAATAATAAATATTCCATTTGGCAACTACACGGCCGACCTCTCCCTGTGACGTAATCCACGGTCTCAGGCCGTGGCGGCCATTTTGCCCAATAGCCCCTGTGACAGCTCTGAATGACCTCTCCATAAGAATAACATAGAGTGATTGCGCGCGGCGGCCATCTTGCCCATTAGCCCCTGTGCCAGAACCGGCTTATTTATCCTACTAGTGTAGAATCTGTCTGACAAACGGTGTGAATTGTAATGGATGTATTGGTCTGTAATTCAGGTAAGGACTGCAGACGGTCAATTTCAATCAGTAGTTCATAATGTTGCTACCAGGTACTACCGTCAATGACACCTAGCTGTGAACGTGGCTACTAGATGCCACCCCAACCAGCAACTCGTAACGAACGTTGGAACTTCCCCTCCAAAGGAAAGCATACTTAGGGATTTTAGCGCTCTTAGAAAATCCGACGACTTCGGCCGGCTTTGAAACCGCGACCTTGGGCATAGACATTCTGCATGCTACCAGTTACGTCACCGAAGCCGCTTCCCACTTAGTCAGATGTCAAAGTCAACCCCTGGCACCATCCAGCCCATGACGGGCTAAGGCCGACCAAGCGACCACTGCCCAGCCATTTGGCCTGCAGATATTGGGGTGACGCGTGATCAGCCCGTCGGGTCCCCTTGGCCGTTAATATTGGTATTCGTTATCGGGGTGCTGTCTCACTGTCAGACAGCTACTCAATTGTCCTCATGAGGCTGAGTGCACCCCGTTCCAACCCTCACGTCAGTTTTAAAATCCCTGACGGAGCCGGGGATCGAACCCGGGGCCTCCGGGTGAGAGGCAGGTGCGCTACCCCAACACCACGGGGCTGGCTTAGTCAGATGGAAATACTGAATCTGATCTCGTGCAAGTGCGTTGTCATGGCAACGGCTCATCCCTCATCAATTTAGTAGTGTTGCCATGGCAACCTCTGATAGCTCTTGGCATTTTCTTATAATTCAGAAATCATTTTTCTCATCCCTTGGCGTAATGGTGGGTCATATCAAAAATTCTTTCAGACAAAAGTTTTAGGTAATTATTAGGGGAATATTGTCCATTTTGTACGGTTTTGATATTGTGCCTATTAAGAGAGATATGATTAATGTTTCCCGAAAAACCCACTTTTTTCCACCCCTTTGGTCAATGGTTGGTGCTATCAAAACACTTATTTGACATAAATTGTTGGCACTTATCCGACACATATTATGAACTTTGAATGGATTCGATATTTCACGTATTAAGAGAGTTATAGCGAAATTTCAATTTTTCGAAAAAAAGCCCCCCATTTTCACCCCCTTCGACCGATTTTGCCCATTAACGAACTCGACCGAGAATTTATAGGGATACATATTATGTAAAAAATTCAAAGTGATTGGTGCAAAATTACGGCAGTTATCGTGTCCACAAGAAACTGATATACATATATATATATACATACATAAATTATATATAAACTTTTGAACTGACGGTGGTTTTGGGGTCTGGGGGATGTGAAACTCGAAGATATGTCGAAATTTTCCGGAAGTCGAAACATGGGACCCATTGCAATAGTTAGCTTTCTAATGAAATCTACCTAAAATGGGACCTGTCAGTAGGCTTAGAATCATTTTGGCAACACTGCCATGTATGGCCTCCTGAAAAATAAACTGAAGTATTATTATCTATTTGTGTGCCAATTTTGGAATCGTTCCCATGGGTACATTCCAAGATATCCAACATGGACCTCAAATTTAATTGCGATTTTTCAGCAGTTGGTAGCACTGACATCATTTTCAAGTGTGACATTGAAATGTCCCGGTATAGATCTTTCCTCATACCAAATTTGGTTTCGATTGCTGCAGCCATTTAGGAGTTGATAGGGGACACACACACACACACAGACACACAGACAGACAGACAGACATTTTCCCGGATCGATCTCATAAGTCTACTTTTTCCTCACTTTTATCAATATGTGAAAAGTAGGCTAAAAATAGATGGACCTGTGAGATTCTGTTACCATGGTTACCGTGTTGCATTCTTTCATTATTTCATTGTAAATATAGGCTACATGTTTTAAGGTATTTATTTAATTGTGAGGCATTTAAAGAGTAAGTGAGTGCGTTTCGCTTACGCATTGGGTTATGCTGAACCTGTAGGTACTCCATATGTGTAGGTTGGTGTTAATGGGACCTTATTTTCGGTACAAAACTGGAATGGGACCTTAGCAGAATAATATAGGGAGGGATAATGATAGTATAATAACAATAATAATAATAGCCTATTCGGTCCTACACAAGAAAATAGAATTTGGATCAAGAGACGAACTGCAGACGATCAGTTTCACAGACACGCAGGAGAAATTTTTGGGCACATATTGAGGATGGACAATAATAGACTAACAAGAAGATTGGTTGGTTCCTTAGTTTAGGGGCTGTGACAACGCGGTCATGTAGCCCCGTGTACCTTGGGTGTGTGTGTAGAATCTGTCTGATAACCGGTGTTAAATGTGATGGCTGTATTAGTATTTGTATCTGTTTTTTAATTCAAGTAAGGACTGCGACTTTGAATTTTTCAAATAGTTCCTACTTTTGCCGCCAAACTCCACCGTCAACGACTACTAGGCCTAGTTCAGAACTTAGCTACTAGACAGTATTGTTATTACAATATTATAGTATTGATAACGAATATAGATTTAGGTATTAGGAAGTCATTTTTGAAGGCCTTGTCTGGAGCGTGGCGTTCTATAGAAGTGAAACTTGGACTGGTGCAGCAGAAAAGAGGAGAATTGAAGCGTTTGAAATGTGGTGTTACAGGAGAATGGTGAAGATCAGATGGGTAGATAGGGTTACAGACGAAGAGGTATTAAGACTACTGGGAGAGGAGAGATGTTTCTGGCGACTGCTAATGAAGAGAAGAGATAGGTTGGTAGGACACATACTAAGACACCCAGGAATAGCAAGCTTAGTTATGAAAGGATGGGTCGAGGACAAGAACTGTAGGCGTAGACCAAGGTTAGGATATGTTAAACAGATTGCCTCGGATGTAGGGTGTGGTAGCTGCGTAGAGATGAAACGATTAGCTCAGGACAGGGAGTCATGGAGAACTGCATCAAACCTGTCAAAAGACTGAAGATGATGATGATGATGATAATTGTTGTTTACCCCTAATGGTTTGGGTGATCGTGAAGATGATAATGAAATGTCAACTAAAACTAAACCTAACTACTAACTTATATACTAGAAGAAGAAATGGAAATAAAAGGAGAATAAGGCAAATAAAGGACAGGAGGAAAAGAAATGCCCTCAACCCTCGAAGAATGGGGATGAAGACTGAAGACTTAAACAACACAACAGTATTTATACTATAGTATTTTGAACAGGATCATTATTATTATTATTATTATTATTATTATTATTATTATTATTACAGTATTAGTATCATACAGCAATACGTTGCACGTGTGGATTCTATACGGCCATCACTCTGTATTTATATCCAGTAGGGATGCGATGCGGCCCCTAATAAGCCTGGTTATTACATATTATGACGAATTAGTATCGGCGACGAGATTTCCGTGTACTTGCCCCGCGGTAGTCATCACATAAATATACATTTGTGGCCTGTTCTTTTATGACGCTGTATGACCTTCATGGCGACACAAGAATGCGCTCAGTAAGCACTCACAGGGTGCTTCGTGTACAGCCAAACTTCGAACAGTGAGTTCAATGTCGTAACATTCAAAGTTTAGAGGTTTTAACACATTGATTGTTGTTGTTGCTTCATCTAGAGGCTAGGGGTCGTGGTCACATCCCGTATATTTGTGTAGTAGTTCTCTCAAAATCCACAATATTGTAATTGTGTACAAAATAAATAACACCTGGCACTACAGCCCGTGAAGGGCCTAGGCCTACCAAGCGACCGCTGCCCAGCCATTTGGCCAGCAGATATTGGGATGACGCATGATCACCGCATCGGTTCCCTTCGGCAGTTAATCTTGGTTTTCGTAATCGGGGCACTGTCAGACAGCTACTCAATTGTCGTCACGAGACTGAGTGCACCCTGTTCCAGCCCTCACGTCGATTTCTAACATCCCTGACGGAGCTGGGAATCGAACCCTGGGCCTCCGGGTGAGAAACAAACGCGCTACCCCAACACCACGGGGCCGGCAGTTGTGTACATTATATTTCGATTATTATTCATATAAAATACAATAGTTAATAAACATTAACTTTGCCTGATGCGGCTTCGGTGGTGTAGTTGCTGAGCTTCTATGCACAAGATGGCGGGTTCAGACCCGGCCGAAGTAGTCAGATTTTTTATGAGCGTTAAAAATCCCTTAGTATGCCTTTCTTCGGAGGGCAAGAAAAGTCCATGTCATAGATTTATGACATGTAAAAGATGATGATGATAATTGTTAATTTAAGGGCCCTAATATCTAGGTTATCGGCCGCTAATGGTTTGGATGATAGTGAAATATGAGATGAGAATGAAAACTATAACTAATACTAACTACAGACTTATTTACTAGAAGAAGAAATGGTAAACAAATAAAGGATAAGGCAAATAAAGGACACGAAGAAAATAAATGCCCTCAACCCTCGAAGAATGAGGATTGAGTTGAGGGACTTGGGAAGAAGGAGACCCATGAAAGGCAGGTAGGAAAGGGGGAGAGGAGACGGCCCACCCCAAAGTCAGCCGAAAAGGGTCAAAAAGGGACCCAGCTCCAGAATCCCCCGGAATCGCCAACTCCCGAACTCATCAGCTGTGAGCCCCTGAGGGTATAGCACTATTCAGGGTGCACCATAAGTGGTGGGGCTACATACACCCTGCCTCCTTCAGGGCCTGGAGCAGGAGGCAGGAGATAACACGAAAAAAAAAAGGCTGACCCCTCGCAGAGTGAGGGTATCAGGAAAGTTGAGACAAGGGCCAATTAAGGTGGGAAAGGAAGAGACTTCCTAGGTCTTGGAAACCCTAATACCGTCGGGGTCGGAAGAGATCAAGTGTTGACCAAGAGAGGTCGACAGGAAAGAAGACGGAGAGGAGCCCGGCACAAGTAAGTGGAAACAAAGCCGTATTCAGCTGGGGTCCCGTGGTCGCCAACCCACGTCCCACGAGATATGAGCCCCTGGGGGGGATGTAAAAATACCTAACGCTACAATTGTTAGTGTGTAGCAAAATTTGTAGGTTATTCCAACGTTCGCCACCAGGTGTTAGTGACAGTACCATCTGGTAGTCTGTTGGAACTACTGGGAGCCTACGGGCGTTCAATTAGAACTACCGTGTGATGGCCATTCGGCTGCAATTCATATATAAGTAAAGAACCTCACTAGCGCACAGTGGGTCAAAATCGAAATCTAGGGGGACAAAATTATTTTTACGTTTAAATCATGAATTTAGAGTGAAAGCAACGTATAGGCTATAATTTGTTTACTTCATAATAAACATCAGTTAAGACCTTTTTTAAGCTACTTCTACATATGCAAGAAATTGTCTATGACTAGGAGTTGGATAGAGCATTCAGTTATCTCTTCAGAACAATTTTCTACCCCTAATTTACTCTTAACAAAGTCACAAAGCTCACTTTTGACATAATCGTCGAACCCAGAACTTCAAACAGTTGTAAACGTGTGAGAACTGGTTGTGCGGCATCTTCTAAAACATAAAATAACTAAGTAAGTTGCAAAAAGATGCAAGAAATCTTATAACAGGCGTAAACTACAAGCCTCTATCTACATTTTAACATTAAGTAGAAAGTGACGCAGAGTGACGCGACATACTGAAAATCTAAGTGAAAATATAATTTTAAAAATAATAGTTAAATATTATATAATGCATATATAGCTAAAATTACGTAACAATTACGCCCATTAATAACTGAAACATGTTACAAAGATCATACCTTCAGCTGCATGTTCCATCTTAAAGGATCACAAAGACAACCAAACCACAGCCACTTACATTCACCCTCCAATTCAGACTGCTCGAACAGTGGTGACAGATTTACACTAAGATGCGTTTATATCCCAGAATAGTGAGCGGCAATTATATGAGAATGCTGTAGAATTAATAAATTTTCATTTTTTAATTATGAAAATAAATAATTTTGTCGTCCTAGATTTCGATTTTGACCCACTGTGTAGCGGTAGTGTAAAACACTTGATAGATGGGACTATGAGTTTCCAAGTGAACAGATGTCTCTGTGGGGTTAAACTCTAACACCCCCTCCGTCGGTACGCCACTGGTGATAACCTCTGATATTGTGGTGCCTGAACGAGTGTGTGTATTTGTAACGGGGGGGGGGGGGGGGGGGCTGGGAGATACCGTGTTAGAAAGAACTCTGACCACCTCGTAGCGCAGTGGCTAGCAATCTTGGCTCTCACCCCTGAGGCTCAGATTCGATTCTCGCCTCTGCCACTAAATTTAATTCTGGTCTAAGGGCTGAAAAAAGGGGCGGGGTTGTTCACTCGCCCTCGTGGGGCAGTACTGAGAAGAGGTGGACTCGATCTTCACTAGTCTTCTAAGAAGTGGTTGTTCCGTTGTTTCCCCACTTTTACACCAGGAAAATGCTTGGGATGGTACCTCAATGAAGGCTACGGCCCTCTCCTTCAGTCCTCATCTCAATTAAAAATCCGTGATCATAAAATCGTGCACCGCGACCGCGCGGGCAGATTCCGCAAGTCGGGAGAACGTTGGTTGGAATCCTGGTGCTGACAGCGGGTTTTTCCACACTCCCTCCAGGCAAATGCCTTATTTCAAGTCCCGGGGGGTATTTACGTCATCCCTGACCACAATATAGCTACACACACTACTACAGTCATCACATAAACACAAGTTATCAGACATTTTCCAAGACCACAATGTCGCAAATCTACTAGATAAATAAACAACAAAAAGGAACAGGAACCATCCCGGTATTTGCCTGGAGTAGAAATGAGAGACCACAGAAAAGCACTTCTGGGATGGTTGAGGCAAGAATGGAACCTACCTCTTGTCAATTCTGCCACAAAAGTCTGAGTGCCCGTTCCAACCCTAATACAAGAATTAAATTCCTTAGCATTGTTGGGAATCGAACCCTGACCTCAAGGATGACAACCAAGAATGCTAATCAGGAATATGCCATCGCTTTAACATTTAAGCAATTAAAAACGAATAATAAGAAATGACCTGAGGGAATCCATTGGTAACAAGTGTTCAAAAAGAATTATTATAATTAAAACTGCAGTTGGTATTCGAAACATGATCTCCTGTTTTTCGGGTAGGCGCATCAGTTCTCGTCGTGGCCAGGCCATGGTTAGTGTGGATAGTTAATGTGATTTTTGCAGGACGAACATTGCGTCGTGAAAATATCTCGATGGTGCCACGTACGCTTTCAAAATGTTAGTTTCACAGTTCTTTGAATCACCGCGTCTCAACCCAGAAATATCTGCTTTGTTATTTTCAAAAAATGTTTGAACTACGTAACCCCTTCCACTTCGATATGTGATGCAGGGATTTCATAACGTGTTTTGAATCACGTATGTGATGTATATTCGCGCATTTATCGAATACCACTCGAAACCAATCAGCCATTTACAATTTAGAGCGTTCACACAAACATAATTTTCGCCCACTTTGTGCTTTTTGTAGAACACTCGGTTTGTTTACGTACTCATTATATACCACGCTGTCCTAAGTAAAGCTGCGGTTTCCTCCAGTAGCGGATGTGACGGCGAATGACGTCACAAAAACGTTCTACATAGAAACGAAGGCGATTGGTTTTCTAGTAAGTGTTGACTACCACCGTCACATAAAGTTGCGGTGGCGTTATTCATATGACGGTGGTGAGTGCCGTAGCAAAAATTCGTCACCGTTTTTGTACGATGTACGGTGTGTGCTGAAAGTAGTGAATTATATACAATGACTGATAAGATGCTATATTGGAGTATGGAAGGAAAGGAAACATTAATAGATTTCGTATAGAATCATGAGACATCTAATGTGAAGAGTAATCTTAAAAATAGACAGGGTTTCTGTTCAGGAGATAGGCTATTAGTCTTTTGATTCTGTTTTACGGCACTGAAGTTATGTCAGCCTGTATGTAATTTACAACATAACGAAATAACACTGGTGTCAGCCGAAAATATTCTCTAAATTTAGCTTATTTGCAGTGCAGATGACGACGCACTAAATTCCATATGCACCTTCTGTAGGACGTCTTTTAAAAATATCACTTTCCCCCAAACGTCCCCTATCGTCTTCGGAAGACTCTTCTTCTTCCAAAAATATTACGAGCGCCATGGCGCAAGATCAGCCATTTCTTATTTAACATAATTACAACATGCCGTCACGACACACACCGATAATTAGCTCTAACTTTACTCCATTGTTCACCGCCAAGACGGTCCCCTGTTTCTATACGTCATTTGAAGTAACATTACGGCCGCTAGAAAGCGGTACCGCTACTGGAGGAAACCGCAGCTTAACAGTCTGTTTGTTTGCTCCATGCTTATAATATTGTAGACCATGCTGTCCTAAGTAACAGTTTGTTTGTTTACTCCAGGCTTATTGTAGACCACGCTGTCCTAATAAACACTCGGTTTGTTTACTCCGTGCTTATTTTAGACCACGCTGTCCTAATAAACACTCGGTTTGTTTACTCCGTGCTTATTGTAGAACATTTTGTCCTAGGCAACTTTCGGTTCATTTACTCCGTGGTTATTGTAGAACATTTTGTCCTAGGCAACGTTCGGTTCATTTACTCCATGGTTATTGTAGAACATTTTGTCCTAGGCAACTTTCGGTTCATTTACTCCGTGGTTATTGTAGAACATTTTGTCCTAGGCAACTTTCGGTTCATTTATTCCGTGGTTATTGTAGAACATTTTGTCCTAGGCAACTTTCGGTTCATTTACTCCGTGGTTATTGTAGAACATTTTGTCCTAGGCAACTTTCGGTTCATTTACTCCGTGGTTATTGTAGAACATTTTGTCCTAGGCAACTTTCGATTCATTTACTCCGTGGTTATTGTAGAACATTTTGTCCTAGGCAACACTTGGTTTATTTACTCCGTGCTTATTTTAGTACACATTGTCTTAGACAACATTCGATTTATTTACTCTGTTTCTCAGGTACCACGCGTATCTTTTAAACACGTCAGTCTGTTTTGGTTTGTTCTCAATGTAAGCGCAAAGTGACTGTTTTCTGCAGGAGTCAAGCTTTGTTCTCAGATCACTCATCGCCCCGTGACTCAGAACATTCCTCTTCAATTATATTTCATGCTATCGCCGCTTCATCTGGCTGGAACGGACGCGACCTTCCAGCACTTCCGTCACTGCTCTCGTTTGCCGACACTGGTGTGTTGTTGTCATTGTAAGAGGTTGCTCAGTCCATGGCAGTCAACAAGCTAATGATTGTAAAGGAGATTGTGTTTGTTGTTTTCGGGTGCGTAGCATTTAGGCCATCTATTTCTAATGATGGATGGTATTAAAATGAATACCACCTTACTTACTATAACTAACCTACATAGGAAAATCAAATAGAAGAGGTAAGAATTGTTTTATTTGAAGGCCTTAGACATTGTGGCAATTTAGCCCCGTGTACTTAGGTGGGTGTGGATTGACTGATAACCTGTGTTATTGTACAGTAATTATAAAACTAAGTACAAACGTAGAACTAACTTATGTACTAAACGTGAAAACGTGTAACGGAATTGAAAGACAGTCAAGCCAGCCGATCTCAACCCACGAAGAATGAGGACTGAGGGAATTGGAAAGAAGTAGAGCCATACAATGCAGATAAGAAAGGGAAACGGGCAGTGATCCCCAACAATAATTATGCATTATTTGGATAAAAGGAGTTAAAACAAGGATGATAAAAACAATAAAATAAATAAGGCACATTAAGCAATAAAAATAAATGTGAACACAATAAAAACATAAAACAGACTAAACCTTAACTAAAAGTATTAAACTATATTAAAACTTTAAAAAGTAACCACTTTCCCTCTTGAACCGGATGACAAGGACCGTCATCACGTAGAATAAGGGACAGGGTGTTACTGCGGTTCGAGCCTCGTTATGTGCCTGTCCCGTTAACTCCCACTCGATGTCTCACTCGACTCGGTGCCAACAACATGGTCGTCTCAACTGGAATAGTATGAACTAAACTAACTGGTTTCATTGCAGGCGTTTGGGTTTGATTCTTGGATCTGCCAAGAAATGTTATTCTGGTCTAAAAGGCTGGAATCAACGTGAAACATTACTGAGAATACTAGGTTTCGATTCCTACCTCAGCTATACTGGAAATATTTTACCGTGACATCCCACTTCTACTCAAAGAAATACCCATACTAGTACTGTACTGTCATCGCAATGACCCAGGTTATCAGATTCCACACATACCTAATCCCAGTGTCCTAATCCCTCGGTGTCGCAAAGCCCATAAATAATGATGATAATTGTTGTTTTAAGGGGCCTAACATCTAGGTTATAGGCCCCTAATGGTTTGGGTGATGGCGAAAATGACAAGGCAATGGAAACCAGATCGAAAACCAAGGTAGATTGAAAATACTTACAAAAAATGGAACTTAGATTGGAAAGACGCACAAAATGTTGTTTTGGTTCAAAATGCTTACAAAATGCAATGTAGACTCGAAATACTCACAAAATGCGATTAAAGTTCAAAATACTTACAAAATGCAATTGAAATTGAAAATACTTACATAATGCAATTTAGATTGAAAATACTTACAAAATGCAATTGAAATTGAAAATACTTACAAAATGCAATTGAAATTGAAAATACTTACATAATGCAATTTAGATTGAAAATACTTACAAAATGCAATTGAAATTGAAAATACTTACATAATGCAATTGAAATTCAAAATACTTACAAAATGCAATTGAAATTGAAAATACTTACAACATGCAATTGAAATTGAAAATACTTACAAAATGCAATTGAAATTGAAAATACTTACAAAATGCAATTTAGATTGAAAATACTTACAAAATGCAATTGAAATTGAAAATACTTGCAAAATGCAATTGAAATTGAAAATACTTACAAAATGCAATTGAAATTGAAAATACTTACATAATGCAATTGAAATTCAAAATACTTACAAAATGCAATTGAAATTGAAAATACTTACATAATGCAATTTAGATTGAAAATACTTACAACATGCAATTGAAATTGAAAATACTTACATAATGCAATTTAGATTGAAAATACTTACAAAATGCAATTGAAATTGAAAATACTTACAAAATGCAATTGAAATTCAAAATACTTACAAAATGCAATTGAAATTGAAAATACTTACAAAATGCAATTGAAATTCAAAATACTTACAAAATGCAATTGAAATTGAAAATACTTACATAATACAATTTCGATTGATAATGTCGACCCATCGGATTCAAAATACTCACAAAATGCCATTGAAATTCAAAATACTTACGAAATGCAACGGAAATAGAAAATAAGGAAAGGAAAGAAGGATGATTGTAGTTTTACGTGACCGTGAATCTTGTGATTATGAGCCACGGGACCTCCTTTTTACGTGGAATCCGAACCACAGGACATGGCATTTCACTTCGAAAATCTCACATGCATTGACCGGGAATCGAACCCGGACCGCCTCGGTGAGAGGCATACAGCTAGACCGCTGAGCCACCACGCCCCCTGAATAGAAAATACTTGCAAGATGTAATTTAGATTCAAAATACTCACAACATGTCGGCACGCAATTCAAAATACTGTACTTACAAAATGCAATTTAGATTGAAACTACTTAGAAAATGCAGATTGAAAATACTCACGAATTTTGATAGAAAAAGACTTAACTTACAAAATGTAATTTAAATACACGGGGAGTGAATTCACCAAACAGTGCGGGAATCTTAAAGAGAAAATGAAATATAATGAAAATAAAAAGAAGGCTGATCCCGCGATGAATTAGGGATTAGGAAAGACGAGAAAAGGCTCAATTAAGGCGGGAAAGGACGAGACTCCCTAGGCCTCGGATACCCTAATACCGTCGGGGTCGGAAGAGAACAAGAGTTGATCAAGAGAGGTCGACAGGAATGAAGACGGAGAGGAGCCCGGTACAAGAAAGTGCAAGCAAAGCCGGACTCAGCTGGGGTCCCGTGGTCGCCAACCCACGTCCCACAAGTTGTGAGCCCCTGGGGGCGGGGACATAAATGATTCACAACAACAACAACTATCTGGTAATGCGTTTCGAGTTGGCACCATTTGAACGACATACTCGCTAATTTCGACGTTCCGTTTGCACTGCTACCTGGCAGAGAAACTGGAGGTCTGTTGAGTGACTTCAGACGGAGATTTTAATTTATTTTGACTGGCAATCACAAATGTGACACGAGGGATATTTTACAAACCCATACCATCCGGCTTTCAAAATACCTATTTCGTTGGTCGGGAATCGAACTCACCATCTTAGAATCTGGAAGCGGACACATTATCACTGAACCATGGAGCTATAATAATAGTAATAATAATAATAATAATAATAATTGATCAGTAGCAATGAGGATGACAGATTAATTTAATTAAATTAATTTAATTCAATTTATTCTCTATTCGTTGTATAAGTGGGCCGTTCCTTCTTGACCGTTACATATTACGTGTCTCCACGCACAGTGAGCCTTCATACCTATGTCATCAATGCAAATAAAGTGCGCAATGTGTCCTCGGCAGCGGATGTGTATATTCAGAGGTCTAAGTGTACCACTCGAGCTTTGAGAAGAATTTTCATGTGCTGACGACCGGTCACGAATAACCGGCCCATCTATACATAGAATTCAATGGCAATATATCGCACGAATCGGTGGATGATCCAGCCATTTGTGTGTGGGATATAATGTATTACATAATATACTGTATTATACCTTACATATTATACAAGTGTTAAATATTAATTTTAAATAAATTTAAAGAAAAGATAAAGAAACCATAAAATGTTAAACAAATAGCAATTAAAAATAAGACAAAGTTTAGATTTAAAATGATAATGTAAGAGAAAGTGTAACTAACCAATTATATATTTTTCCCATCTTTTGTTTTTTTCCATATTTTTTATTTATTTATTTATTTATTTTCTTTTATAATTATTATTGTTTTATTATATATACAGTATATATATATTTAAATAGAATTGTATAGGTGTTACAAAACTTCTACTGAAATTCTATGCAAAAGCATGCATAAGAGTAATTGCAGTATAGGGGGAAAATGATAAAGAAAAAACATTAATTGTTCCAATATATTTTAAGAACTAAAAGCCATGTAATTTAATTAGAGTGCCATATAGGTGTAAAAAGTGTAAGATAGAAAAGTATTTCTAATAATAATAATAATAATAATAATAATAATAATAATAATAATAGGTTAATTATGATAATACATTAATAATGTTACTAAAATACTTAAATAATAAAAACAATTATTATATTAATAATAATAATAGTAACAATAATAATAATAGGTTAATAAAAGATTAATAATAATAATAATGTTATGATATTCGTATTTTATATTATATTTGAATTGCAGCCAATGACCATAGCAGGGTATTTTAATTGAACGTCCGTAGGCTCCCCATCAAGTTCGATTTCAAGTAGTTCCCACTTTGGCTACCAGAAACGCCACTGTCACACATAGTGGCGAAAGTTGGAACTTGATAGAGTGTTTCTAACCTAATAAGCTACAAATTTAGCTAAACACTACCGATTGTAGTGGTATGTTCTTTTACTTGCCATCAATCTATGACATGTGCCCACCGGCTGTTTAAGAACCGTGTTTGACTTGATCGCGCACGCTTCAGTTAGTAGGAACTAGTGCGTATGCACTCGTTGCCATAGTAACTAGGTGTCATCAACGCAAAACTGACCGCGCTGTTCCCAGATAGACCTCTAATCCAAAACTATAAACATGTTAAAATAGTAATAATAATAATCTTGTTAATGTATGCAGTTTATTATTACCGTGTCTGTTGTTGTTGTTGCTACCACCTTCCTCGTGGCACTGTCAAGCAAGGTCCTACCACCGTGCGGTGACAGGTGGTATCGACCCCCCTATAAGAAGTCCTTGTACCTGAGCCGCGATATTCACCGAACATGAATTGTTAATTAGAGATGTTGTAGTGTCTTCCGGTGGCTTTACTCCATCTATCGATTGTTCTCAACAGTCGGTCTCTGGGGGTCTTCAGTTCGACACCGGACTGCCCAGTCCACCTAGAGCAGTCCATAAGCAGTCTTCCTCAGAAACTGGTACGAACTTATTTGTAGATACAGATTACACTACAACTTTGTTAATTCTTCCCTTCTGGCGTCCGATATTACGTAGATTTCATTAGTAACTTCATATTACCATGGCTACCATGTTGCGACTTCCGAAAAGTTTCGACATATCTTCGCGTTCACATCCCCCAGACCCCAAAACCACCGTCAGTTAAAATGTTTATATTTAATTTATATATCTCTCTATGCTTGCCACGGTAGGTGAGTGGTTATCGTGTCGGTCTACCAACCCCAAGCTTGCAGGTTCGCTCCTGGCGGTGGTAAGTGATTTCTGAAATCACGATACACATGTCATACGGTGTTGGCATGTTAAAGAACCCATTTGAATTCAGTAGGCCATGTTCATAATGGCAAAAATAATCTCGGGATTTTCCGCCAACACAAAAAATGTCCTCCTCTCCCTATTCGAAAGCGCTATAGTGTCAAGGAGCTTAGATACCTAACCTCCTTGACTTTAATAGCGTTCCAAGGAACAACAAAATTCGACATGCAAGCTGCCCTCTGGATGTCAAATAACAAAGCATGCACCCGGCATCCGAGGCCATACTATATTAGTATTGTTATATCTCTATATCTACTCGTATATATAAGTTAGGCTATACAGTGTATCACTTTATTGCGGACGTGATTACTGCCGTCATTTCGCACCAATCGCTTTCAAAGTTGCACCTAAACTATAACCAATCAATATCTCGGTCGAGTTAGTTAATGGGCAAAATCGGAATAAGGCGGTGGAAATGGAGGACCTTTTTTTTTTGAGAAAGTGACATTAAGCTATTATTTCTTAATTTGTGAAAAATTGAATCCATACTATATTTCGGATAAGGACCATAACGTATGTCCGTAAAGGTTTTTGGTAGCACCAACCATTAACCAACGGGGTGGGAAAATTTGGGGTTTCAGACAAAAAAAAAAAAGCTTACTTCCCTTAATAGGCACAATACCAAAACCGTTTGAAATGGTCAATAGTCCTGTAAAAATTACCGGAAACTTTTGTCTGAAATAATTTTTGATATGACACATTCTTACGCCAAGAACAAAATATTTTCGGAGTTATAAGAAGTTCTTGCAGGCTATGCTGAACATGGTACCGTTTGTACGTACACAACAATTGGCAAATTTAGTGCATTCGAAATATCTTTATTTGCCCGGTGAAATCTACCTCCGCCTTCCGGCGTGCCGACAGGGATTATTTATCTGTTGTAGTTTCTTTCAATGGACTATTTTATTACGCACGGAATTGACTTTATCGTCACGACTGAAAAACAAAAAGAAATGATGATGATGATGATGATTGTTGTTTTAAAGGACCTAACATCTGGGTTGCCAGCTCCGAATGGTTTTGGTAATCGTGATAATAATGATGACATGGAAACTACTGCTGCAACTCCTATTACACAAGGACTTCGTTTATTTGTCCCTCATTAATCTGGATCTCCAGTTTATACGGATCGAAAATAATAATAAAAAGTGACAGTCAGTCTGAAAGACTAGACTTTGTATCATTTTAAATGCTACAAATGCTGAAAAATGCTAGAAAGGCTGGAGGCTTCTCGCTTCGCTCGAAACCAAAGACTCTTGACATGTTAGAACATTATCTGCATAATACTTAGGCTATCTTGCTTTATAATACTTTACCTTGTTTCAAATTACTCGCGAACGGCAAGTGCAAACCAAGGGCAAAGTAAGGTCAAGCGCGCGGAGGGAGATGGCTGGATGACTTGCCCCTTCCATCCAGTCTAAATACACTTATAGTGGGCGATGTATTGAAGATAGAGGTATGCTCTCGTGGACGTTTTTGTAGAACTTTTCATGCTGACCAATTCTTACGCTCGTAGTAGGCTATATTGATATTGTTAACGGTTTGCCCAGCGTAAGCTTAAGAAGCACACGTACGCCAAGTTTGTTTTCGACTTTTTCACTGAAATCGTTACTGCTTGGCTTCCTTTGGTCATACGTAAATTATTTTCTACAGAATCTTTCCTCGAGATATCCTTTACAGAATGGTGAAAACCGCATCAAAATCCATCCAGTGGGTCTCGAGACTACCCGTGACATCCAAGAATCGGGGATTTTTGTGAAATACTAACGAAGTAGAGATTGTCGGGGAACACATGCACCAAGCGGTACTATGACCTCACACACCTTAGTGCAACTAGGTACATTTCGTCCCGTCACCGTAACGTAACGCCAGACCCCAGCGTAACGACGAAGTCGACAAGATCATTTAAAATGATAAAAAATATTTTTACTGTACAGTATTTCTTTTACGGGGTCGACTCTTCTTGAATGTCTTTTCCACCAAGGATAGTTAAGGACGAATTGGAAATAATTCGGCCACGGTCTGTCACAGGTACCGTCCCGGCATTCGCCTGGAAGTGAAAACTGATGTTAGTAAAACGTCTCCGTGATCGTGCTGCGCGGAAACGCTATACAAATGTGAAATAGAAAAAACTCACACATTAATGTAGAGCATAAAACAGAGTCGTAACTTAAAAGTAAGAAAAGTGTTCTTATAGTTTTTGTACAATTTAAAAAAAGGTATTACAACTTATGTTAATAGATTATGTTACATGTATTTGTTTTTTAGTTCTTTCCGGATTATCCGGATCAGTTTCGGTTCCACTTAATACGGATAAACGAGGTTCTTCTGTACTAACAACACTCTTATCACTAACTTAAATACTAGAATAAGGAAACATAAAAAGGAATAAGGGAAATAATAGACAGGTGGAAAAGAGATGCCCTCAACCCTCCAAGAATGAGAATTGAGGGACTTGGAAGGAAAGAGAGCCATGAAAGCCAGATAGGAAAGAGTAGAGGGTCCGCCCCAAAGTCAGTGGATAAAGGGGTATCCGGACCCAGCTCAGTAATCCCTTGGGGTTGCCAACTCCCAACCGTGAGTCCTTGAGGGTGAAGCACTATCTAGGGCGCACCATAAGTGGTGGGGCTACTCACTCCCTGCCTCCTTTAGAGTCTTGAGCTGTAGGCAGGGGATTCCATGATTGCAAAGTAGAGCTCGAGTCGTCGAAACGTGAGGGTCACAGGAAGTAAAAAAATATATACAAGGTCATTTAAGGCGGGAAAATGAAAGTCTCCCTAGGCCTCGGATATCCTAATACTGACGGATATTGATTCAATGCCAGACTCAGATGGGGTCCGTGGTAACCAACCAACATCCACTACCTGGGAGGTATATTTTTCTGTATTTACCTACGTTTGTACTCCACCATCAAGATGCTCTCAATGCTTGTAAACAAAGAATGGGCACAAGTGTTGAACCTTAAGGAAGTTACCCGCGTTGTGTCCGAGCGCTGGACAACACGTATTGATTTAGTAGAAGCCTCACAACTCATTAACACATCCATAAAATAAGCATTAACGACGCAAGTGCGGCCATTAAACGAGTCTTGTGCTGATTGGACGGCGGTTTCTTTGCTAACTCGCCGCTAAATACAGCTGTTCGCTACACAACTAGTGCCCAGCTCCTCTCTTTCATCATCTCCAGGTGCTCATGATAATGATAATTGTTGCTTTAAGGGGCCTAACATCTGGGTTATCGGTAAAGCCCTGCGCGACTGTGGATATTCACGGATAAACCCGCGGATATCCGCAACATTTTTCACCAAGCGGATATAGTTTGCATGGCTGTGCGGATAAGCTGCGGATAATGTTTGGAGTAAATTTGCGGATAGTTTTTAGAATACAATCCGAACTTGTTGAATATCATTATTAGGACCCGGATGTTTATGACATATTTTTCCGTTTTTTGTTTTGTTTTTGTTTTTCATGACAAATGTAAGATGATGATTTAAGGTGATCTCATTCAAATTATGTTATTAAGCATAATTAACACTTCGAACTGAAAAGGGCCAATTTGACTGTATAACATTCAATTTAAACATAGCACTTAACATACAGCCGGCCCCGTGGTGTTTTGGGGTAGCGCGCCTGCCTCTCACCCGGAGGTCCCGGGTTCGATCCCTGGCTCCGTCAGGGATTTTAAAACTGACGTGAGGGTTGGGACGGGGTGCACTCAGTCTCGTGAGGACAATTGAGTAGCTGTCTGACAGTGAGACAGCGCTCCGATCACGAATACCAAGATTAACGGCCGAGGGGACCCGACGCGCTGATCACGCGTCACCCCAATATCTGCAGGCCAAATGGCTGGGCAGCGGTCGCTTGGTCGGCCTTGTCATGGGCTGTATAGTGCCAGGGGTTGACTTTTTTTTTTTTTGACTTAACCTACACAGCCTAGGAGAACGACTTTCTCCTCAAATGTCTAAATGTGTTACTTTGATATTTTATGCTTGACCATATAAACTAAAATTTGTAATGTCAACGGATTCGGATAACAAACGTGCGGATGTGGATTAAAGTCGTGCGGATGCCGATAATGTTTTGTTTATCCGCGCAGGGCTTTAGTTATTGGTCCCCCTAATGGTTTGGATAATCGTGATAATGTAAATGAAATGAAATGAATCTATACCTAAAACTAATTACATACTTACAACAAGAAACTACATACCGTACTGTACTTACAAACTAGAAGAGGAAATGGAAAACAAGAAGAAGAATAAGGGAAACAAAAGACAGGAGGAAAGGAAATGCCCTCAACCCTCGAAGAATGAGAATTAAGGGACTTGGAAGGATGGAGCGCCAAGAATGGAAGAGAGGAAAGGGAAAGAGGAGAGGGACGAAACGCAATGGAAGAAGGAGAAAAACCGGACCCAGCTCAGCAAGCCCTCGGGGTCGACAACTTCCGAACTCACCAGCCGTGAGCCCTTGAAGGCTTAAGGGGTCTAACATCTAAAAAGGTGATGAAATATTAACTACTGCTACAATTAAAACAACCATTATATTATTAACTACTCTCTTATCACCTGTTGTTGTTGTTGTTGACTTATTTAGCGGATTTGCAGCTATACGTACAAACACTTCTTGTGATGGAAGTGTTAGTGTGTGTAGTCTATTTCAGATGAGGATTGGGAAGGAACCGATGATGATGATATTGTTGTTTTAAGGGGCCTAACATCTAGGTTATCGGTCCCTAATGGTCTGGGTGATAGCGAAAATGGCAACGAAATGGAAACCAGAACGAAAAGTAAGTGCGACGGAAAATATTTACAAAATATAACTCAGATTGAAACGACTCACAAAATGGAGAGTGGTAATACGCACAAAGTGTAGTTAAGGTTAAAAATGCGTACAAAATGCAATGTAGAGTCGAAATACTTTAAAAAATTCAAATGAAATTCAAAATACTTACAAAATGCAAATGAGCGTGATAATACGTACAAAATGCAATTGAAATTGAAAATAAACAACGCAATTTAGATTAGAATAAGGCCATTTCAGATCCAAAATACTCACAAAGTGCAATTGAAATTCAAAATGCTTACAAAATGCCATTGAAATTGAAATTGCTTACAAAATGTACGGTAGATTCAAACTACTCATGTGGATGGACAAGACTTTTAAAATGCAATTTAGATTGAAAATACCTACAAAATGTAACTTAGATTCAAAATACCCACAAAATGCAATTGCGAAACAAAATACTTGCAAAATGCCCACCATACAAAATGCAATTTAGATTGAAAATACCTACAAAATGTAACTTAGATTCAAAATACCCACAAAATGCAATTGCGAAACAAAATACTTGCAAAATGCCCACCATACAAAATGCAATTTAGATTGAAAATACTTGCAAAAAGCGATTTAGGTTGAAAATACTTACAAAATGCAATTGAAATTCAAAATACTCACAGAAGTCCCAGACCCTACATTGAAAGACTTACTAAAAAGCAATTTAGATTGTCAATCCTTACAAAATGCAATTGAGGTTGGAAATACTCGCAAAATGCTATTTAGATCGAAGAAACTTACAAAATGCAACGTCGATACCTACAGAAAGGAGTGTAGATGCAAAAATTACGCTAAAGGGAATTTAGATACACGGGGAGCCAATTAACAAAAACAGGATAGGAAAGAAGACGGAGAGGAGCCCGGCACAAGTAAGTGTAAGCAATGCCGGACTCAGCTGGGGTCCCGTGGTCGCCAACCCACGTCCCACTGGTTGTGAGCCCCTGGGGGACAAGATTTTTGTTTCTTGTTTTTGTATATCTGGTTAATTAGTGATCTACTCCCAATTATCAATGTTTCAGTGGCGTATTATGCCTCAAGTTTGATTACCGTGTTGTAATGTCGTAAATTTGCTTTACGGGGGATGGATTTCTTATTACCGTATATACTTTCAATGTGATTCGGTAGGCTGTTTGCTCTCATTGTTTGCATCACGATTGGGGGCTGAGGGTTGGGTAATTGAATTTAGCTATTTGAATTTAGACACTTGAGCTACTTTACCGAATCGAGTTACCACCGATTCTTTATCCATGTACCGACGAGATCCTTCCATAAACTTTTTTTGTATGATATTTGGAGTATTTTTTCACATTGTTATGCCCATCTAAGGAGTACGAGAGAACTCATTTAGCAAATGATGTTGATCTTTTCTTCTCCCAAAATCTCTTCAACTGAGCACTGAAGAGTTTCTTCCGTTCTAGAGTCCATGGTTTCCTGATACTGAAACTGATTTTCTCCGCAAAATGATAGTTGTTGATAATTGTTCTGAATTTGGATGTCTAGTATGACGTCCTCTACGATTCCAACTTACGGAAGATATTCCTCTATTTCCTTAAGCCAGTTGGTCTTGACTTCCATTGTGAGAGCAAGGTTGAGAATCCTCTTGGTCAGCCTGTAACGGTCAAGCGAGGAATGTGGTCATAGAACTTATACGCCTTTTCCTGAATGTGTCGGTAATGATATAGCTCCTGAGACTTCCGTTTCATCCAGATTACCTGTACGCAGATTTGGAGTCATTTATTATTATTATATCATATTTGCCCTTATAGTCAGTGTTTGAACTTAAATATTTCATGATGATACAATTTTCACTTCTCTCCCTTCTTCCTCTTCTCTTCCCAAAATCTCTTCATCATTTGACTGTGCTCCTGTTTCCTGTGCACAATGTTCCCGTCTTCTTCTTTCCATTTGCTTTAAATTTTGTATTCTTGATTTTGTTTCTGAATTCTCCTCTGTCTCCAATCATTTGCCTATCGATCCCCACCTGCCTTAATTCTTCCTCTATTTCATGATAACAATTAGTTTTCCTGCTTGATCTGTTTACTACAACAAAGATCTTCTTTGTAAGTCTGTTGTTGTTCATTCTGTGTATGTGCCCATAAAACGTTAATCTGCGTTTTCTGATCATATCGATGTGTACTCGTATAGCTCTTGGGTAGATCTTTTCATCCACATGCCATCTCTGTGCATTGCTCCAAATATTTTTCTGAGAATTTTGTGTTCTATTTTTTCAGTTTCTATGATGCCCGATGCTCCAATTGTTGTCATTTATTATTATTACAATTATTATATTTATTATTAATGGTGAATGCTAATTCATCCGTGCTTCTTGTTGATATTTGCGATTAAACAGTTACTTCCACCCAATGATCTGTGAACTTGGGTCAGAATGTTTGTATTTATACCGGCGCGCCGTGTTGTGATACTCATAACACCTGCTGCCAGATAATTGGCGTGTTATCAACTGTTTTGCAAGTATTACAATCTCATATTCCTGAGATATAGGTCTTAACAGATTTATTCTAGGTACTGTAATTGATTTCGTTAATGAATAGACTGACAGTAACAGGTCTGATCAGGCCCCTGCCAGTTCAGAGAAAATTTCCTATTGGCTAAAAAGTACACCACTACCAAAATGAATAATGCATTTCTCTTCTACCGAATATAATTTTGCAGGCGTTTGTTGGCACCAATGATGATGGCCTCCTGAGAGGCGCCAGTCACAGCCGGCTTAGCTTGCCATGTTTAGCGGGGTGCACATAGTTAATGACTTTGTAGTATTATGTATTTTAACCCGTATTTCTGTCCTATTTCTACAGGGATGTGGATGAGTAAAGATCAGTTATTTATGTGGTGAATGGATATTACGGCCTCATGCCCTTCTCGACTCCTAGCTCATCGAAAGAATTAATCAGAGGGAAATAAATGGCCATGAATTAAACTGAGCAATAAGTTGGAAGGAAAGAGCCGTGCCCTATTATAAAGCATCGTTCCAGTTTCTCTTGAAATTGAAAACGATAAACTATGGAATACCATTTCAAGGGCAGAGGTTTGAACGGACTCGGCTTCCCAGACCGAATAGACGCTGCTGGTTCTGCGCATTACCACGCACGGTAGCCTAATTGTGATATGTAATTTTGATATTTATTTAGTAGCTTCGGTGACGTAGTTGGTAGCATGTTGAGCTTCTATGCCAAAGATCGCGGGATCAAACCCGGCCGTAGTCGTCGGATTTTTAAGAGCGTTAAAAATCCCTCAGTATGCCTTCCTTCGGAAGGGAAATAAGGCCGGCGGTCCCATGTCATAGATTTATGTCATGTTAAAGAACCTTACACTAATTACACCTGTGTGGAGCTAAATTATAGGTTAAACATTTGACTAACGCTTTTAGGTTCCAACGTTCGTCGCCAGGAGCCGACTGCGATGGCATATGGTAACCAAGTTCTGAACTAGTAGTCGTTGACGGTGGCGTTTGGCGGCAAAAGTCCTTACTTGAATTGAAAACAGATAACACACACTAATACAACCATCACAATTAACACTGGTTATCAGATAGATTCTAAACACACCCAAAGTACACGGGAATACATGACCGTGTTGTCGCAGCCCCTAAACTGAGGAACCAACCAACCAACCAACCAATTTTGATATTTCGTTAAGAATGTGTCCTTTGACTTCAAACGGATTGATTGGTGATATGTACTGCTCTGAAAACCTAACCTGCCCACCTTACCGTGGCACAGTGTGGACCTGGCCGATGCGTTATTTGTGCCATTATTTAATAATGAAAATGAAAATCCACAGCCTGCTTCCAGTCTCCGACCGGGTCAGGAATGGAATGAATGAAGCCCCCATCTAGCGGCGAGGATATGAACTGTGCCGGCTGCCGAGGCCTGACGCACTCCTCTGGGGCAATGATTAAATGCATGACAGATGAAATGAAATGATAGTGGAGAGTGTTGCTGGAATGAAATATAGACAGGGAAAACCGGAGTACCCGGAGAAAAACCTGTCTGCCTCCGTTTTGTCCAGCACAGATCTCACATGGAGTGACCGGGATTTGAACCACGGACTCAGCGGTGAGAGGCCAGCGTGCTGCCGTCTAAGCCACGGAGGCTCCCATTATTTAATAATAAACACTGAAAAAGAAAATCTCTGCTAGATTGTTTGTCTGAAGAGGTTATACCGCCTCCTAAATTAAATTTGTTGCAACCGTTTAAGTATAGATAAAAGTACATTTTCGTTCTTACCGTGATGCTAGTCAAAATAGGTGAGGTTTTATGATGATGATGATGATAATTGTTGTTTTAAGGGGCCTAACATCTGGGTTATTGGTCCCTATGGTTTGGGTGATCGTGAAATGATCAAGATAAAAAAAAGTAGCCCACTGCCAGGGGATGGAAACGAAAATGGTTTGTACATAACATTGGTCATTGGCTGCATTAATGAATTATTTATAAAACAGACAGACAGCGAGCCCCAACAATTATGTCTTATTTGGATAAAAGAAGATAGAACGAGGATGATAAAACAATAAAACAAATCTAATGACGAAATCAAGTTGCTAATACTAACATTTCTAAGTACGGCAGTTTGAACTAGTGTAGCCTAATAGAGCAACTTACTACAGTTGGCAGTCCTGATGACTCTGAATATATTCTTAGTTCCATCTCATAAGTTATAGAATGCACATACGAAATTTGGTTGAGGTCTAATGGATAGTATGGATGTTGCATGCTGTTTGATATTGGATTTATCAGTGCGCGTTAAGTCATGTTGGGAACAATAGCATGTGTGTGATGCTCACAATTAATCTGAAATATTACGATCTATTATTGTGACAATTTTGGATAAAATCCATTTGTTAGTATAGAAGTTACATGCAATTAAATATTGAAACTATCAGAAAGCTCAGAATCATTTTGGCAGCACTGAGGTATATTCGTTACTCCAAATTAATATAGAATGTTAGGTACTATACGTGCGCAAAGTTTAGAGCTGATGGCTTGCATACTTTCTGATATATTGATATTGGGATTAAACAAATAGAGAGAGCATATATTAACAGGTGGCAGCCCTCATGGTTCCTACGAATACGCTTAGTCATAGCTGCTAGGGTACACAAATCACATACGAAATTTGGTTGAAATCCATTTGTTAGTTTAGAAGTTATATGCATTTAAAAACTGGATCTATCAGCAGGCTTAGAATCGTGTTGGCAACACTGATGTATATAAGTTACACCAAACTAAGGTAGAATGTCAGGTACTCTTACGTGTGCAAACTTTAGAGCTGTTGGCTTGCATACTCTCTGATATATTGATATTAGGGTTAAAACAGAGAATTTGTTAACAGTTGGCAGCCCTGGTGGATCTTTAGAATACGCACAGTCATATTTGTTGTGGTACACATAGTACATACGCAATTTGGTTGAAATCCAATCGATAGTATAGAAGTTACATGCCTTTAGAAATTGGATCTATCGGCAGGCTAGAATCATGTTGACAACACTGGTATGTATGTACTTCTGAACATTAATCTGGAATGTGCCAATTTTGGAATAGTCCGTATGCATAACTTCTGAGATATCCAACATAGAGCTCAGATTTCAATTGCGATTTTTCAGCAGTTGGTAGCACTAACGTCAATTCCAAATATGGCCGTGATATATTCAGGTATTCATACCTGCCAACTCTCCAGATTTAGGTGGGAGACTCCCGATTTTACACAATTTCTCCCGCTCTTCCGCTTATCGTATTAAATCTCCCGATTTAAAAAAAAATCTTGTATGTAATTTTGGACTACAATTGCGAGATGACAAACTTCAGTCACCCATCAAACAGGTTGATTTTACTTGTGTAGAAGTGTGTTTCAATATCACAGTCTCGCCTCGTATTGATAATTTATAGATAATTCTCCATAACTGCCCATATCGCTACGTTGGATTTTAATATCACTTTGTTTGAAATAGTCGATGGTTAATTCAGCGTTTGTTCCTAGAAGTTTTCATAATAGCCTAAGGGTGAGAGGTAGTTGTAGGCTGCGGAATATTGTATCTGTTTAACACGTGAAATTATTTGTGTACAACTTAGATTTTGGCATTGATATGCCGGTAGGCTATTGTGATTTTTTTATCTGAGTGATTTTGTCGGTTCCTTGGTAATAGACAATGGCGAAGAAATATGATTTGGCATCGATCATCTTCAAAATCTCCCGATTTTTCAGTTTGAAAGGTTGGTAGGTATGGGTATAGTTCTTTACTCATACCAAATTTGTTTTTGATAGCTGCAGCCGTTTAGGAGTTTAAACAGACAGACAGACAGACAGATAGAAGGACAGACAGACACAAATTTTTCCGGATCGATCTCATAAGTCTACTTTTTCCTCATGTTTGCAAAATGAGAAAAGTAGCCTAAAATAGAGATGAACAGAATAAAAACATAACATACACTAAACCTAAACTTAAAGTAATTGACTAAAACTTATAAGAGTATCCACTCTCCTTCATTGACCGAATGGCGAGGTCTACTGACGGCCCGTCATCACGGAGAACAAGGGAGAGGGTGTTAGACAGTTTGAGAGTCCTTCACAGGTGCGCACTGAGCCACGGTAAGGTGGGCAGGTTAGGTTTTAAGAGCAGTACGTATCACCAATCAATCCGCTTTGAATCAGACTTGGTGATTATGCTGCAGCTCTTGAAGCTATTTAGGCTAATTCAATAAATACATAACTAAAATACATGATACGGCATAGAAAGGTTGAAGCACCCTATGAGGACTGTCTGGGATGCTGGTATTTGTGGATCAGGCAGCCTAAACTAAACAATGTGTGCCCGTTAATGATGGGCCAGCGTTTGTGTTCCTTTTTGCGCGCAGCTTGTCGACTGCCGGCACCATATTCGTCTTGAGAAGTCAAAAGAAGTGGCAGGCAGCCTAAAAGGGAATGCAGGCAAACTGCGCGTGGCTGCTTCCTACAGACATGCATGGGAAACAGTGCGGCCGCGCGACGGACGAGTTCCCTCTGCCACTGTCGCTGCATTTAGTACCGCCCCTGATGGTTTGGGTAATAGTGAGGATGAAAAATGTAGTCTATGGATACAACTGTACAGTATAACTAAAAACTAACTACAGACCTACATACCAGTAGAACAAATTAAAAGAAAACAGGAAACACGTAAATACAAGACGGAACGAAAAGAAATGCTCTCAACCCTCGAAGGATGAGGATTGAGGGACTTGGAAGAGAGGGAAAGAGGAAAGGGCCACCCCAAAGGAAATGGAAAAAGGGAGGAAGTCGGAGCCAGCTCAGGAATCCCGAACTCACCAGGCATGAGCCCTTGAGGTTGTAGCAATATCCAAGGTGCACCATAAGTGGTGGGGGTACATACACCCTGCCTCCTTTAGGGCCTTGAGCACAAGGCAGGATATATCATGAATAGTAGAACAAGAGATCTGACCCTTCAAAGAATGAGGGTATCAGGAAAGATGAGACAAGGACCAATTAAGGGGAGAAAGTGAAATAGTCCCTAAGCCTCAGATACACCAATCGGAAGATGATGATGATGATGATGATGATGATAATATTGTTGTTTTAAGTGGACTAACATCGAGGTTATCGGTCCCTAATGAGATTATATGGAATGAAATGATCAAGACAGAAACAGCTCACTCACTGCCTGGGACGAAAACAAAGACGGTTTGTATAAAACAGACAATGAGCTTCAACAAGGATGCCATATTTAGTTAGAAGAACAAGAGAGTGAAGAACGATAAATGATGCATTTAAGCAATAAAATCAGATCTGTACACAAGAAAGAACTTAAACAGATTAACCATAAACTAAAAGACTTAAAATATATATTTACACTTAAAAATGTAGCAACTTTTCTTTATGAACCGGATGACGTGGTCTACTGACGGCCCGTCATCACGTAGAACAAGGGAGAGGGTGTTAGGCAGTTTGAGAGTCCTTCGCAGATCGGCCAAGTTCACACACTCCAAGAGAATGTGTACCACGGTAAGGTGGGCGCCGCAAGTACACACAGAGGGAGGGGCTCTTCTCTCTTGAGCAAGTGGGAGTGCGTAGCAATCCCATGGCCTATCCGGAGTCAACAGAGTACCACAGCTTCTTTCCGGCTAGACCGGAAGGAAGATTTCCCTTCCTCTGTTGTCTCCTTGATGGCTCTCAGTTTCTTGGGCAGAGGCGTGGCACACCACGCTTCCTCCCAATGTGACAGGATAGAATGTCGCAACTGAGAGTGAACATTACTAGCAGGCACCTTATACGGTAGCGAGGACAGTGTGACTGCCTCCTTCGCCCCGCCTGATCTGCAAGCTCGTTTCCACGATACCCATGTGGTTGAAAAATTTCCATACGTTTGTTGTCTCGTCAGTTTGTTGGGCAAAGGCGTGGCGCGCCACGCTTTCTCCAATTGCGACAAGGGATTAGAAGAAAACAAGTGGTGACAAAGGGAGATCGAAAGGAAAGATGACAGAGAGGAGATCGGTACAAGTAAGTGGACGCAATGAAAGACTCGTCTGGGGAGATACCGTAAAATAAAATGTTTGATATTGTGATATTACCGACCTGATTTAAAAAAAAAATCACTTTTTTTTCATGACGTAATCGTAATGCATCCCAACCATCTTTGATGTGTGATGAATGGACGAAATGCAGGAGCGGTGTTGTGAGAAAGAGGATAGCTTTCAGATGAGTTTTAATTATGCCTTGGCCAGTACGGCGCGGTGCGGTGCGGCGGTCTGTTAGGCGCTGTGAAGACAGCAGGTTAATGACATAATGGTACATTTCACGCTGCGTGGTTCATAATGACACACCACACGAATAATGATAATAATTATCTGCCTTTCTTTCTTCCTGCGTGTTAGGCAAACCGTGACTCATCCGTCTGGAATATGACAAGTCCTAACTCTCCTAATGCAATAAGTGATACACACTCGCGCTCTCTGTGGCTTACAGCCAGGGGCATTCTTTTATGGGTTTATAGAGATTTAGTCATAAGTTGGCAACATGGAGCTCCCGTGTTGAATCTGGATTCATGACTGAATGATGTGAGATCATTGATTCTTATTCTCTAGTTAATATACATTGACGGTACCCGCAGCATATGAGCCATAAGTGTTTTGTGTTAGTGTAAAGTGTCCTTTTTGATATGTAACATCTTTCCACTCGGTTGCTAGATATTTTTGTGGGAGTGATTTTGAAAATTGGGACGGAAGTGGATCGGACGGAAGTTTGTAAGACGAACTGCCAGCTGGATCGCTATGCTCAACCACGGCCAACTGGATGCGAGCTGCGCAGTATTATTGGTACGTGAATATAAGGCACCATCTTGCGCATGATATTTGTGTGGTCGAAATAGCCATGGTATTAGCGTCTTTGAATGTGAATCTAGAAATCTCGGGTTCGAATCCCGGACGGGATATATATTTTTGCTCACAGATTATCGTTTTAAACGATATTTATCATATCAATATGACTCATTTTAACATAATCCATATGAAATTACGTGTTGGTCTATGAATCAAACGGTCCGGGAACTGGGCAAGCCTTTCATGATCTACTGCGTGCACATTGCATTTACTCGCAAGTTGGCCTATTTATAGGGAATTTAAGGTTATGAGCCGTGTCACGTCTATTAATCTAGTTGATCCATATCGTATTCTGTATTTAGGCTAGTGCTGGTGGAAGCTGCAAAACCTCTAATAAAATGAGTTCCATGTTATAAACTACAATATCTGTAAAACACTCCCTTTTACAGTAGATTAATATTTGTGCCAATAATATTATAAAATACCGGTGTATCAACAATTTCATGTGAGGTTTCTTCTATGTCAGATGTTACACATCATATGCGACTAGTGTAAGGCTCGTCAAGTTTTGTTGTTGTTTTTATTTTATTTTTTTTGTCATGAACGCTGACGATGAACATTCCACATTACGTAGTATAACTGTGATCATTGATTGCCACAATACACCTGTAACGAGATGGTGGGAGATCTTCCCCTCGTAAACACTATCATCGCTATCCTCATCTATATCAAAGATTGTTATTCATCTACCACCACGCAATCACCTGTGTTCCTTAAATTACTGAAGACAATAAACAAGTCCCATAACAGAAAAAAAACAAAAAAGATGCATGAATTTCTATAATTGTCCCCTGTTACTAAATCATTTGTTAAATGATGTCGAGTATTGTATGTTGTCTTTTGTTTCAGGTAAGTAGCTGTCCTGTGTAGCTCAGTGAAGATTGTAAGTAGACTTAACTTAATGTGTAACTTAGGGCAGTCATCACATGGGTCCGGGCTCTGATGATTGTGATGATGATGATGATGATGATGATAAGTGTTGTTTTAAGGGACTTAACATCTAGGTTATCGGCCCCTGATGTTTTATGTAATTCTGAAAAATTAGAATGAAATGAAACTACTGCTACTTCTAACTACAAACTTACAATTAACTGACGAACTAGAAGAAGAAATAGGTTCGTATGCTGGCACAGGCAGTTGGCATTTGAGCGAGGGAGCCGTGTGAGTAGATTTACTGGCACGTTAAAATCCACTTCGGGGCAGAATTCCGGCACCCCGACGTCTTTAAAAGCCAGAGTAGTTAACAGGGACGTAAAACTAATAACATCTTTATTATTATTATTATTATTATTATTATTATTATTATTATTATTATTATAGAAGAAGAAATCTGTTGAAATTACCGGTACCATCCGATCATCGCAGTTAAGCAGTACTGGGCGTGGTCAGTGCTTGGATGGGTGACAGTTTGGGAACTCCATGTGTTGTTGCCACCGACAGCAGCGCAGCGTTGGGCCATGGAGCCAAGCTATCTGCCGACTCGTTATATTAGACGTGGGTTCGAGACCCACCGTTGGCCGTCCTTGAAATGGTTTCCCATTTTCAACACCAGGAAAATGCTGGGACGGTACATATTAACAGACCACGGCCACTTTCTTCCACATCCTAGCCCAGTTTCATCTTCATTCATTTCATCTCCTCTCATGAGGTTGGCGTTAGGAAGGGTATTCGGCCGTAAATCCCACCCGCCCACGTAGCCTTTCATCGCATCTCATCCCCGACCCCGTTGAAAATGGGAATAATAAGGGATAGACATACTGCAGTAGAAGAAGAAATAGTGGGAAAATGGGGGAAGGTAAATAAAGGACAGGATGACAAGAAATGTCCTCAACCCTCGAAAAATGAGGATTGAGATACTTGGAAAGATGTAGAGCCATGAAAGGCTGATAGGAACGGGAAAGAGGAGAGGGTCCGCCACAACGTCAGTGGAGAAAGGAGAAAATCGGACCCTGCTCAGGAATCCCTCGGCGTCGCCAACTCCCGAACTCACCATCCGTGAACCATTAAGGGTGTAGCACTATCCAGAGTGGGGCCTGATACACCCTGCATCCCTTAGGTCCTTTGCAGAAGGCAGGGGATATCATGAAAATAAGAGGTCTGCCCCTTCGTAGGAAGACGGCATCGGGAGAAATGAGACAAGAGCCGATTAAGGTGGGAAAATGAAGACCCCCTAGGCCTCAGATACTCTAACACCATCGGTGTCTGAAAAGATCAAGGAGTGACCAAGGAAGGTCGACAGGAAAGATTAAAGAATGGAGTCTGGCAGTTTACTCCACAGGGGTCAGTTAGGAAGGAAGTTGCCTGAGGCGTTTCACTGCCCCACTCCAAACGGTTGTGTCCTGATTGCGACCATTCCAGATTGCGTTCACCTCATTAGCAGTCCAGATTGCGGTCACTTTCATTTTAGGGAAGAGCTATAAACATTCCAGCGCCCAGATTGCGATCACTTTTCTTGGGAGACCGGTCCTTGGTTCTTCCCGACTGACTCATACCTTCCGTAAGTTTTGTGGATAACAAGGGGAAACTGATATTTTAATAACTAACCAAAGAATACAGTTCAGTGTTCAGCTGAGCACACCCCATAATGCTTCCCTTAAAAAATCAAGTCCCCTCCCAATCTGATGGCACCTCGTAAAGTCTTAAGAATAGAAACGTTTCAGGATCGGAATCAACGACATTCACTTTAAACAAAATTGTTTTAACGGGAAATTTTATACTTACTGGGTATAATTTTTAATTTTGCCCCTCTCCTCCCATTTGAGACGCGAGATATCTCCTTTTATAATAGGTAGCCTACTGTATATAATGAAAAACTTTCTTTTTTATTACCTCAAAAAATTCGTCTCGTAAAAGTAATTTGTTCTGGGTTTGATTCGAAATCCCCTTTGTAATCAATGTTTGTCCCCGCCCCCTCCTACACACAAAATCAAACATTTGAAGTTTTAGGTTTATTAACATCCCAGATTTGAAATCTGTGACTTTTGATAAGTCAAAATCAATAACTTCACTGTCAAAACTACTCAAATTATAAGATGGTACTTTTGAAGGGAGCTTTTCCCCTACCTTGCCCTCAATGATGTGGTCAAGGTAGGGTAGTCCTGCAAGTGCGTAGAGTCCGGACCGATCTTCCAAGAAAAGTGACCACAATCTGGACGCTGGAATGTTTATAGTTCTTCCCTAAAATGAAAGTGACCGCAATCTGGACTACTAATGAGGTGAACGCAATCTGGAATGACCGCAATCAGGAAGACACCCTCCAAACTGGACGTGAATGTGTCAATCTGCGCTGATCTTCACTGTGTTCTTCATTATCTACTCTTGTTATCTCAAAGAGTCATTAGCAAGTTTTGGCATTATTCCGGATTCCTGGATTTCTTTAGTCAAGCACTTAAAGTTCAAGTTCCGTCATTTTCTTTGTATTTCACTGTTACTATTCAGATCCGCATATTATAATTTGTATGTTCTAGTTTCGTAAAAATGTATTCGTGTGCAACTTATAGTCTGCACTATGAGCTTAAAACTTTATCGTGGGAACCAAAATGCTTATATGTATTCTCGATAAAAAATTAATCTCTTCTGCGTTCAGTTCGTGTCTTGACTTTCTCACAATAACCGTCCTTTAATTGTTCTTTTTTTTAAATTGTTAGGAGAGGAAAAACATAATGCAAATCAGCCATCACATTTAAAATAAAAATAAAAAAAATAAACATATATAGGTCTACCACACAAAGCTTAACACTAACAATCGAAACTGAATCAGATGCGTTGAAAACGTCTGGACACTTTTACCTTGAACCATTGTATGTCTACCCCTTGTTATTCCCGTTTCTAATAGGGTCGGAGATGAGATGCGATGAAAATCTATATGGCGGATGGTTTTTACGGCCGGATACCCTTCCTGCCGCCAACTTCAAAGAGGAGTTAATGAGAGATGAAATGAATGAGGATGTATGAAACTGGGCAAGGATGTGGAAGATAGCGGCCGTGGCCTGTCAGAAGGTACCGTCAACTGGAGTTGAAAATGGAGAAATCATGGAAAACCATTTCAAGGACGGCCTACGGTGAGGCTCGAACCCACGTCTACCGAGTCCGCAGATAGCTTGGCCCCATGGCCTAGCGCTGCGCTTTAGCGACCGTAGTTACCGCTGTCAGTTTTAATTTGAACCATTGTCCATCGATTTCTTCCCGTAAGATTGATTCCAATCCACTGCTGCCGCTATTAACCAGGTTACAGCGTTTTGTTTTGATTTCCCAGTAAGTTCAACATCGCACACCATTCGGTTACGTGCTCCGCTGGTAAGTGGTCTATCCCCGGATGTATTCTCCGCAGTATAGCAGTCGTCCAGGTCTGAACTGTTCGAGCCTTTTGGCAGGATGTCACTCGGTGCACTAATGAATCGACATCTCTACATCGTCTACATTGAGTATTCTCAGCCATATTCTGACGTTTGCGTGTATTCGCTGTAGGCAAGTTAGCGTAAGCTGACTGGACTCTCTGGGTTTAAACCTATTAACGCAGCTCGACCATCCCAGAAGGAAGGCCGGACTTAGCTGCCGGTGTTCGCGAAACCACGTCCCACTAGATATGAACCCCTGGGGGAAATGTCAATGACCTCATCTGGGAAAACTAACAATTTTTAAAGTAGGCCTACATTTCCTAATCTTGTTTCCTTTGGGAAATATTTCTGTGAGTCACTCTCTATAGTGTTCCCCAAGGGGCTCACGACTAGTGGGACGTGGGCTAGCGATCACGGGACCCCAGCTGAGTCCGGCATTGCTTACACTTACTTGTGCCGGGCTCCTCTCTATCATCTTTCCTGTCGATCTCCCTTGTTCAACTCTTGTTCTCTTCCGACCCCGACGGTATTAGGGTATCCGAGGCCTAGGGAGACTTTTACTTTCCCGCCCTTTCCCACTCACGGCTGGTGAGTTCGGGAGTTGGCGACACCGAGGGATTCCTGAGATGGGTCCGGTTTTTCACCCTTTTTCCATAGGCCCTTGTCTCATCATTCCTGGTCCCTCATTATTCGAGGGGTCAGACCTCTTCGGTTCTCTTCATGATATCTCCTGCCTTCTGCACAAGGCCCTCAAGGAGGCAGGTTGTGTGTAGCCCCACCACTTCTGGTGCATCCTGGATAGTGCTACACCCTCAAGGGCTCACGGCTGATGAATTCGGGAGTTGGTGACACCGAGGGATTCCTGAGCTGGGTCCGGATTTTCACCTTTTTCCATTGCTTCTGGGGCGGGTCCTCTCCTCTTTCCGTTCCCTATCTGCCATTCATGGTTCTTCTTCCTTCCAAGTCCCTCAATCTGAATGTCTTTTCTTCCTGTGCTTTATTTGCCTCATTCTTTATTTGGTTACCATTTCTTCTTCTAGTGTATAAGTGTGTAGTTAGTATTAGTTATAATTTTAATTACATTACCATCTTTCACTGGCCCAAACCATTAGGGGCCGATAACCTAGACGTTAGGCTCTTTAAACAACAATTATCATCATCATTATCTGTATCGTGACCGAGAAATGCCGCCTCAGATGTCATTGCTATGTATTAGAGAGCACCGTGTACAAGTTCTCCATGCTGATCGAAGATCCTGATGTAATAGGGACGCCGTGTATCGGAAGTAATTCCGACTATTGTCACATTGAGGCGTGTAATAGCACTCCCTAGTTTATTCATAACGTGGCTCGTTTTTATCAGGTTCATAGCCTGCATTAGCGCAATGGTTCACAGCTCATCGCACGCATAGCACACAGTGTAAAAATTAGCATTTGGTTTAAAAAACAAATACCTTGTCTGGAAACGGGTAGACACTTGTTTAATATTACCTCAATTTTCACCGTCATTTTTCCTGAAATAAATGGGTTGCATTTTAAGTATTCATTAATTTATTTATTTATTTATTCGAGTCAGAAGCAATTACACATATAGAGTAGGCCTACATTATGGAAAAAAGGACAACACAAATGTCGTAGGTTAGTCGTCATTTCCCAACCTGTGGTTCTCAAACCCCCAGAGGGTTCGCAGAATATTCCAAGGGGTTCGCCAAACACTTTTCCATAATGGCGGGTTTTGAGGTTAGTACAATTACTGTTTCCTTAATTTCTGCGGCATTGTCGTATTATTATTATTATTATTATTATTATTATTATTATTATTATTATTATTATTATTTTAAAATTAAATTAACCCTGTAATACCCCTTGTTACATGTGTAAGATCGGTAATTTATCACATTATTTCGGCAATAAATTAATATTTACCGCGAATGACTGATTCAGTCTGCCAGCTTCTTTGTGTTCTAACAAGATGGCGATGATGATAATTGTTGATTTAAGGTGTCTAACATCTAGGTTATCGGCCCCTAATGGTTTGGGTGATAGTGAAAGATGAGATGAGAATGAAAACTATAACTAATACTAACTACAGACTTACATACTAGAAGAAGAAACGGTAAACAAATAAAGGATAAGGAAAATAAAGGACAGGAAGAAAAGAAATGCCCTCAACCCTCGAAGAATGAGGATTGAGGGACTTGGAAGGAAGGAGAGCCATGAAAGGCAGATAGGAAAGGGAAATAGGAGAGGGCCCGCCCCTAAGTCAGTGGAAAATGGGAAAAAAAAACGTACCCAGCCCAGGAATCCCCCAGGATCGCCAACTAACGAACTCACCAACTGTGAGCCCCTGAGGGTGTAGCAATATCCAGGGTGCACCAGAAGTGGTGGGGCTACACACACCCTGCCTCCTTAAGGGCCTTGAGCACAAGGCAGGAGATAACATGAAAAGAAAATGAAGGCTGACCCCTCACAGAAGGAGGGTATCAGGAAAGATGAGACAAGGGCCAATTAAGGCGGGAAAGGAAGAGACTCCCTAGGCCTCGTATACCGTAATACCTTCCGGGTTGGAAGGGAACAAGAGTTGACCTAAGGAAGTTGACAGGAAAGATGACAGAGGGAGTAGGTGGAAGCAATGCCGGACTCGGCTGAGGTCCCGAGGTATCCAACCCACGTCCCACTAAATGTGAGCAAAAACAAATACCACCAGCAAAGTACCCTTAGGAAATATTATTTTGTCTGCCTCGTTGCGTACTGGGTAGCACTCTTGGCTGTCACCGCGGAAACCCGGGTTTCCTTCCCGGCTCTGCCACGAAATTGATTTCTAGTCTGAGGGTTGAAACGGGGTACACTCAGCCTTGTGAGGCAAATCTGAGAAGAGGTGGGTTCGATTCCTACCTCAGCCATCCTGGAGGTGGTTTTACGTGGTTTCCCACTTCTACTCCTGCCGAATGCCGGGATAGTTACTAAATTAGGGCCATGATCGTCTCCTTCCAAATCCTCATCAGAAACACAAATAGGCCTACACACCCTAACACAGCCATCACATTCAGCCAAGTTATCAAACAAATTTCACACGCACACCTAAGTACACGAGACTACATGACAACTATGTTGCAAACCCCCTAAATGAATCAATAACAACAACAAAAATACTCTTTTGATAATTAATCCTCAACCTGACTGGACCGCTCACAAAAAAGGTATCGCGTCCTATGTGACGTCCCTATATCGCAGACCGCCTTCTGTGTGGCCGAGCCTTTAGTGTTCACCGACTGAAAGCTATAATATTAATTGATGCATATTAAGGCATTTTTAAGGACAGAGACAAAGACAGAGAGCAGAAAGGAAGAGGTCTGACCATTAGAAGAATGATGATGATGATGATGATTGTTGTTTTAACCTGCGAGAACTGGCGCATGGGTATTTTTAACCCGAGACTTAAATAACGCTCTATATTTTCGTTTTGGTCAGCCCTTATTTCCTGTCACTTACAGTACCTTCCTTCCTAGCCTTGAACTTCACCCTACAAAGGTACCATGTCCTTTACCTTGTGAACATCCAAGTTATTTCTATATTATTTACGGTCGGGTCAGATTCGCCCATGGCGCCAGTCCTCGAGTGACAATTTTCGACTTACGTTAGTCGAGACAATCTGTAAATAATTAGGGGGGAAATCCACCTATTACGGTGCAGCACAATCACATAGCCTATCTCACGTTCTTGTTGATCCATGTTAAGGGTCTAGGGACACCTTGGTCATCAGCTCCTTTGTTTAAAAAAATTGAGATGACTGCTTTACCGCAACTATCAAGGCCTATTATACTGTTACGAAAATTACTGTCGTTCCCTGCGTGTTACATTTGGAAAATATAAATAAATCTCATTTTATATTGGGAATAGTTCATGGGAAGACACCAGGTGTAAAATTACTTCAATAAATCTGTAAGACTATGAAAAAAATGATGATGATGATGATAATTGTTGTTTAAAGGGGCCTAACATCTTGGTTATCGACCCCTAATGGTTTGGGTGATCGTGAAGATGATAATGAAATGTAAACTATAACTAAAACTAACTACTAACTTATATACTAGAAGAAGAAATGGAAAACAAAAGGAGAATAAGGCAAATAAAGAACTGGAGGAAAAGAAATGCCCCCAACCCTCGAAGAATGCGGATTGAGGGTCTTGGAAGTAAGGAGAGCCATAAAAGGCAGATAGGAAAGTGAAAGAGGAGAGGGTCCGCCCCACAGGTAATGGATAAAAGGGGGAAAACCGGACCCAGCTCAGGAATCCCTCGGGGTCGCCAACTCCCGAGCCCCTGAGGGTGTAGCAATATCCAGGGTGCACCGGATGTGGTGGGGCTACATACACCCCGCCTCCTTGAGGGCCTTGTGCAGAAGGCAGGAGAGAACAGGAAAAGAAAAAGAAGGCTGACCCCTCGCAGAAGGAAGGCATCAGGAAAGATGAGACAAGGGCCAATTAAGGCGGTAAAGGAAGAGACTCCCTAGGCCTCGGATACCCTAATACCGTCGGGGTCGGGAGAGAACAAGAGTTGACCGAGTGAGGTCGACAGGAAATAAGACGGAGAGGAGCCCGGCACAAGTAAGTGGAAGCAATGCCGGACTCAGCTGGGGCCCCTCGGTCGCCAACCCACGTCCCACTAGATTTGAGCCCCTTGGGGGGGCTACGACAAAAAGGGAGTGACATTCTATGGGTCATAATGACCGGGCGCCAGTTCTCGTGTTATATTTTTTTCACGCCAGTTCTCAAGTGTTAATTTAGTTAGTTATTGTTGATTTAAGCGGCAAAACAGCGAGGTCAACTGCCCTTAACCCTTAGTTTCCTCGTTTGTTAATCGTTCTCTTGATTTCAATTATCCTTATCTTCCAGCGAACGAGACATGTCCATTTAATTTTTGGGTTGGACATTTTATTTTTGTTGTGACATTGTCCATGCCATTGTTTGACGGTTGGTGTTTCGCTAGGAGGGACAGCGAGGGAGAGGCTATACTGCTGCCATCTGTTGAGAAGTGCGGACAATGGTTTAAGAAATACGACGTGCTGCGGTAATGTACAGTCCAACTCGCCATTAATCGAGTTTCCGGCCGCCACATTGACTAATCTGCGCTGTAATATTATCGATTATTTTGTGTGGCATGTAGTGGAGGTACAATTGAATAGGCCAGGCACTCTCGTCTCGATACGATACTGTTATTGTACAAGCGCTGCAGTGCAATGGCCACTTGTTCGGGAAACTATTAGCCTATGCCATTGCTATCTCGGTTATGCGTTTGAAATTGGAACACGATATTAGCGCTTACATTCGGCCGGCCGGCCAGCTGACTGAAAACCATTTGGGCTCGGAAGAAGATTGGTCCATGCCTGGCCGCTTGTCGGTCGGCCCGTATTGGATTGGCTTCACCGGGCCTCCCCTCCCAACCCCCCAACCCTCCAGCCAAGTCCGGCTCAATTTCCAATTTCTTTTCCGTTTTGCTGTTTCCTGACTGGGCGCATAAACAGTACAGAAAGCCATCCATCTCTTCCCCCCGCGCTGTTTCCAATATCAGGCTGCAGACCGGCCTGGTCCGCCAATATAGCTCGCATTATACTGCACTGGCCTTGATGAAAAAATAATAATCTGAGAGGGGGTTGTCCGGCCTACGCACGTATAAGATATTCAACTCATTCCTAGAAGCACTCTTGTTATTCTCCTTGGGGGTCGGTAACGCAAACAGTGGTTCGTATGCCACCATGCTACGCTGTCTAGACCAGTGTATCGCAAGCTATTACGGCCAATGGGAAACCAATCTTGGACATACTGTACTTGCAACCTACATCCTTTGTCGCTCAACTCATCGCTGCAGACGAGACGAGAGGAATAAGGGGTGTTTGCTAAACCGTTTGATGACTAGAGGAATAAGGAGGCTTTGTTAAACCGTTTGGCGCTGACAAGGGGAATAAGGAGGCTTTGTTAAACCGTTTGGTGCGGACAAGAGGAATAAGGAGGCTTTGCTAAACCGTTTGGTGCGGACAAGAGGAATAAGGAGGCTTTGCTAAACCGTTTGGTGCAGACAAGATGATGATGATAATTGTTGTTTTAAGGGGCCTATCATCTAGGTTATCGGCCCATAATGATCTGGGTGATAGCGAAAATGAGAATGAAATGGAAACCAGAACGAAAATTATGTGAGACGGAAAATATGTACAAAGAGAAACTCAGATGGAAACAACTCACAATATGGTCTTACAAAAGGGAATTTAGAACGAAAAGATTCACAAAAAGAATAGATTGAAAAAGACCCACAAAACGTAGGCTAGATTCAAAATACGTACAAAATGCAATGTAGCGTCGAAATACTTAAAAAATGCAACTGAAATTCAAAATACTTACAAAATGCAAATGAGATCGAAATTACGTACAAAATGCAATTGAGATTCAAAATACTTACAAAATGCAATTGAAATTGAAAATACACAATGCAATTCAGATTGAAATAGGCCCTATCCCAGTTCCAATCCAAATTATTCACAAAGTGCAATTGAAATTCAAAATACTTACAAAATGCAATTGAAATTGTAAATGCTTACAAAATGTACGGTAGATTCAAACAACTCATGTGGATTGACAATACTTACAAAATGCAATTTAGATTGAAAATACTTGACAAAATGTAATTTAGATTCAAAATTGAGAATCAAAATATGTGCAAAATGCCCACCAAACAAAATGCAATTTAGATTCAAAATTCGTGCGAAATGCGGTTTTGGTAGAAAATACTTACAAAATGCAATTGAAATTCAAAATACTCACTAAAAGGCCCGTCTACCTGCATTGAAAGGCTTACTAAAAAGCAATTTAGATTGTCAATCTTTACAAAATGCAATTGAGGTTGAAAACAATCGCGAGATGTAATTTAGATCGAAAAAACTTACAAAATGGAACGTAGATCAAAAATGCCTTAAAAATCGCTAAAAGAGAATTTAGATACACGGTGAACCAAGTAACAAAAATAGTGCGGGAATCTTAAAGAGAAAAGGAAATATAAGGAAAAGAGGAGAGGAGAGAGTCCGCCCCAAAGGTAAGGGACAAAAGTGGAAAACGGACCCAGCTCAGGAATCCCTCGGGGTAGCCAACTCCCGAACTCACCAGCCGTGAGCCCCTGAGGGTGTAGCATTATCTAGGGTGCACCAGAAGTAGTGGGGCTACATACACCCTGCCTCCTTAAGGGCCTTGAGCACAAGGCAGGAGGTAAAAGGAAAAGAAAAAGAAGTCTGACCCCCTCACAGAAGGAGGGTATCAGGAAAGATGAGACAAGGGCCAATTAAGGCGGGAAAGTGAAAGACTCCCTAGGCCTCGGATAGCCTAATACTGTCGGGGTCGGAAGAGAACAAGAGTTGACCAAGGGAGGTCGACAGGAAAGAAGACGGCGAGGAGCCCGGCACAAGTGGTTGGAAGCAATGCCGGACTCCGCTGGGGTCCCGTGGTCGCCAACCCACGTCCCACTAGATGCGAGCCCCTGAGGGGGGTGCAGACAAGAGGAATTAGGGGGCTTTGCTAAACCGCTTGGTGCGGACAAGAGGAATAAGGGGTCTTTGCTAAACCGTTTGGCGCAGACAAGAGGAATAGCCTAACTAGGGGTTGCTAAACCGTTTAGTGCAGACAAAAGGAATAAGAGGGCTTTGCTAAACCGTTTGGTGCGGACAAGAGGAATAAGAGGGCTTTGCTAAACCGTTTGGTGCGGACAAGAGGAATAAGGGGGCTTTGCTAAACCGTTTGGTGCAGACAATAGGAATAAGAGGGCTTTGCTAAACCGTTTGGTGCGGACAAGAGGAATAAGAGGGCTTTGTTAAACCGTTTGGTGCGGACAAGAGGAATAAGGGGGCTTTGCTAAACCGTTTGGTGCGGACAAGAGGAATAAGCAGGCTTTGCTAAACCGTTTGGTGCGGACAAGAGGAATAAGGAGACTTTGCTAAACCGTTTGGTGCGGACAAGAGGAATAAGGAGGCTTTGCTAAACCGTTTGGTGCGGACAAGAAGAATAAGGAGGCTTTGCTATACCGTTTGGTGCAGACAAGAGGAATAAGAGGGCTTTCCTAAACCGTCTGGTGCGGACAAGAGGAATTAGGAGGCTTTGCTATACCGTTTGGTGCAGACAAGAGGAATAAGCGGGCTTTGCTAAACCGTTTGGTGCGGACAAGAGGAATAAGGGGGCTTTGCTATACCGTTTGGTGCGGACAAGAGGAATAAGAGGGCTTTGCTAAACCGTTTGGTGCGGACAAGAGGAATAAGAGGGCTTTGCTAAACCGTTTGGTGCGGACAAGAGGAATAAGGGGGCTTTGATAAACCGTTTGGTGCGGACAAGAGGAATAAGGAGGCTTTGCTAAACCGTTTGGTGCGGACAAGAGGAATAAAGGGGGCTTTGCTAAACCGTTTGGTGCGGACAAGAGGAATAAGAAGGCTTTGCTAAACCGTTTGGTGCGGACAAGAGGAATAAGTGGGCTTTGCTAAACCGTTTGGTGCGGACAAGAGGAATAAGGGGTCTTTGCTAAACCGTTTGGTGCGGACAAGAGGAATAAGGAGGCTTTGTTAAACCGTTTGGCGCAGACAAGAGGAATAACTAGGGTTTGCTAAACCGTTTGGTGCAGACAAAAGGAATAAGAGGGCTTTGCTAAACCGTTTGGCGCAGACAAGAAGAATAAGGAGGCTTTGATAAACCGTTTGGCGCAGACCAGAGGAATAAGGAGGCTTTGCTAAACCGTTTGGCGCACACAAAAGGAATAAGGGGGCTTTTTGATACCGTTTGATGCGGACAAGAGGAATAAGAAGGCTTTGCTAAACCGTTTGGCGCAGACAAGAGGAATAAGGAGGCTTTGCTAAACCGTTTGGCGCAGACAAAATAAATAAGAGGGCTTTGCTAATCCGTTTGGCGCAGACAAGAAGAATAAGGAGGCTTTGATAAACTCTTTGGCGCAGACAAGAGGAATAACGTATGATCTCTAAACCATTTGACACAGATTATTTGAATAACGTTCGCCGCAGACTAGAGGTTTGGTTACTGAATCTCTTGTGGCAGTGAGATGGATAGGTTTAGGTCGCAGAAGCGTTACGTAAGTGACAGACAAGTTAAATGTGCTTTGTTCATTGAATTTAATGGAGTGGACTTCATCTTTTGTTGACGCTAATTTTCTTACCGTAGATGAGATACTTATGTACCAGACGTTCTTGATTGGTGGTTCGTTTCCTCGTTCAGTTGGCGGGTGTGGTGGCGCAGCGGTCTAGCTATCTGGCTCTCATCAAGGTGAGATGGGTTCGATTCCCAGTCAATGCATGTGAGATTTTCGAAGTGAAATCCCATGTTCTGTGGTTCGGATTCTACGTAAGAAGGAGGTCCCGTGGCTCATAATCACAAGATTAACGGTCACGTAAAACTACAAGCTTCTTTCCTTCCTTCCTCGTTCAGTTCTAATTTCCACCGATGCTTTGCAAACAAACAAACAAAGAAATAAATGAATGAATGATAACAAATTAACGAATAATCAATAAATAAATAATAATCAAAAATTATAACGAATAGGCCTAAATGAATAAAAAATTTAAAAAATAATAAAAGATAATAAAAAACTTCATAAACATCGGAGTTTTCAACTTAAGCCGAAACTAAAAACCGGAAAGATGTGGACAACAGAGAGAAAGGTGCAACATCGATTGCGAATAAAAGAGTACTGGGCCAACATTAAAATGCAGAAGAAACAGTTGACATGACGTGGTCCTTAGTTGGTCCTAACGAAGGAAGAGGAAGACGAAGAAATATAATAAATAAATGCGTGTAAGTTGGTTTGAATTTTAATAAAATAAATATAAAAATACCCTAATCATAATAATTTTTAATAAATAATGATGATGATGATGATGATGATGATATTGTTGTCTTAAGGGGCCTAACATCTAGGTTATCGGCCCCTAATGGTTTGGGTGGTAGTGAAGATGATAATGAAATGTAAATTAACACTAACTACTAACTTATATACTAGAAGAAGAAATGGAAAACAAAAGAAGAATAAGGTAAATAAACGACAGGAGAACAAGAAATGCCCTCAGTCCTCGAGGATAGAGGGACTTGGAAGGAAGGAGAGCCATGGAAGGCGGATAGGAAACGGAAAGAGGAGAGGGCCCATCCCAAAGTCGGTGGAAAAAGAGGAAAACCGGACCCAGCTCAGGAATCCCTCAGGGTCGCGAACTCCCGAACTCAGTAGCCGTGAGCCCCTGAGGGTGTAGCACTATCCAGGGTGCAACAGAAGTGGTGGGGCTACATACACCCGGCCTCCTTGAGGGCCTTGTGCAGAAGGCAGGAGATAACATGAAAAGAAAAATAAGTCTGACCCCTCGCAGAAGGAGGGTATCAGAGAAGATCAGACAAGGGCCAATTAAGGGGAAAGGAAGAGACTCCTTAGGCCTCGGATACCCCAATACCGTCGGGGTCGGAAGGGAACAAAAGTTGACTAAGGGAGGTCGACAGGAAAGAAGACGGAGAGGAGCCCGGCACAAGTAAGTGGAAGCAATGCCGGACGTAGCTGGGGCCCCGTGGTCGCCAACCCACTTCCCACTAGATGTGAGCTCCTGGGGGCCTTTTTAATAAATAAATAAGGGGCTAAACATTTTCATTTCATGGACAGAACAAGCGAGCCCTTCAAAACCCCATGCTGAATATCACTAGCGGGGTCGAACCAGCAATCGGAGGTACTTGAGGACCTGATCAATGTGATATGTGACACTAGTGAGGCTCGAACTCATGACACGTCTTGTTATATCGTGGGACAATGGAGACAAAAGAATTGCCTCAGTTACAGCTGATTATAGAATTCCTTGATCCAATATTCCGGGTGGTACATGTACAGCCGTTGACAATGGACGTCATCCATACGAGCAGTGAATTCAAAATGAATTCGCGTACGAAAAAACGGAAGTTGTGATAGACAAGGCTTGTTGATTGAGATGATTCATAGCGAACAGTGGGCAGAGAGAATAGGGCAGTAATTGTGTAGAAACCATGTTCCTAGAGGCTCTCAACTAGAGGAACGTGGATTGGTGACCTGAGCTGAACACGGCCTTTATTCCACTAACTGCTCCGCTCTTTTATATTTCCTGTCGATTTCCCTTGGTCAACTTTTGTTCTTTTCGACCCCGACGGCATTAGGGTATCTTGCAGGGGAATATATACAACACTTTTTCGGGGGGGTGGGGGGGTGTCATCCTGGAAAACTGCGAGTATTCTCAGGGTATTGTCATCGCAAAACACCCAGAAATATCAACCATTATCTTAGGGCATATAACTTTGTGTAATTATTTAAGATAAGAGTTAGTTGTAAAATTCTAAGTTTATATTGCCTACAATTTACTGACAATACAAAAAAGTTGTAAAATGCAACACAACACACAAGTAACACTCTATACTTATTTAATTATCTATTATGGCCTATTGAGTATGAATGGCAATTCATTAAACAGATAGGTAACATTTTTTTTTTTTACAAATTGATAATTTATTTCTCAGAAGTACCGTACTGTGGAATTCTCAGTTTTACCTCACAAGACTGAGTGTACCCCGTTCCAACCCTCAGAAAAAATGAAAATCCACAGCCTGCTTCCAGTCTCCGACCGGGTCAGGAATGGAATGAATGAAGCCCCCATCTAGCGGCGAGGATATTAACTGTGCCGGCTGCCGAGGCCTGACGCACTCCTCTGGGGCAATGATTAAATGAATGACAGATGAAATGAAATGATAGTGGAGAGTGTTGCTGGAATGAAATTTTGACATGGAAAACCGGAGTACCCGGAGAAAAACCTGTCTGCCTCGGTTTTGCCCAGCACAGATCTCACATGGAGTGACCGGGTTTTGAACCACGGACCCAGCGGTGAGAGGCCGGCGTGCTGCCGCCTAAGCCACGGAGACTTTCAGCCCTCAGACCAGAATTAACATTTCTTGGCAGAGCCGGGAATCGAATTCGGACCTCTGGGGCGGCAGCCAAGAATGCTAGCCACTACACCACGAGATAGTCTAATTTCAATCTTAATATTGTTTATAACTTAGCCAATAAGTTAAGATTAGGGTAAAACCAAATTTACAATTATTTTATCCTTTTACCAAAGCAACACTTTCTTCATTTTTATTGGCCTTTTTCGGGGGGGGGGTGGGGGGGGGGAGGTGAGCCCTCACAGCTCCATCCTTATATACGCCCCTGCTATAGGGCCTGTGCGAGAAATCTCGTATGTGTTAAATCACCCGCCTTGTTTTACTGTTATGCTGGCTCGACGCGACACAGTTCTGGCAGGGGCTATCAACTTGTTTATTTTTTAATCGCACTTGCTTTTAAACAAATCGTAGATATTTACTGTATGAAATCACGGTTCAATTCGTCACTGCTGCGGGTAATTCTTTTTTCTTTTATTATATTCTTTTGAATTACAGCCAATGTCCATAGCAGGGTATTTTAATTGAACGACCGTATGCTCCCCATCAAGTTGAATTTCAAGTACAGTAGTTCCAACTTTGTCTGTCACTGACACCTAGCGGTGAACGTTGGAACTAGCTAGAGTGTTTCTAACCTAATAATCTACAAAATTCGCTACTCACTACCAATTGTAGTGATTGGTTCTTTTACATGCCATAAATCTATGACATGGGCCCGCCGTCTTTTCTTCCCTTCCAAAGGAAGGCATAGACCACTGAATGGTTTTAACACTCTTAAAAATCCGATGACTTCTACTTGTGAGCGCCCCATGTGTAGACTATTTACCACCCGCCCGGTTTTACTGTTATGTGGGCTCGACGTAAATGAGTTTTGACAGGGGCTATAGTCATCTTTATTTGCTTAAACGCACTTTATAAACAAATAAATATATTTTTATTGACTTCTCAAGAAATGCAAGATATTTTGCTGTACTATTGAGACGATTTGGAAGATATTGACACAACCTGCGACTTCTAACTCCCTCAGCTTTAAGAGCTTAAGTTTTGTGAAACATACACCTTAGCACTCAGCACATATTCTAGGTTTGTGCCGTGTCTTGTGGGGAAGGGGGGGGGGGGGTTCGCCTAGGACACCAGGCTGGTTCATCAGTCAGCTCTTGGCGTCCGCGCCCGGAACCCCACAGGAGTAGCGAACTGTGCGCTACCTCCCTTTTAATGAAGCACACCTGCGCCTCTTCACTGCGAGAGCTAAAAGCTGAAGAAGTCCTTACCTCCCGATGAAGGCTTCCAAAAGGATCCCGCTGATGAGCCAGCTTGGTGTCCTAGACGAAACCCCACACAAGACACGGCACAAACCTAGAAACATTTCTGAGTTTTAATTCACTGGCCGTGAAAGCCAATATACCATACACATTAGCGTTTTATATTTATGACTAACAACACGTCCCGGCTTCGCCCGGTATCCTTAACGGTTTACCCAGCGTAAGCTTAAAAGGCGCACGGACGCAGGTTTTTCTTCGACTCGATTTACTGAAATCGTTACTGCTTGGCTTCCTTTGGTCATAAATGAATTATTTTGTACCGAAACCTTCCTCGAGAAGGTGAAAACAGAATGGTGAAAACCACATCAAAATCCATCCAGTGGTTCTCGAGATTACCCGTTACATCCAAAAATCGAGGACTGTGTTTTATACTGTGTAGAGATTAGTCCTCGAGTTCAGTTGTATGTGTGTGCCGTATACAGTTACACACACCACTACAGTCATTACAGGAATACAGGTTATCAGAGAGGTTCTACACACACGGGGCTGATAACTAGCATGTCCCAAACCCCTCAATGAAATACCAACAACAACATACCCCGAGACAACAGTTAAGAAGATGATGATGATATTTTTTGTTTTAAGGGGCCTAACATCTAGGTTATCACCCTTAATGGTTTGGGTGATAGTGAAAGAAGAGATGAGAATGAAAACTATAACTAATACCAACCACAAACTTACATACCAGAAGAAGAAATGGTAAACAAATAAAGGACAAGGCAAACAAAGGCGGGAAGAAAAGAAATGCTCTCAACCCTCGAAGAATGAGGATTGAGGGGCATGGAAGGAAGGAGAGCCATGAAAGGCAGATAGGAAAGGAAAAGAGGAGATCCCGCCTCAAAGTCGGTGGGAAAAGGAAAAAAACCGGACCCAGCTCAGGAATCCCCCGGGGTCGCCAACACCCCGAACTCACAAGCCGTGAGCCCCTGAGGGTGTAGCAATACCCAGGGTACACCAGAAGTGGTGGGGCTAAATACACCCTGCCTCCTTGAGGGCCTTGAGCAGAAGGCAGGAGATAACATGAAAAGAAAAAGAATGCTGATCCCTCGCAGAAGGAGGGTATCAGGAAATATAAGAGAAGGGTCAATTAAGGCCGGAAAGGAAGAGAACAAGAGTTGACCAAGAGAGGTCGATAGGAAAGAAGACGGAGAGGAGCCCGGCACAAATAAGTGGAAGCAATGCCGGACTCAGCTGGTGTACCGTGGTCGCCAACCCACGTCCCACTAGATGTGGGGGAGGTAATAAGAAATGCTGTGTGGGACTCAAATCCAGGTCCCCGGTAACATCTAAGCCAGGTTCCGCTGCCTCGTGTAACACAGCTGTTCTCTGGCGCGCGGTCGATATATTTAATATTCATAAGTTATCCTTAGTTACATATACATTTCCAAAGTTGAATTGAATTGTGTGTTTTTCAACTATTGTTTTGCAAATTGGCATGCTGTATGCTGTGTTCACCAGCGAGGTGATTAATGGCTCCTATATAGTGCGGCCACATCAAATAACACACACAGGGACTCACAACCAATGGTGTGCATGATTAGTAAAATCAAAATAAAATGGAAACTATAACTTAACTAATTACATGATGATGATAATTGTTGTTTTAAGGGACCTAACATCTGGGTTATCGGCCCATAATATTTTGGGTGATAGTGATAATGATTGATAATGCCATGAAACCTACAACTAAAACTAACTACTGACTTAACAACTATCTTACTTGCTAGAAGAAGAAATAAGAGAATGGACAGGAGTAAAGGAAATGAGGATTGAAGGAATTCGAAGGAAGGAGAGCCATGAAAGGCAGATAGGTAAGGGAAGGAGGAGAGAGTCTATCCCAATGGCAATGGTAAAAGGGGCAAAACACGGGGTCGCCAACTCCCAAACTCACCAGCCGTGAGCCTTTGAGGGTGTAGCACTATCCAGGGTGCACCAGAAGTGGTGGGCTACAAACCCCCTGCCTCAATTAGGGCCTTGAGCAAAAGGCAGGAGATATCAGAAAAAGAAAAACAATAGCTCTGACCTCTCGAAGAATGAGAGTATCAGGTAAGATGAGACAATGACCAATTAAGGCGGGAAAATGAAAGACTCCCTAGGCCTTGGATACCCTAGCACCTTCGGGGTCGGAAGAGAACAAGAGTTGACCAAGGGAGATCGAGAGGAAAGAAGACGGAGAGGAGCCCGGCACAAGTTAGTGGAAGCTATGCCGGACTCAACTGAGATCCCGTGGTCGCCAACCCACGTCCCGCTGTATGTGAGTCCATGGGGGGCTTTACTGATGAGTTCACTCGAATAAACAGAGCTCCAGTTTCTTTGCCAGTGAGTGTACGCAGATAAACACCGCAAGTGGCTGGCTGTAATAGGCCGACAGCGCGCTTACACACCCAAGAGGCCAAGACGGGACGTGTTGAGATCAGTTGCCCTACTCGAAGAGTACAAGCGATTACAAGCCTCTTCAAACTGATCTTCCCTCCCCATCTTCCGTGCAAGACAGATTTATTCTTTAAGAGGGCTCATACTCCGCTCATAAACATCTCCACATGGCCGTGATTCTAGAGGTTGGTTGTTTCCCAATAAAACTGCATGGAATTTTGTAAACCAAGAAAGAGACCTTCTAATTGCATCTAATATCCAAGGTTTTCTTATTTTGGTAGTATGATGGCAATGTTAGAAAAACATTATCCAATTTTTGGATGGTGGTATCCCATAAAAGACATGATTTCGGCAAAACTACCATCATATTCATTTGAGTTTTACTTTTTGCGTAGCAAACGACATGTCGCCGAACATGATGATGAAGATGATGATGATGATGATGATGATGATGATGATGATGATGATGATGATGATGACGATGACGACGACGATGATGATGATGATAATTGTTGCTTTAAGGGGCCTAACATCTAGGTTATTGGGAGAGCCATGCGCGGATACACAAAACGTTATCCGCATATGCCCCGCATCCGCCCCGCATCCGCACATTTGTTATCCGAATCTACTGGCATTTGGCCTGTTCGCCATCTCTTGATGAATACAGTACTTTTGCATTTGTCAGTTGGCACAGGCTAGAGTAAAAGGTGGCTTTTCACCGATGTCTCAGTCTCACTCATGCCTGTGATTATATGGAAGCTACTGAGGTATGGGTGGGGCTTAGTAATGGCATTCGGGGCACAGTCAGTGCCTGTGAATGCTGTGAAAGGTTCAACTCATAGGGTTAGGACTACTGTTCTGACTCAGTGAGGAAAGCAATGGCAAACTACCTCACTCCTCTTCTTGCCTAGAACGCCTCAAAATAGTGCTGCCTTGGGTTTTTGTGGGTATCTACTCACATAACGTAACGGCGGTACTTTTTGAGGATCCAACCAGCCTTCGGGCTGACTACCTAACAGACAGACTGGCATTACAATATCATTTTAAATTAGATAAAGCATAAAGTATTAACGCAACACTTTTAGACATTGCTTTGTGGGTGCTATGTTTATAATGAATGTTAAACAGCCGGATTTGCAACCCTTTTCAGTTCGGACTGTTATATGCTTAATTTGAATGAGATTAGCTTAAATCATCATCTTATATTTGTCATGAAAAATATGATATGTCATAAACATCCGGGTCCTAGTAATGATATTCAACAAGTTCTGATTATATTCTAATATCTATCCGCAAATTGACTCCACACATTATCCGCAGCTTATCCGCGCAGGGCTTTAGTTATTGGCCCACAATGGTTTGGGTGAAAATGAAAAATGGTGATGAAATGAACACTAGAACTAAAACTAACTGCAACTTACACTAACTTATGGGCTAGAAGGAGAGAGGGACATAAAGGAAGAATAAGGGAAGTAAGGAAAAAGAAATTACATTAACCCTTGAAGAATGAGGAATGAGGGACTTGGAAAGAAGTCGAGGAGAGGGTCCGTCCCAGAGTCACTGAAAAAGGGGGTAAATCCGGACCCAGCTCAGGAATCCCTCGGGGTCGCTAACTCCAACCGTAAGCCCCTAAGGGTGTAGCTCTATGCTGGTTTATCCGCGCAGGGCTTTAGTTATCGGCCCCTAATGGTTTGGGTGAAAACGAAAATTGGTGATGAATTGAACACTAGAACTGAAACTAACTACAATTTACACTAACTTATGGGCTAGAAGAAGAGAGGGAAATAAAGGAAGAATAAGGGAAGTAAGGAAAAAAGAAATGACATCAACCCTTGAAGAATGAGGAATGAGGGACTTGGAAAGAAGTCGATGAGAGGGTCCGTCCCAGAGTCATTGAAAAAGGGGGTAAAACCGGACCTAGCTCAGGTATCCCTCAGGGTCGCTAACTCCAACCGTAAGCCCCTAAGGGTGCAGCTGTATCCAGGGTGCACCGTGCACAGACACAGACACCCTGCCTACTTTTAAGGCCCTGTGCAGTTAGGAGAAGATGGCCGCGATTTGATGATGATGATTAGGATAATTGTTGTTTTAAGGGGCCTAACATCTAGGTTATCGGCCCCTAATGGTCTGGATGACCATGCAATGGAAACCATACGAAAACCAAGAGAGATTGAAAATACTTCCATAAATGGGACTTAAATAGAAAAGACTCAAAATGTAGAGTGAAAATACTTACAAAAGGTAATTTAGATGGAAAATACTCAAAGAAGATCGAAAATATTTGCAAAAAGGAATGTAGATTGAAAATACTCACAAAAGATAATTTAAAAAAAATTCAAAATGTAATTTAGACACACGGGGAGCTAATTCACAAAACAGTGCCGGAATGTTAAAGGGAAAAAGAAAATGTAATGAAAAGAAAAAGAAGGCTGACCCCTCGAAGAATGAGGGATCAGGATAGATGAGAGAAGGGCCAATTAAGGCGGGAAAGGAAGAGACTCCCTAGGCCTCGGATACCCTAATACCGTCGGGATCGGAAGAGAACAAGAGTTGACCAAGTGTGCTCGACAGAAAAGAAGACGGAGAGAAGCCCGGCACAAGTAAGTGGAAGCAATGCCAGACTCAGCTGGGGTCCCGAGGTCGCCAACCGGCGTCCCACAAGTTGTGAGCCCCTGGGGGATGACCGCGATTTCTCACCCCCTTTAAATAGCCATGGAGTCCTGTCTTTCCTAGGAGAGTGAGACAGACATAATGAAGCAGTATTTCCACACGGCTGGCGTGTCTGCTAAACGGTCACAAACACTTCACAGCGCGCGCTTTGCCTCGCCAATTACACACATGTCCATTTAGGCCCGCATGTAGCGCCCTCAAAGAGCTACTGCAACATTCTCGCTCGTGTAAGAAAATGCCAAGGCCACCATCGACATGTTCAGTTGCCTCATAATTACTATTCTTTAAATGTCTGCAATTTCAACTGTGAGATTTAATGATGAAGACAGTGCACAGTGGGTCAAAATCGAAATCTCGGAGGACAAAATTATTTATTTTCACAATTAAAAAATTAAAATGTATTAGGCTACTTCTACAGCATTCTCATATAATTGCCGCTCACTATTCTGGGATATAAACGCATCTTAGTGTAAATCTGTCACCACTGGTCGAGCAGTCTGAATTGGAGGGTGAATGTAAGTGGCTGTGGTTTGGTTGTCTTTGTGGTTAGTGTGATGCTTTAAGATGGAACATGCAGCTGAAGGTATGATCTTTGTAACGTGTTTCAGTTATTAATGTGCGTAATTGTTACGTAATTTTAGCTATATTTGCATTATATAATATTTAACCATTATTTTTTAAATTAAATTTTCACTTAGATTTTTAGTATGTCGCGTCACTCTGCGTCACTTTCTACTTAATGTTAAAATGTAGATAAAGTGTTGTAGTTTACGCCTGTTATAAGATTGTTTGCATCTTTTTGCAACTTAGTTAGTTATTTTACGTTTTAGAAGATGCCGCACAACCAGTTCTCACACGTTTACACCTGTTTGAAGCACTGGGTTCGACGATTATGTCAATAGTGGAACTTTGTGACTTTGTTAAAAGTAAATTAGGGCTAGAAAATTGTTCTGAAGTGATAACTGAATGCTCTATCCAACTCCTAGTCACAGACAATTTCTTGCATGTGTAGACGTTGCTTAAAAAATGTCTTAACTGATGTTTATTAAGAAGTAAACAAATAATATACGTTGCTTACACTCTAAATTCATGATTAAAACGTAAACATAATTTTGTCCCCCTAGATTTCGATTTTGACCCAATGTACAGTGATGATAATTGCTGTTTTAAGGGGCCTTACATGGAAGTTATCGACCTCTAATGGTTTGGGTGAAAATGAAAATTGATGATGAAATGGACACTAGAACTAAAACTAACTACAACGTACAACTACAAAGCCGGGCGTTTGTTTTAGATGATTCCTTGACCTTGAAGCTTGAGGGGTGAGCCTGTACTGCTCGGGTCCAAGCTCTGTGTACTTGCGGGGTGAGGTGAAGTGGCAGGCGGGAAGAGAAGGGCTTGTCAACAGCCCGCCGTGGTATCTGGTATTCCTGTCTATTCCAATACTGCTAACATAGGGCCGTTGCCTAAACCACTGTGGTGTTGCGAATGAGTGAGCGAGTCACCGACCAATGTATTTGGTTCTGTTACTACGCACGGACTGGAAACCCAGCACGTGTGTCTTCATTAGAGCTGGGATTTTATGTAGTATCAAGTGGCATGATATGTACATAAATATGCAATAAAAAGCACCAAAATATGTAGCAAAATATGTAATATCATATAATTATAATATAAACTTACCATTTTGTCAGTTACAACACTCTAAACACGCTTTATGTTCGACCCTGACCATTATGTGTCAGTAAACTGTACTATAATGATGGTCATTATAACACTATTTTTCATTATGAAACAGTTTCTCCCACCAATCACTGCTCAAGAAACAGTTGTTTGACCAATTAGAAAAGGTTAGCATCGCACCTGCGTGGAGTTCCAAGGCCTTCTAAACTGCGTTGCCTAGTGTCATAGTGGGGTAATCGAGAAGGCCATGGTCAAATACAAGACATTCTCTGCGTCTCATGTGTTCAGTACATAAAACTGGCGAAATCTCGACAGATATTTATGAATATTTATCTTCGAACATAAAATAGTTATATTAATTATAGTCGAACATAAACATTCGTATGCAACTCGCCTATAATGGTAATTAAGACACTCGTATGGAAATTATAAAACTCGCATACGCTCGTTTTATAAATATACTCGTGTCTTAATTATAGCCATTATAGGCTCGTTGCATAATGTACTATTATATTACATTTTGTAGCACAGTAAACAATTATGTATTTTTCAATGTTCTTTGGAGTTATATTAGGCTCTATGAATATATCACACACATATTCAAAAGAAAGTAAAACCTAGTTGAGACATTTCAAAGGAAGACAGCTCTAAGAATAGATTAGGAAATTCCTAAGTACATAACAATGAGGTCACAAAAATGCACTTAAAGAAATATTCCTGGAAACTCCCAACCTGAAAGTGGCTAGTTGTAAAGCAATTAACTATCAAGGGGATGAAAGATTTATGATTGGCACATGTAAAGTAACAGTTTTCCTGCAGCTAATTGGAACCTTTAGAAAAACCTATCATCCTCTCAAATACCTATCACTCCTAATTAACTTAATTCCCCTGTTGACAGGACAGACAACATCCCCACATTATGTGTGAAACTTCAATTCAGCAATTTATTTCATATGAAAACAGGAAAACGCTGAAATATGTAAGTCTATCTAATATTACTAAGAATATGTAGAATACCCACAAATATGAAAAAATATGTAAAATGAAATTCGGTTATAATAACCCCAACATAGTGTTTTATGAACATATGTCTATTCCCAGCTCTAGTCATCATACAGTATATCGTCATCGTCCGCGTTCCACATTCCTCTCAGGTTCACGGAGCTTGGACCCGAGCAGTACACATTCACTCCATCGCCCTGTCGCTTCACAGTTGTCACCACCGGTCTGATGTAATGGAATTCCAGACTTGAGCACGTACGACACCACCGTGCAGAACAGTACAGTCACCGTCGAAGTATTGTGTGACGCGGAAGTACATGTTACATAGTTTCGGTGCTACGCTGCTAGGGAATTGTTACCGCTAGACGTGGATCTGGGATGTTGTGTATGCGTTACTTCAGCTCCCACGTTATGGCTGTCGCTGGCGGGTGCGGGTGAAGAGGGGGAACTCATGTGCCGTCATACAATGAGAACACACCGCACAGCGCACGAACCATGCACAGATACGGCATTCGGTGAGGTTTCGCTGCCGACGAGTGCACGTCTATCGCAGGCCTGTGGCTTGGGGGGGGGGGGGGGGGTAGCGCATTAGTTCCGATTTCTGTCACCGACAACAATTTGCTGGTAGGGTAGTACATGTTACATAGTTTCGAGCAGAACGCCATTACTATTTCAGCAGTAGTGTGAGATAGTTGTGTCCATCATCTGACCGCTTGGGGCAGCTGATAACAACACAGGTACTGTAGTAACTCACCTCCAGGCTTCCATTAAGATTTTTCGCTCGTCTAAAACAAACGTCTGACCTCATAACTTACGGGCTATAAGAAGAAAAGTTGTTGTTGTTGATTCATTTAAGGGGCTTTGCGACAACATAATCGAGTAGCCCCGTGTACTTGGGTGTGTGTCAGGAATTTGTCTGATGGTGATAACGTATGTTACTGTGGTGGCTGTATTAGTGTGTGTATTTGTAATTCCGATAAGGATTGGAAAGGAAGTGGCCGTGGCCTTAATTTAGGAACCATCCTGGTATTCACTTGGAGTAGAAGTGGGAATCCCACCCGCCTCTTTTCACTTTTGCCTCGCGAGGCTGAGTGTACCCCGTTACAGCCCTCAGATCCAAAATACATTTCCTGGCAGAGCCGGGAAGCCACCCCGTGCCTCCGCAGTGACAGCCAAGGATGCTAGCCACTACACAACGAGGCGGATAGAAGAAGGTCGGTGGTTGGTTCCTCAGTTTATGGGCTAAGACAACGCGGTCATGTAGCCCCGTGTACTTTGGGTGTGTGTAGAATCTGTCAGATAACCGTTGTTAATTGTGATGGCTGTATTTGTGTGTGTATCTGTAATTCAGGTAAAGACTGCAGACGATTAATTTTTTTCAAGTAGTTCCTACTTTAGCCACCAAATGCTACCATCCACGACAGCTAGCTCCAAACGCGGCTACTAAATGCCATCGCAGTAGGCACCCGGTGGCGAACGTTGGAACTAATAGAGCGTTATCAAACTAACCTACACATTTTAGCTTCCATGAGTGTAATTAGTGGAAGGTTCTTTTTCATGTCATAAATCTATGACATGGGACCGCTGGCTTTACTTCTCCTCCGAAGGAAGGAATACTGAGGGATTTTAACGCTCTTAAAAAATCCGACGACTTCGGCCGGGTTTGAACCCGCGATCTTGGGATAGAAGAAGAAAAGGACAAAAAGGGGGGAGTAAAGGAAATAAAATACAGGATAAAGGAATGCCCTCAATACTCGAAGAATGAGAATTGAGGGACTTGGGAAGAAGTAGGGACAAGAAAGGCAGATTCGAAAGGGAAAGTGGAGAGGGTCTGCCCCTGAAACACTAGGAAAAGGGGGGGGGGGGGAACCGGACCCAGCTCAGGAATACCTCGGAGTTGCCAGCTCCCGAACTCACCAGCTACGAGCCCTTGAGGGTGTAGAACTATTCAGGGTGCACCTTAAGTTGTGGGGCTAAATATACCCTGCCTCCTTTTGGACATTGAGCAGAAGGCAGAACATGAATACAAGAGGTCTGACCCCTTGAAGAATGAGAGATCAGCAAAGATGAGACAAGAGGCAATTAAGGCGGGAAAATGAAAGGCTTCCTAAGCCTCGGATGTCCTAATGCCGTCGAGGTTGGAAGAGAACACGTGTTGACCAAGGGAGATCTACAGGAAAGATAATAGAGAGGAGCTCGGCACAAGTAAGTGACGATGATGATGATGATTATGATTGTTGTTTTAAGGGATCTAACATCTGGGTTTATCGGCCCCTAATGATTTGGAAAATCTAATGAAATGAAACTACAGTACCGTATACATAAAACAAAGGTAATGGACAACATAAATAAGAATAAAGGAAACAAAAGACAGGAGGAAAGGAAATGCCCTCAACGCTCAAAGAATGAGAATTAAAAGACTTGGAAGAAAGCAGAGCCAGGAAAGGCAGATAGGAAAGGTAAAGAGGAAAAGGATCGCCCCAAAGGCAATGGAAGAAAGAGAAAAACCAGACCAAGGGAGGTCGAGATGAAAGACAACAGAGAGGAGCCCGGCAGAATAAGTGGAACCCATTATAGTCGACCCCCGTCCCACTAGTAGTGAGCCCCTGTGGGATGAAAGATTTGAAATTATGGGAGATAAATAGTAATGTTACATTGTTAGTAATTGAAAGATGCGCTGGCTATAGCAATTGTCATTGTTAGGGGCAGCCAACTCAGTTATCTGACTTCTTGGTTATTAATAGGACTTGATGGTCAACAGAAGGGTCTTGCCCTTATTTCTCATGAAATGACCGAACTCAAAATAAGTCTCCTCCACATTCAACTGGCCTTTTTCAGAAACCCACACGTATTTCATCAAAGAGAAACCTCATTCTGCGGTAGTTCAAGTACCTGGAAAGCAGAAAATGAATTCAATGAATGGCTCCGTGGTTTTTATTGCTGCCTGAGTTAAGAAATTATTTTAACGCAGCTAAATGTATAAATAGAACGTTGGCAGTAATGTTTCGTACTGCAGGCAGCAACAAATACATCAGGCAACAGAAGAACTAAGAAACACAGGTATTTCTTTCATTTTGCACTTCATATGATATGAACACGTTTCTAACATTACTAACAGCCTTACGAAAGTTGTTGTTGTTGCTGTTAATTCTGCCAGGGACTGTGCAATATCATGGTCATGTAACCATGTGTACTTGGGTGTGTGTATAATTTGTCCAATTTATTTCTTCTTCTTTGTTCGATTTTGGCCTACTTTGGACCACGGGAAACAATTGACTTGCTGATTAGTCCTTTTTTTCTGCTCCCAGAAACTCTTCATCCTTTCACTGTGGATTCTCTTCCTTTCTTACGACCAGATGTTCTTGGCTCTTCTCCTTTGCTTTTCCTAGAACCCCTTGAATGCATCAATCTACCTCGAAACACCTCTCTATTCCAGATCTGATTTGGACTAACCCCAACTTCCTCCATATCCCTTCTTATTTCATCTACCCATTTTGTAGTCGCTTTTATCTTGGTGATGTAATTAAAGATTTTCTTCGTTAGTCGGCTATCGCTCTTTCTCGTAAGGTGTCCATAGAACTTTAATCTTCTCTTATGGTATCTGTGATTTTTTTCTGCTTGTCCGTAAAGATCTTTGTTTCGCCTCTTCCGCCAAGTACCATCATTTTGTATTTTCTGGTCCTAAGATCTTCCTAAAGATTTTTCTTCCTTTCTTTCTTTCTTTCTTTCTTTCTTTCTTTCTTTCTTCTCCAGTTCCTCTAATTCACCTTTCTTGTTCAGTAACAAACATTCTGAATTATACAATCCCTCAGGCTTGACAACCGTGGTATAGTGTCTTATCTTCGCTCCGTAAGATATTGTTCTTTTGTTGTACCTATTCTGTACTAATTTAGTTATTTATTTATTTATTTATTTATTTATTTATTTATCGTATGGCTTTTAGTGCCGGGAGTATCTGAGGACATGTTCGGCTCGCCTGAGTCTGTAGCTGCTTCCAGCGGACACCCTTATTAGGGTGAGCTACAAGTTCGCTTCAATTTCAAGTACCGGTAGTTCCAAGTTTAGATACTAGATATCAATGATACTTAGTGGTGAACGTTGGAACTTTGATAGAGCGTTCCGACGAAATCTAACCTAACAATTTAGCTTTACACGAGTTTAGACTGTGAAAGGATCTTTTACATGCCATAAATCGATGACACGGTACCGCCGGCTTTACTTCCTCTCCGAAGGAAGGCATACTGAAGGATTTTTAACGCTCTTGAAAAAATCTGACGTCTTCGGCTGGGTTTGAACCCGCTATCTTGAGCACAGCAGTTCAGCATGCTACCCACTACGCCACCGATGCCGATATTTCTCTAATAACTTGTGTTATTGTGATGTGTGTACTAGGGTGTGTGTGTCTGTGATTGAGATAGGATTAGGGTAGAAAGCAAGCCGCCGTGGCCTTACGTTAGGTACCATCCCGGCATTTGCCTGGAGTAGAAGTGGGGAAACCACGAAAAAGCACTTCTAGGATGGCTGAGGCAGGAAAAGTTACGCTGTGCTACTTTGACGGTAACTTGTAAGTAACGGTAATTATAACGTAGTTAAATTAAGATGTGTCGAGCCCTACAATGGCTTGTAATACAAACTTGAGGCTATCTGGTATTCAACTAACACTGTTTCTCTTGTCTTTGCAGGTAAGTAGCTGTCGCTGTCCTCTAGGCTATGTGAGTACTGATGATGATAATTGTTGTTTCAACCCTTGATAGGTCCTTGGGATACTATCTTCCCACCATTCATTTATAGAACGGTGTTAGGGAGAGAATCTTCCCACCCATTTCATTTCAAGCAGATGCAGAGAAATATGGAAAACCCATTAATTTGATGTATACAGTCATCAGAAACCGAAGATGGGAAGCATATATCCCAGTGGTCTCCACAGTGCACGACGGTTCGGTTGTGTTGAGTGAAAGAAATGCATTGTTTTACAGAAGAAGGTGTTTTTATTGAAGATAAGAGATTTGTAAACGCTGGTATATAACTGAAATACAATGTTAATAATGGTTTTGGTCACTTGAGTAAATATATTTCAGCTAGAATGGAAATTATTATAGAATTATTATAGAATAGCAGATTTTAAAAATTAATTTTCTGAGTTTTTAATAAATACTATTTTGAAAATATTGACTTATATTCGAATATACTAACTTTTAACATTCCAAAATAACTTTTATATTTTTTGTGCAGTTTTCGGCAAAGATGATATAGGTCACTGACCTTGTTTTGCGTGGGAATTACGGGTTTTTCTTAAATTATAGAGTGTGATGGGTGTTTTTATACATTATATTCTGTTAAATAAACCTCATTATTGAGTGATAGAGTATCATCATAATTTGGAGGTGGGAGATTATTACCCCACTGCTCATTTAAGAAAACATACTGTCGTGTGTGGGCAGTGGGATAATAATTTCCCACCCCATATTTCATAAAATAGAATCCACACCCAAAAAATTGTTGCATATTCCTACTCATCTATCACCCCCAATTACAAATGTGCAAAAAAAGCAAATATTTTATACCCCCAGTCTTTTGCCCTATAAAGGGTTAAGGGGCCTAATGTTTAGCTTATCGACCCCTATTGGTTTGGGTGACAGTGGAACTGAAAGATGATGACATGAAACCTACAACTAAATCCAACTGCAAAACTTACAACTACTTTACGTACTAGAATAAGATAAGGATAACAAACAAATAAAAAGAGGAATAAGGGGGAAAAAATACAGGAAGAAAAGAAATACCCTCAACCCTCCTATAATGCGGATTAAGGGACTTGGAATAAAGGAGAGCCATGAAAGGCAGATAGGAAAGAGAAAGAGGAGGGGTTCCACCCCAAAGAAAATGGAAAAAAGGAAAAACACAGACCCAGATGAGAAATCCTCGGGGTCGCCAACTCCCGAACTCACCCTTGAGGGTGTAGCACTATCCAGGGTGCACCGTAAGTGGTGGGGCTACACACACCCTGCCTTCTTTAGGGTCTTGGCAGGAGATATCATGAAATGAAAATATGACACCTTAAAAATGAGGGCATCAGGAAAGATGGGACAAGGCCAATTAAAATTAGAAAGTGAAAGTTACTCTAGGCCTCGGATACCCTGATACCGTCGCACTGTGGGTCAAGATCGAAATCTAGGAGGACAAAATTATTTATTTTCATAATAAAAATAAAAAAATATATTACTCTACAGCATTCTCATATAATTGCCGCTCACTATTCTGGGATATAAACGCATTTTAGTGTAAATCTGTCACCACTGGTCGAGCAGTCTGAATTGGAGGGTGAATGTAAGTGGCTGTGGTTTGGTTGTCTTTGTGGTTAGTGTGATGCTTTAAGATGGAACATGCAGCTGAAGGTATGATCTTTGTAACGTGTTTCAGTTATTAATGGGCGTAATTGTTACGTAATTTTAGCTATATTTGCATTATATAATATTTAACTATAATTTTTAAAATTATATTTGCGATTAGATTTTTAGTGTGTCGCGTCACTCTGCGTCACTTTCTACTTAATGTTAAAATGTAGATAAAGTCTTGTAGTTTACGCCTGTTTTAAGATTTTTTGCATCTTCTTGCAACTTAGTTATTTTGCGTTTTAAAAGATGCAGCGCAACCAGTTCTCACACGTTTACAACTGTTTGAAGCACTGGGTTCGACGATTATGTCAAGAGTTGAACTTTGTGACTTTGTTAAAAGTAAATTAGGGGTAGAAAATTGTTCTGAAGAGATAACTGAATGCTCTATACAACTCCTAGTCATAGACAATTTCTTGCATGTGTAGACGTAGCTTAAAAAAGGTCTTAACTGATGTTTATTATGAAGTAAACAAATTATATTCGTTGCTTTAACTCTAAATTCATGATTAAAACGTCAAAATAATTTTGTCCCCTTAGATTTCGATTTTGACCCACTGTGCGTCGGGGTCGGAAGAAAACAAGAGTTGGCCCAGGAAGGTCGACAGGAAGATAATAGAGAGGAACCCAGCACAACTAAGTGGAAGCAATGCCGAACTCAGTTGGGGTCTTGTCGTCGCCAACCCACGTCCTACAAGTTGTGAACCCCTGGGGGGTTGTGAGTAGGCCCTACACTCATCGTTAAAGTTCATTATTATACCATCGGCCTCTTTCTCTTCACGGCCTCCACGACGTGGGACGTGGTTTGGCGACCACGGGACCCAGCTGAATTCGGCATTGCTTCCACTATTTTGCACTGGGCGCTGGGTATAGCAGTTGTGCACGCTACCGACTACGCCAGCGAAGCCCGTATTACGGTATTATTATTATTATATTTTTGGAGAGGGAGGTTTCCACCCAGAGTTGGGTCTTGACGGGTCCTGAGTTTGACAGGGTTGCTGGAGAATATTGAATCCAACCACTGTCTGGTCCACATCATTGGGCAGTCTAGTGATTTCCACTGCACTCACAAGACATCCGATCCGCTCGGAAATGAGCATCCTGCCCACTTAACCTGCTATTAAACATTCAGCCCTACTCGGCGCCTGCCTGCACAAAAGTTGTTTGGCTACAAAAATACCAGCTTTAGCTCTGATATCCCGCATTCATCTTGCTGTGGGTGATTCCTTGTACATTCAACAGACACGTCAAGATATTTATTTATTTATTTATTTATTTATTTATTTATTTATTATTTTCTTCTTTTTCTTCTTCTTCTTTGTTCAATTTTGGCCTACTTTGGACCACGGGAAACAATTGACTTGCTGATTAGTCCTTTTTTCTGCTCCCAGAAATTCTTCATCCTTTCACTGTGGTTCTCTTCCTTTCTTCCGACCAGATGTTCTTGGCTCTTCTCCTTTGCTTTTCCTGGAATGTCTTGAATGCATCAATCGTAACTCGAAACACCTCTCTATTCCATATGCTTTCTTATTTCATCTACCCATTTTGTAGTCGCTATTATCTTGGAGATGTAATTAAAGATTTTCTTCGGTAGTCGACTATCGCTTATTCTCGTAAGGTGTCCATAGAACTTCAATCTTCTCTTCCGTATGGTATCTGTGATTTTTTTTGCTTGTCCGCAAAGATCTTTGTTTCGCCTCTTCCGCCATGTACCATCGTTTCATTCATTCATTCATTCATTCATTCATTCATTCATTCATTCATTTATTTATTTATTTATTTATTTATTTATTTATTTATTAGTGGCGAAGTTAGGGATTATGGCCCTCTCTTACACTTAATCACTCGATATGTTACCACTACATATGAGTCAATGTTTGAAAGACAAGAAATAATTATGATTATAAATAAGGAGTAAAATAATTATATAAATACTAATATTAATGAAAAGAGCGTATGCATAATCGGTAAATTATTACTTGGGTGTACGTGATTGATGAAGATAGATAGGGGCTCATCATCTAAAATATCGGCCCCGAATGGTTCGGTTGATAGCGAAAAAATGGAATGATGATTATGATGATGGTAATAATTGCTGTTTTATTAATAATAATAATAATAATAATAATGTTATTGGTTTTACGTCCCTTTTAACTACACTGGCTTTTAGAGACGCCGGGGTGCCGGAATTTTGCCCCGAAGGGGATCTTTAACGTGCCAGTAAATCTACGGACACGGCTCCCTCGCATTTGCGCACCCTCAAATGCCAGCTGACTGTGCCAGGATACGAACCTGCAACCTTGGGCCCAGCAAGCGAGAACGTTACCCCTGAGCTACGCAGCCAGCCGCTGTTTTAAGAGGCCTATCATCTAGGTTATCGGCCCCTAATGGTTTGGGTGAGAGAGAAAGATGAGAAAGTAATGTAAACTATAACTGAAACTAACTAACTACACACTTACAAATAAAACTAACTACGGAATTACATACTAGAAGAAGAAATGGAAAACAAAAGAAGAAGAAGGCAAATAAAGGACAGGAGGTAAATAAATGCCCTCAACCCTCGAAGAATTAGGATTCAGGTACTTGGAAGGAAGGAGGGCCATGAAAGGCAGATAGGAAAGGGAAAGAGGAGAGGGTCCGCCCAGATACAATAGAAACAGGGGAAGAAACCGGACCCAGCTGAGGAATCCCCCGGGGTCGCCAACTCCCGAACTCACCAGCCGTGAGCCCTTGAGGGTGTAGCACTATCCAGGGTGCACCAGAAGTGGTGAGGCTACACACACCCTGCCTTCTTAAGGGCCTTTAGAACAAGGCAGGAGATGTCATGAAGAGAACAGAAGAGGTCTGACCGCTCGAAGAATGAGGGACCATGAAAGATAAGACTAGGGTCCATTATGGCAGGAAAGTAAAGGACTCCCTAGGCCTCGGATACCCTAATACCGTCGGAGTCGGAAAAGAACAAGAGTTGACCAAGGGAGGTCGATAGGAAAATTGACAGAGAGGAGCCCGGCACAAGTAAGTGGAAGTAATGCCGAACTCAGCTGAGGTCCCGTGGTCGCCAACCCACGTTCCACTAGTTGTGAGCCCCTGGGGGGTGTAAGCAAGGTACAAGCTAGCGCGTTGGCGCTCTCGGCCACCGTGAACGATTATACTAATAACCTAATGAAAATGAAAATCCACAGCCTGCTTCCAGTCTCCGACCGGGTCAGGAATGGAATGAATGAAGCCCCCATCTAGCGGCGAGGATATGGACTGTGCCGGCTGCCGAGGCCTGACGCACTCCTCTGGGGCAATGATTAAATGAATGACAGATGAAATGAAATGATAGTGGAGAGTGTTGCTGGAATGAAATTTTTTGACAGGGAAAACCGGAGTACCCGGAGAAAAACCTGGCTGCCTCCGTTTTGTCCAGCACAGATCTCACATGGAGTGACCGGGATTTGAACCCTAATAACCTAATAATAATAATAATAATAATAGCAGCGGAAGGAGCAGTGTACGCATGACGTAGGCTACAGTATTTGTGTTATCGTAATGAAGGCGCGTTGGATCAATGAGTCCCACCCACCCCCTGCAGGGGTTGAGCGAAGGGAGGCTACACGCACCCTGTCTCAACACAGTGACACTACTCGCCTGGGTTAAAGGATTTGACCATATTAATAACATCACAGCCTGTCTGTCATTCCCCACAACGATTTACCTACATTTTTTGATCCTGCCTGCTTTTTGTGTCCCACAGGGCTAGCTGCAAAATAACGTGTAATGTTATGAAATAATCCCTGCCATCGGGTTGACATGATGATGGGAATATCTATCCCGTTCTTTCACAATATTGTCATTCCCAAACACACCTCATGGATATGGTTCATCCACATGGTTCGACTGGGTGAACAACGCTGACGATCTTTGTTCAAATACAACTCACGCCACGGTTTTTGGCTGGTGAGCCGGTGATGGTGATGATAATTGTTGTTTTAAGGTGCTAACATCGCGGTTATCGGCCCCTAATGGTTTGGGTGATAGTGAAAATGAAAAATAATCAAATAAAACCTACAACTACTAAAACTACCTACGGACTTACAAACTAGAAGAGAAAATGGGAAACAAGGAGGAAATTAATGTAAATAAAAGAGAGGAGGGGAGCCTCCGTGGCTTAGGCGGCAGCACGCCGGCCTCTCACCGCTCAGTCCGTGGTTCAAATCCCGGTCACTCCATGTGAGATCTGTGCTGGACAGAACGGAGGCAGACAGGTTTTTCTCCGGGTACTCCGGTTTTCCCTGTCAAAATTTCATTCCAGCAACACTCTCCACTATCATTTCATTTCATCTGTCATTCATTAAATCATTGCCCCAGAGGAGTGCGTCATGCCTCGGCAGCCGGCACAGTTCATATCCTCGCCGCTAGATAGGGGCTTCATTCATTCCATTCCTGACCCGGTCGGAGACTGGAAGCAGGCTGTGGATTTTCATTTTCAAAAGAGAGGAGGAAAGGAGATGCCCTCAACCCTCGAAGAATGAGAATCGAGGGACGTGGAAGGAAGGAGAGCCATGAAAGGCAGAGACGAAAGAGGAGAAGGTCCGCCCCTAAGACAATGGAAAGAGGGTGGGGGGGACCGGACCCAGTTTAGTTAACCCTCGGGGTCGCCAACTCCCGAACTCACAAGCTGTGAGCCCTTGAGGGTGTAGTAATATCCAGGGTGCACCAGAAGTGGTGGGGCTACATACACCCTGCCTTCTTTAAGACCTTAAGCATAAGGCAGGAAATAACATGAAAGAAAAAAGATTTGTTCCTTCGAAGAATGAGGGCATTAGTAAAGATAAGACAAGAGCCAATTAAGGCGGAGAATTGAAAGACTCCCTAGGCCGCAGGTATCCTAATACCGTCGGGGTCGGAAAAGAAAAGTGTTGACCAAGGGAGACCGACAGGAATGATAACTGAAAGAAGGCCAGCACAAGAAGTAAGTGGTAGCAATGCCTCAATCAGCTGGAGTCTCATTGTCACTAACCCACGTCCCATAAGTGGGTGAGACCCTTTGAGGAGTTGTGAATCTCATAAGTCGACTAATCCCTCGAAACTCGCCAAATACCTGTACTTTATACCTGCTATACAAGACATTCAAATACGTTTCTAAAAGTTAACTTTATCACCAATCAACGCAGAAATAAACAAGGAAAATGGTGATGTTACTTGTTTTTCTGTAGGCCTTTTTTTGCTATTTATCTCCAAACACGAGTGCACATAATTTCTGCGCCGACACTAGAAGTTGTCACCGACGACTAATAAACAAAGCTAGTTGGAAGACTTCGTCTTCATCTGTTTGTGACGTACTGATTGCCCGTAGGTCAAGCTTAGATGGTGGAGGTATTGTCACCCTGGCCTTATGTGTATGTCTTCTTTAAGACGAGCATCTCCCGGAAGAGTTTGGTTTCACCAGCAGCGCGCCCTTCAACTGACAGCCCTCGAGGGGATGGTGGAGTGACAGCCCTCAGCTACACCACTGGGTGTGAAATAATAATAAAAAACAATAATAATAATAATAATAATAATAATAACACAAGACATCACTGATGATGATAATTGTTGTTTTAAGGGGCCTAACGTATAGGTTATCGGTCCCTAATGGTTTGAGGGATAGTGAAAGAGATGAGAATGAAAACTATAACTAATAGTCTACTAACTACAAACTTACATACGAGAAGAAGAAATGGTAAAAAATAAGGGACAGGAAGAAAAGAAATGCCCTCAACCCTCAAAGAATGAGTATTGAGGCATTTGGAAGGAAGGAGAGCCATGAAAGGCAGATAGGAAAGTGAAAAGAGGAGAGTCGCAGAGGCAATGGAAAAAGGGGAAAAAACGGAACCAGCTCATGAATCCCTCGGGGTCGCCAACTCCCGAACTCACCATCCGTTAGACCTTGAGGGCGTAGCACTATCGAGGGTGCACCAGATGTAGTGGGGCTACAAACACCCTGCCTCCTTAAAAGGGCCTTCAGCAGAAGGCAGGAGATATCATGAAGAGAACAGAAGAGGTCTGACCCCTCGAATTCTGAAGGATCAGGAAAGATGAGACAAGGGCCAATTAAGGCGAGGAAGTAAAAGATTCCCTAGGCCTCGGATACCCTAATATCGTCGGGGTCGGAAAAGAACAAGAGTTGACCAAGGGAGGTCGACAGGAAAGATGACAGGGAGGAGCCACCACAAGACGTAAGTGGAAGTAATGCCGAACTCAACTGGGGACCTGTGGTCGCCAACCCACGTCCCAATAGTCGTGAGCTCCTGGAAGAGGATGACAAAATAAAGTTTGACAGGAATGATCAGCTGAGGTCCCGTTGTTGCCTTAGGGACATTCGTGGTGACCAACTCTCACTTCCTTCTGGAATCCTTGCGTAATCTTACCTTAGTGAGACCCAGTCAGACATCACCTTGGTCCAGGCACCTAGACATATCTCTAATATAGAATCGTAAAAGGTAACTAGTTACTAGTAATGACGTTACTTCCCGACTCTGCTGGTGACCGTAAGTTACAAGCTCACAGTGTCCCAAATAATAAAGGATAATCATACTAATATATAAAAATGAGATGGTGTGTGTCAGTCTTTCTGTCTGTCTGTCTGTCTGTGTGTTACTCAATAACGCAAGATTTAAATGAAATTTTGCATGGATGTAGCTGATTTACCAGGTTTACACATAGGATGCTTTTGATTTCGATATTTTGCACTATTAAAAAATGGCAACCATTTTAGTGACGTCACTACACCCTTTGGTTTCAAAATTTCATATTTCCATACCAAATAAAAAGAGAACGCTAAGAAATAGCAAACTTTTGATGTCACATACGAGCCTGAAAATGTAATTTCCTATCCGGAAGGTACTTATCACTTTTCGTGAATCTCCAACGGTTAGCGAGTAAAACCCACATTTGTGACGTCACTACACCCTTTGGTTTCAAACTTTCATATTTCCATTTCAAATAAAAAGAGAACGCTAAGAAATAGCAAACTTTTGATGGCATACACGAGCTTTAACATTTAATTTTCTATCCAGAATGTCCCTATCACTTTTCGTGCATCTCCAACGGTTAGCGAGTAAAACCTAAATTTGTGCAATAAAACACGGTCAACACCGAGCGGTGCAGTAACTTATATCTCTACATATATAAATAAATATGAACGTTTGTCTGTTTTTTTCTGAATTTCTACGGAAATTTGAGGTATTTACGCGTTTCAGACTGCTTTATGATGGATGCGCGAGAAAATAATTTTTTGGTCTGTCTGTTTGTTTCTCTGTGGACAATTTTGTTCCATTATAACTCGAGAACGGCTGGATGTATCAACGTAAAATTTGGTACAGATATCCATCAGAGGCACGACACTAATCATTGATGTAACTCTTCTCCGTACCTCTCATAAAAGGGGGCCTACCCCCACAAAATACACGCTGAAATAGGAGTAGAAGGACGAGACAAAGCTCATTTTCAGCCCCTCAATGTGAGAGACAAAAGGGCCCCCGAAAACCATATTTTAAGGCCCTAAAACACACCGTTTTTGAGATATTCCCAGTAAACTAATTTCATTTAATAAACTAATGAACGAATGCAAGCCGGTAACCATGGCAACAGATTCTCAGAGGTCCATCTATTGCTGTAAGACGCAATGCAATTCAATTAATTACATTAGTGTGAAAGTTTGCAAACGGCTAGAAGGTTATCACGGAATCAAATTAAGCTGTAAAATTCATCAATACGTATAATGCGCTTAAGGGGGTCAAGGGGTACTATAGAATTTTTTCACGCGATATACAACTGCGGGTGTGGTACGGCAGGTTTATTATATTGCTATCCCTATATTATATTATTATTATTAGTGTTACATTATGGCGTACAACGACGAGACAAAGCCCCTCGGTGCCAGGAACAAAACTCGGGGGCCCTAAAGGGTTCTCGAAAACTACATTATAAGGCTCTAAAACCAACAGTTTCTGAAATATTCCCAGAAAACTAATTTAATTTAACAAACAAATGAAGGAATGCAAATCGGTAACCATGACAACATTATCTCAAGGGGTGGCATCCAACTTTCCATCTATTTCTGTAAGAAGCAAAGTCACTCCATTTCTTACATTTCTGTGAAAGTTTGCAAATGGCTATAAGGTTATCACGGAACCAACGTCGACTGTATAATTCATCAATGCAATTAAGGGGGTCAAGGGGTAACCTAGAATTTTTTCATGCAATTTTCACGTGCGACATATAGTACAGAAGGTCTATTATATCTCCAAACAGCAACATTATTTTCAAAAAATCCTGAATTGAATCAGCATTTTTTGCGGCTTTTAGGAATTTGGGCCATTTGAGGCTAAAGAACCTGAATTTTCATGCACCACAAGCCTTTATAATTTATGAAAGAGGTCTCCTGTGTATGGGGACCTAACACAACGTAGAGGGTCAGTTTTTATGTGACGTGTAATGCGTTTCGTCTACGAGGCTTTCAATTCTATTTCACGTCAGGAAGTACACGTTAGGTGAATTTAGTTTGAGAGCACATTTTAACTAATCTTTTTTTTTTTTTTGGTCTACATACGGGTTCTTCGTAAGGATGATTTTGTTTGATAGTGTGTGGTAGATATACCCATATTTGGATATCTGGGTGATATGTTGTAGACAATAGAATTGTCTGTCTGTCTTTCTGTGTATCTTTATGTACGCCTACAACTCGTGTTCGGATGCTTGGTGCATCGTAAAATTAGGTATGGTAAACATGAGTCAACACACCAATCATTTATAAAACTCTTCACCGTTCTTTTCATATAGTAGAAGGGTGGATATAGGGAAAAACTTCTCAAAATACTTGCTAAAATAGGCGAAATATAAAAATTATCCTAGAAGGACGACCAATGCATATGTTGGTTGCGCTTCTCAATGTGAGACACAAAATTCGGGAGTCTATAAAGGGTCTCCTAAAACCACATTTTAAGGTCCTTAAATTAACAGTGTGTGTGATATTCCCATAAAACCAACTTCGTTCTGATAAACTTATGAAGGAATGACAAACCGTTAACCATTGCAACAGTAGCTCAATTGATAATGTCTGGTGTTAACACCGAACACCGTTCGAAGAACTGGTACTTCTGCTAGTAAAAAATAAAACATAAACCAAAGCAGCAGAGTTAGTGTGTTGCATATGGCTATTGACGGAACTGTACTCGCACCCCGTGGCGCCACTGGGGGTGCGCGGTCGAGGGGAGGGAAGCCGGTGCTTGCTGGGTGGACGATATTCGCACGCGTGTTGTTCCATACTTGATGCTAACCGACAGCGCACACATCTTCCCAGTTATTTACATCAAGGGACGTCAATGACACTGTTCGATGTTTGTCGTTTTAAGTTGCGGAACATTGAGGTCATCTGCCTCTAATGAGAATGAGTATGAAACTACAGTTCTACTATTACTACAAACATGATGATAATTGTAGTTTTATGGAGCCTAACAACCAGGCTATCGCATCGGCCACTAATGATTTGGGTGATACCAAAACAAGTAGTTCCTTTGAAGCCTATTTTCATATATCCTACTTATGTTAATTGCCTCTATCAACATACAAAATTTCAGTTTGATTGCTGTGATAGATTCATAGATATTGAGAACCCTCTAAATATTTCAGATGGTCGCCATGTTGAATATTTATATATGTAGCCCATACAGTTATGTACTATTAGATGAAGGTTATTGAGTAGGTTTATTATTCAAACTTCAATCATATGATCAGGACACAATAAATAAAAACGAGATTTTAAACTTTTGCACAGCCGCCATCTTGAGGTTATGAAAACAATTGAAATAAATTAGATGTCAGTGAATTCACATTTGTATAAGCACTAGCAGAAGTACCCATTCTTCGAACGGTCTTCGGTATTAATAACCAGACGTTATCAATTGAGCTACCGTTGCAATGGTTAGGGGCTTGGAACCTGTTTGTCGACAAAGAAAAATGATTAGTTAAAATGTGCTCTCAAACTAAATTTACCTAACGTGTTCTTCCTGACGTGAAAATTAAATTGAAAACCTCGTAGACGAATCGCAATACACGTCACATACGAACTGACCCTAACCGTTGTGTCAAGTGCCCAACTACAGGAAGACCCCTTTTATAAATTATACAGCCCTGTGGTGCATGAAAATTCAGTTTTTTTTTTGCCTCCAATGGCCCAAATTCCTGAAAGCAGCAAAAAATAGTCTACTATTTCAAATCAGGAATTTTTGAAAATAATGTTGCTGATTGGAGATATAATAGACCTTCTGTACGATATATCGCACGTGTAAGTCTTGTGAAAATTCTAGGGTACTCCTTGAACCTCTTTACAGTTTTAGTTAGTTCCGTGATAACCTAATAGCCATTTGCAAACTTTCACAGAAATGTAATAAATGGATTGGCATTACTTCTTGCAGAAATAGATGGAAAGCTGGATGTCACCTCTTGAGATGCTGTTGTCATGGTTAGTGGCTTGCATTCCTTCATTAGTTTATTAAATGAAATTAGTTTCTGGGAATGTCTAAGAAACTGTTGGTTTTAGAGCCTTAACATGGAGTTTTCGGGGACCCTTTACGGCTCTTTAGGGGCCCCGAGTTTTGTTTCTGACACCAAGGGATTGAAAATGAGCTTTGTCTCGTCGTTGTACGCCATGATAATGATAATAATTATAACAATAATAATAATAATAATAATAATATAACAATATACGGATAGGGATATAATAGACCATCCGTACCATACCCGCACGTGTAAATCGCGTGAAAAAATTCTAGATTACCTCTTGACCCCCTTAAGCGCATTTTATGTATTGATGAATTTTACAGCTTAATTTGGATCCGTTATAACCTTATAGCCGTTTGCAATCCTTCACGGTAATGTAATAAATGGAATTGCATTGCGTCTTATAGAAATAGATGGACCTCTGAGATTCTGTTGCCATGGTTACCGGCTTGCATTATTTCATTAGTTTATTAAGGGAAATTTGTTTTCTGGGAATATCTCAAAAACTGTTGGTTTTAGGGCCGTAAAATGTGGTTTTCGGGATCCCTTAAGGGCCCCCGAGTTTTGTCTCTCACATTGAGGGGCTAAAAATGAGCTTCGTCTCACGCCTATTTCAGCATGTATTTTAAGGAGGTAGGCCACCTTTTATGAGAGGTACGGAGGAGAGTTACATCAATGATTAGTGTCGTGCATCTGATGGATATCTGTATCAAATTTTACGTTGATCCATCCAGCCGTTCTCGAGTTTTAAGGACACAAAGAAGTTGTCCACAGACAAACAGACAGACAGACAGACAGACAAAAAAAATGCGTGCATCCGTCATAAAACAGTCTGAAACGCGCAAATATCGCAAATTTCCGTGGAAATTCAGAAAAAAACAGACAAACTTTCATTTTTATATATAGAGAGATAGAGATTTACCGTACCATGTACACTGCGCTCGGATAGTTGGTTGGTGGTTGGTTCCTCAGTTTAGGGGCTGCGACAACGTGGTCATGTAGCCCCGTGTACTTAGGGTGTGTGTAGAATCTGTCTGATATCGGGTGTTAATTGTGATGGCTGTATTCGTGTGTGTTATCTGTTTTTTTAAATTCAAGTAAGGACTGTAGACATTGAATTTTCAAGTAGTTCCAACTTTTGCCGCCAAACGCCACCGTCAACGACTACTAGTTCAGAACTTAGTTACTAGATGCCACCACAGTCGGCTCCTGACGACGAACGTAGGAACCTAAGAGCGTTGGTCAAATTTTTAAACTATAATTTAGCTTCACACAAGTTTAATTAGTGGAAGTTCTTTAACATGCCATAAATCTATGACATGGGACTGCCGGCTTTACTTCCCCTCCGCAGGAAGGCATACTAAATCGCGAGAAACGTCCATTTCGCATCGCCGCCATGTTGGATTTGTGCTTACCAGGTTATTGAAAGTCCCATATGTGAACTTATGTTAATTGCCTCTATCAACATACAAAATTTCAGTTTGATTGCTGTCATAGATTAGTAGATATTGAGAACCGTCTAAATACTTCGGATGTTCGCCATGTTGGATTTTAATATATGTAAGCCATAGAGTTATGTACTACTCGTATTAGATGACAATTATTGCGTAGGTCCATTATTCAAACGTTGACTTCGATCGCTTGATTAGGACACAAGAATTAAAAACTTAATTTTAAAATTTTGCACAGCCGCCATCTTGAGGTTATGTGAACAATTGATCTAAATTAGATGCCAGTGCATTACAATCTGTATAATCATTTACTGTTCCACATTTCACTGCGCTCGGGTGGTTAAATCACGAGAAAAGTCTATTCAAATGTTTCAACTTCGCTTGGCCGCAATGCTCATTTTGTACTTTACAGGTATTTGAAATCTACATAGGTGAACTTCTAGTATTGCCCTTTATCACCTAGGTGATATCAGCAGGCCTATTAATTTCGGAGATATAGAATGCCGGTGAAATATTGCGCACAGCCACAAGACGTAGATAAAATTTGAAGGGCATGGTCGGGGTCGGACGAAATAGTACTACTGTATGTCCTTATATTAGTGACTTACCTTGAAATCGCTCCAGCCGTTTAGATTTTATTGGGACACACACACACACGGACAAAAGGTGATCTCATAAGCTTATATTTTCATAAATGAAAATAGGCTAAAAATGAGGATAAATTGAAGCGACTACTAGTCTGCTGGTAAAACTACTTCTTACATAAAATTGACTTCCATACGATACTAGAAGCAGAAATGGAAAAAGCAGGAAAAAATAGGGTAAATCTGTCCTCAAAGAATGAGGATTGAGGGACATGGAAAGAAGTATAGTCATGTGAGAAAGGTAAAGAGGAGACAGTTCACTGCAAAATCAGTGGATATTGGGGATAATCGGGACCCAGCTCATTAATCCCTCGTGGTTGCCAACTCCCGAACTCACCAGTCCTGAGCCCTTGAGGATGTAGCAGAGGCGTTAGCAACCTTTTTGAGACTGTGAGCACCACCCTCATGTCATACCTATTATACAAATATAATAATAATACTCTCCTTCCTATCAAGTGTTAGGCCAGGTGGCCTGTTACGGTCTCGTTCCATCTCTTTGTAGGTCGACCTACGTTTCTTCTGCCTCTAGGTTGGTATTTGAGGATTCGTCTGGTGATCCGGCCGGTCTTCATGCGTAGTCCATGGTCCTTCCAAGCTGATCAGTAATTCTGTACTGTGTTGATAATTGGCTTTACTTTTAGTTCTTTAAGTATAACCTCAGATCGTTTACTATCCCCCCGTGGCTTATGATCTCGCGATTAACGGTCACATAAAACTACAATCTTCTACCTTTTTCGTACCCCATAGTGTGCATCCAGCTGTTCTCCTCATGAACCGCATCTCGGCACTCGTTAGTCTCCGTTCATCTACTTTGCGAAGGGTCCAAGCTTCGCTGCCATATAGAAGAGTAGGTTTGACTAAGATGTTGTTGAGTCGTGTGTGCCTCTGGACTAAAGATGGCCTAAAGATGTTATTTAGTAGTCCTGTGACCTTAGTGAAGTGATGATTTTGTGCTGCATATTGGTTTCTTGGATGTAATAATAATAATAATAGTCTAATATTGTAGAAAAAATAACTGATGTGATGAGGAAAAGAACAGTTTCATTTTCTGGCCACATGACACGAATGAGCTCTGTGAGATTGACAAACAGGATCTTCAACTACTTTCTAGAGAAGATTACCAAGGGGGCTTGGTTCACTGAGGTAGGCAGAGATTTACATGAAATTGGGATTTCATATGACGATGTGCAGGAGCGTGTGTCACTTAAGATGAAATTGACAGCTCACCGGGAAGGAACTTAAGTTTAAAACAGGCATGAAGTGGACAGAAGAAAGGAAGCAACAACATCGAGAATTCATGCGACAGTACTGGGCGAAAATTAGGCTAAAGCTTGACGCAGAAACCAGTTGAAATGACGTGGTGCTTAGTTGGCCGAAACGCAACAAAAAGAAGAAGAAGTAATAATATTTGGACCAAAGCTTCAGGACGGTATCTGGATATGGAAAAGCTCAGAAGAACTGTATTCACTGACTGAACGATTCACCTCACGTGCACGGAAAAGACGGACATATAACTCGATTGGACAGATCCTGACTGACCAAGAAAATCTTCCTTATAGTCAATGGAACCCGACAAACCAAAGTACGCTGGCTAGCAGACACCCAAAATCAAAATTGACCCACTAGCAACGACACGGACTGCGTATAGACAGAAAGTAAATTATATAAGTTTCCACACTAGTTCCCGACGGGACGGAATTCAAAACTCAAAGCTGCATGAACACAAGAAAGAGTTGATGAGGAAGATTTGGAAAGATAAGAAGAACAAGAAGACCAATGCTAAATAATGGTTCTACGTGCTCCTTATGGGCCCAAACGCGTTATATAATAATAATAATAATAATAATAACAAAATTGCATCAAGCAGGCTCCTCTCTTTCCTTTTCCTGTCTCTCTCTCTCCCTCAGAAGTACTGACATATCTATCGATTCACCTTTCACCAGGCATGCTGCAACTGCTTGCATGATTCATGCAGATAAGATACATTTACGTGTGGATAGTCGAGTCGAATCACCATCTTTCGTGCTACTGTACTCATAAACCCGGAATGTCCAGTTATGTTTACTGTACTGTAGATTATAAACACTATATCACAAAGTGATAAACCTTTTCACTGTCAAAATTGAAGAAAGGATCTCAGGGGAGCTTGTGCTCGCAAGCACTTTTTGGTTCGTATGAAGGGAGCACCAAATGTCATGTAAAGAGCACCAGGTGGAGAATGCCTGGTGTACCACTACCAGGGTGCACTATAAGTGGAAGGGGTTACACACACCCTGCCTAATGTTTTCTCGTGATTTTGGTTACTACCTTCTAATGGTAGTTAATAACGTTAAGTGGACTATCTTTATTTGACCATGACAATGAATCACAAAACGAAAACAAAAGTTAAGTCCCCCCCCTTTCCCATGCCTTTGGGGCGGACTCTCTCCTCTTTGCTTTTATTCTCTGCCTTTCTTGGTTCTCCTTCCTTCCAAGTCCCTCAATTCTCATTCTTCGAGGGTTGAGGGCATTTCCTTTCCTCTTGTCTTATATTTACATTCTTCTCCTTTTTGTTTCCCATTTCCTCTTCTAGTTTGTAAGTCCGTAGTTAGTTTTAGTTGTAGGTTCCATTTATTAATCTTTCATTTTCACAACCACACAAACCATTAGGGGCCGATAACCTAGATGTTAGGCCCCTTAAAACAACAATTATCATCATCATCATGGAACTGTAATGCCAAAGTCTTGAAAGAAGCAAGACTGGTTTATAAAATTGAAGCGATATTTGAAATGTTAATGGGATAGAGAAGTAGGCTACTGTAAGTCGGTACAACAAGTGTGTAATCAAGACGCGACCAAGACGTGAATATCTCTGGCGTTACATTGCAGTGGTGGGACCGTTCGTTAGCCCCCATTGACAGAGCCCTATTCAAGGAGGTCGTCTCTCACGCATCCTCACTACCATATTATTATTATCATTACTATTGTGTTTATAAATTATTATTATTACTATTACTCATTCAAAGTTACATGATGATGATAATGATAATTGTTGTTTTAAGGGGTGTAACATCTAGGTTATAGGCCACTAATGGTTTGGGTGATAGTGAAAGATGAAAATGATTCTATAAGTAAATCTAACTACAAACTTACAACTAAAACAAACTACAGCTTACACACTAGAAGAAGAAAAAGAAAATCAAAAGAAGAGTAAGGAAAATAAAAGAAAGGGGGCATAAAAGCCCTCAACCCTCGAAGAATGAGGATTGAGGGCCTTACAAAGAATGAGAACCATGAAATGCAGATAGGAGAGGGAAAGAGGAGAGTGTCCGTCTCAAATACAATGTTAAAAGGGGGAAAATACCGGACCAAGCTCAGGAAACCTTAGAGGGCGCCAACTCCTGAACTCACCAGCTGTGAGCCCTTGAGGGTGTAGCTCTATCCAGGGTGCACCACAAGTGGTCGGGCTACATACACCCTGCCTTCTTGAGGGCCTTGTTCAGAAGGCAGGATATACCTTAAAGAAAAGCAAGAACTCTGACCGCTCGAAGAATGAGGGATTAGGAAAGATGAGAGAAGAGACAAATAAGGCGGAAAAGGGAGAGACGCCCTAGGCCTCGAATACCCTAATACCGTCGGGGTCGGAAGAGAACAAGAGTTGACCAAGGGAGGTCGAGAGGAAAGATAACAGAGAGGAGCCCGGCACAAGTAAGTGGAAGCAATGCCGGACTCAGGTGGGGTCCCGTGGTCACCAACACACGTCCCACTAGTTGTGATCCCCAGGGTGATGTCTAAATGACGACGTGGTGTAAGGGATCCCTGGAGTACCAGACAGCTAGTCTCCTTATAAGTGCGCGCGCCGCACTTGCTACATTCTAGACTCGTCCTCGCTGAGTTTACTTACACGTGTCGCGACTCGCTTGCTTCTCTGTGCAGGGAATTGCAAATCAGCTTCATCCTCAGACATAATAATCAGTGTTCACTTAGTTATCGGCCAACCCCCGCCCCATTTCATGTATAAGGTGCAGCGGCTAGCATTATTCGTTGTCGCCCCGGAGTTCTGGGTTCGATTCCCGGTTCTGCCAAATAATGCAATTCTGGTCTGAGGGCTTCAACGGGGTACACCTCAGCCTCTTGAGGCAAAATTGAGAGTATATAGTATATGAGGGATTTTCAAATGAAAAGGTACGAAACGATACTGTGGGTACAATTTATTCGTTATTCAAAAGTAATCACCACAGGCCTGCGCACAGGTGCTCCATTGCTTCACTAGCCACAAGATTCCCTGTTCCCAGAAGTCTTGTGGTTGTGGCAGGAGCCAATCCTGTACGGTGTCCTTTAGTTTGTCGTCCGATTGGAAACGTTTTCCCTTGAGACGAACCATTAATAACAGTGACGTGTATTGTGCGACACTCCGTAGCCTACGCAAATCCATCAAGAACAAACGGCCTGGATTGATCACGAATGGAGTGATTCTGCTCCATGATAACGCTCGCCCACACGTCTCTAAAGTCACATAAGGTGTATTGGCCACGTTCAAGTAGGAGCAACTTGAGCTTCCGGCCTACAGCCGGGACTTGAGACCCTGCGAATTCCATTTGTTTGGTCCGTTAAGAAAACATCTCAAGGGAAAACGTTGTCAATCGGACGACGAACTAAAGGACGCCGTACAGGATTGGCTCCTGTCACAACCACAAGACTTCTGGGAACAGGGAATCTTGTGGCTAGTGAAGCAATGGGATATCTGTGCACAGACCTGTGGTGATTACTTTTGAATAACGAATAAATTGTACCCACAGTAACGTTTCGTACCTTTTCATTTGAACACCCCTTATATAATGGATTTGAATGAAAAAGAAAAGTTTTACGGCCTAAAAGTACCACCATTTTCGATCAGAGCCACTGCCTCTTCAAGCCTCAAGCGCATAATTGTTTCTGAATTGTACAAGAACCAGTGGCGGCCGGTGGCAAGTAAAGCTGGGTGTTGCACCAAAATTTCTGATGTCGCAATTTTATATGGGAAGTTTACACATGTAACAAAAATTAATTAACGTTAGATAAACAGGGAGGCATGGAGAGCTGCATCAAACCAGTCAAAAGACTGAAGACTCAAACAACAACAAGATAAACTACAGTTCTATAAAAACTGAAATACATGGGTTTTCCAAAATAACTGTACGTTCGACAAATAGACAAATTTTAATGGCTCTTTTGGGCTTCTTCCTATAGGAATTCATTAAAAAAATCAGATTTATGTATTTAAGCCGTATGCCTGAGTTCATGGGAAGAATTTTAAACACAGCAGGTTGTCTTTAAAGTTGGGTCTCAATCTCCGGGATAATAAACATTCTCAACATAAAAACATGGCAACCGAAAAGTTTGTACGTTCGAAAAATGTTATTACTAACAAAGACGGGCACATATTCTGCATAAGGATAGGATTTTTATCATTTTAAATGATCTTGTCGACTTCGTAGTTACGCTGGGGTCTGGCGTTACGTTACGGTGACGGGACGAAATGTACCGAGCATGCACTGAGGTGTGTGACGTCATAATACGGCTTGAGATTCCTCCTTACCCCGCGCGCTCCGGTGAGCGTGACGTCATCCAGCCAGATACCTCCTTTGACCTTGGTTTGCACTTGCTAACGGACTTTGAGTTAACGCAGCATTTGTAGCATTTAAAATGATATAAAGTCTAGTCTTTCAGACTGACCATCAGTCTTTTTTTTTACTATAGCTTGAACCCCATCAGAAGAACCAGCCATGAAGTGCGCTCTGTCATACGTCGGCGCAATTCATTTTTGCGGAGTTTCGTTCAATTTCTGCTTCTTTAATTCATCCAGTAAACACGCTGCTAATGTGTGTGCATCATGTTTTGTTTGCCTCTTACTACGTATCGGTGCACAACAGCCATCTGAAATATGTTTGAAATATCACTAGTTTCATCTGCTATAATGGCAAAAATTTCCGATTCCTTTATTTGCTTTGATTCTTCTTCTTGGCAAACCTCCATCATAATCTGTAAAAATTAATTTTGAATTGTGTTGGACGTTCCTTTGAAAACAGTTGCCCTTACCAAATGACCTTTAACACAGCATCCAACTCAGCGGTAAAATTAATTAGTTCTCTCAAAACACATGGATTTGTTGATGTTACACTTTCATCATGATCACGCAAGGCCAGTCCGAAAAAACCACAGAAACGAATACAGTTTATTACAATATTTAACACATATCTATTGTGCCTAACATCTTCGTTATATTCCGCAATTTACCTTCTATAGGCACTGTCCAATTGTGCATCTTCGTTAACAGTTCCAAAAAGTGTCAATTTCAAACAACTGAAGATTGGTTGGTTGGTTCCTCAGTTTAGGAGATGCGACAAGGCAGTCATGTAGCCCCCTGTACTTTGGGTGTGTGGAGAAACTGTCTGATAAGCGGTGTTAATTGTGATGGCTGTATTAGTGAGTGTTATCTGTTTTTAATTCAAGTGAGGACTACAGACATTGAATTTCAAGCAGTTCCTACTTTTGCCGCCAAAGGCCACCGTAAACGACTACTAGTTCAGAACTTGGTTACTACACGCCACCGCAGTCGGCTCCTGGCGACGAACGTTGGAACCTAAGAGCGTTGTTCAAATTTTTAACCTATAATTTAGCTTCACACAGGTGTAATAAGTGGAAGGTTCTTTAACATGCCATAAATCTATGACATGGGACCGCCGGCTTTACATCCCCTCCGAAGGAATGCATACTGAGGGATTTTTAACGCTCTTAAAAAAATCCGATGACTTCGGCCGGGTTTGAACCCGCGATCTTGGGCATAGAGGCTCAGCATGCTACCAACTACGGCACCGAAGCCGCTCAGCTGAAGATTCATGTTTCTTTATTTTTGGGATTATTTTCCATAACTCCTATTTTGGTCCACGCGAATTCTCCACCAACAAACATGTAAAACAGAATAAAGCGTTTTTAATATTGCATTCACATAACCAATTATTATTGCCTTAAATATCTCCTTTAAACGCCCTCGTACACTTATATTTTGGACAATACTTATCCGGTAATGGTGCACCGAGTGTTTTTACTGTAAGTTTATCGTCATCAGGGAGCTGGAAAAACTGTCTGACTAGCAAATTACTTACTCTATTCATTTTCACTCACACTCCACAATACAATTAATGTTTCAAACTAAACATTCCGTTAAAATAAAATACTACGGTAACTTACAAGATGCACAGATGATAAATCTGGGTGCTACATCGGAAAGTGGCGCGAAAAGCAAACTAACTAAACACTGAATTTTGCTAGCCAAGAAATTTCGTAGTGAATGCATAGGTCTACTCACAATCAACCAAACAATAATAATAATAATAATAATAATAATAATAATAATAATAATAATAATAATAATAATAATAAAAATGCACAGTTAAGTATCTGCCTGGAACCAAAATACTCAAATCAACTAAATACAGAACTAATAGCAACCCAAATACCGCAAGAACAAGAGTGGTAAAAGCAAACATAAACCGCTAAAGTACACCAACAATACGTCGCAAAATAGTTCAGCCACTTATCTACTGTACTTATAGCACGGTGGCGTTCTTAGGCTCGCTTCACAGAACAATTGACAAAAATATTAAATGAAGTTATGATGAGAAAACATCTAAAAATAATTGGGTGTGAACCAACTAATGTCTCCCTATGAAATTCCGATATTTGTACCGTTGTGGGTGGTATAGCATTCTCTAGTGGTGTGGGAAAGAAACTACCCTTCAGGGGCAGATGACCTCGTAGTTCCTCCCCTTAAAACAACAATAACTAACTAACTAACTAAATAACTAACTAACTAAACTACCCTTCGCGGGGTAAGAGAAATCGAGGGTGTTGTCATTTCCAAAGAGTGGTGCAGTCTAACGGGGCCATTTGGAACTGAGTGTTGCCAGTAGGGATGGGCGCGACTGAAGCCTGGAATCGAGAGTGTCGACTCGATCGACTCCGAACACCGGTCTCGGTTCGCATGAAGCCTCGCGACTCCACGTTAATCTCATGCGTATTGCGGGGCCGCTTCGCATGAAGCCTCGCGACTCCAAGCTCACGTGATGGGTATTGCGGGGCCACACGGTCCCTTCGCATAAAGCCTCGCGATTCCAAGCTAACCTGATGAGTAAGGCCCGGATAGTTATGTGTTTATATATATTTAATTTTACTAAATATTTTCTATTTATTTACATATATTTGCCGTTTTTATAAATAAATACATATTATGGCGAATTTATTCGTAAGTAGGCTACATATTTCATGTATTTGGTGGTATGTCGCACTCCTTATATAAATGCTGCCGACAATTTTCGACCCTTGGCAATTCCATTAATTTGCCTCTCTATTTCGTGAATGTACCCCTGTCTCTGTATTGTAGTAGTATTTCAAGGCAGGAATTCCCTGGCCATTAAATAGACTATAGCAGGGGGGCTGGAGAAGACTCGCGACTCCAAGCTCCCCTGATGAGTATTGCGGGGTCGCTTCGCATGACGCCTCGCGACTCCGAGCTCACCTGATGAGTACTGCGGGGCCGCTTCGCATGAAGACTCGCGACTCCAAGCTCATATGATGAGTATTGCGGGGTGGCTTTGCATGAACACTCGCGACTCCAAGCTCACCTGATGAGTATTGCGGGGCCGCTTCGCATGAACACTCGCGACTCCAACTCACCTGATGAGTATTGCGGGGCCGCTTCGCATGAAGACTTTCGACTCCAACTCAACTGATGAGTATTGCGGGGCCGCTTCGCATGAAGACTCGCGACTCCAAGCTCACCTGATGAGTATTGCGGGGTGGCTTCGCATGATGACTCGCGACTCCAAGCTCATCTGATGAGTATTGCGGGGCCGCTTCGCATGAACACTCGCGACTCCAAGCTCACCTGTTGAGTATTGCGGGGTCGATTCGCATTAACACTCGTGACTCCAACACATCTGATGAGAATTGCGGGGTCGCTTCGCATGAAGCCTCGCGACTCCAACCTCACTTGAAGAGTATTGCAGGGCCGCTTCGCATGAAGACTCGCGACTCCAACTCACCTGATGAGTATTGCGGGGTCGCTTCGCTTGAACACTCGCGACTCCAAGCTCATCTGATGAGTATTGCGGGGTCGCTTCGCATGAACACTCGCGACTCCAAGCTCATCTGATGAGTATTACGGGGTCGCTTCGCATGAACACTCGCGACACCAAGCTCACCTGTTGAGTATTGCGGGGCCGCATCGCATGAACACTCGCGACTCCAACTCACCTGATGAGTATTGCGGGGTCGCTTCGCATGAAGACTCGCGACTCCAACTCACCTGATGAGTATTGCGGGGTCGCTTCGCATGAACACTCGCGACTCCAAGCTCATCTGATGAGTATTGCGGGGTCGCTTCGCATGAACACTCGCGACTCCAAGCTCATATGATGAGTATTGCGGGGTGGCTTCGCATGAACACTCGCGAACCCAAGCTCACCTGATGAGTATTGCGGGGCCGCTTCGCATGAAGACTCGCGACTCCAACTCACCTGATGAGTATTGCGGGGTCGCTTCGCATGAACACTCGCGACTCCAAGCTCATCTGATGAGTATTGCGGGGTCGCTTCGCATGAACACTCGCGACTCCAAGCTCATCTGATGAGTATTACGGGGTCGCTTCGCATGAACACTCGCGACACCAAGCTGACCTGTTGAGTATTGCGGGGCCGCATCGCATGAACCCTCGCGACTCCAAGCTCATCTGATGAGTATTGTGGGGACGCTTCGCATGAAGACTCGCGACTCCAACTCACCTGATGAATATTGCGGGGTCGCTTCGCATGAAGACTCGCGACTCCAACTCATCTGATGAGTATTGCGGGGCCGCTTCGCATGAAGGCTCGCGACTCCAAGCTCACCTGATGAGTATTGCGGGGTCGCTTCGCATGAACACTCGCGACTCCAAGCTCATCTGATGAGTATTGCGGGGTCGCTTCGCATGAACACTCGCGACTCCGAGCTCATCTGATGAGTATTGCAGGGCCGCTTCGCATGAACACTCGCGACTACAAACTCACCTGATGAGTATTGCGGGGTCGCTTCGCATGAACACTCGCGACTCCAAGCTCATCTGATGAGTATTGCAGGGCCGCTTCGCATGAACACTCGCGACTACAAGCTTATCTGATGAGTATTGCGGGGTCGCTTCGCATGAACACTCGCGACTCCAAGCTCATCTGATGAGTATTGCGGGGACGCTTCGCATGAAGACTCGCGACTCCAACTCACCTGATGAGTATTGCGGGGCCGCTTCGCATGAAGACTCGCGACTCCAACTCACCTGATGAGTATTGCGGGGTCGCTTCGCATGAACACTCGCGACTCCAAGCTCATCTGATGAGTATTGCGGGGTCGCTTCGCATGAACACTTGCGACTCCAAGCTCATCTGATGAGTATTGCGGGGACGCTTCGCATGAAGACTCGCGACTCCAAGCTCATATGATGAGTATTGCGGGGTGGCTTTGCATGAACACTCGCGACTCCAAGCTCACCTGATGAGTATTGCGGGGTCGCTTCGCATGAACACTCGCGACTCCAACTCACCTGATGAGTATTGCGGGGCCGCTTCGCATGAAGACTCGCGACTCCAACTCACCTGATGAGTATTGCGGGGTCGCTTCGCATGGACACTCGCGACTCCAAGCTCATCTGATGAGTATTGCGGGGTTGCTTCGCATGAACACTTGCGACTCCAAGCTCATCTGATGAGTATTGCGGGGACGCTTCGCATGAAGACTCGCGACTCCAAGCTCATATGATATGAGTATTGCGGGGTGGCTTTGCATGAACACTCGCGACTCCAAGCTCACCTGATGAGTATTGCGAGGCCGCTTCGCATGAACACTCGCGACTCCAACTCACCTGATGAGTATTGCGGGGCCGCTTCGCATGAAGACTTTCGACTCCAAATCAACTGATGAGTATTGCGGGGCCGCTTCGCATGAAAACTCGCGACTCCAAGCTCATCTGATGAGTATTGCGGGGTGGCTTCGCATGATGACTCGCGACTCCAAGCTCATCTGATGAGTATTGCGGGGCCGCTTCGCATGAACACTCGCGACTACAAGCTTATCTGATGAGTATTGCGGGGTCGCTTCGCATGAACACTCGCGACTCCAAGCTCATCTGATGAGTATTGCGGGGACGCTTCGCATGAAGACTCGCGACTCCAACTCACCTGATGAGTATTGCGGGGCCGCTTCGCATGAAGACTCGCGACTCCAACTCACCTGATGAGTATTGCGGGGTCGCTTCGCATGAACACTCGCGACTCCAAGCTCATCTGATGAGTATTGCGGGGTCGCTTCGCATGAACACTTGCGACTCCAAGCTCATCTGATGAGTATTGCGGGGACGCTTCGCATGAAGACTCGCGACTCCAACTCACCTGATGAGTATTGCGGGGCCGCTTCGCATGAAGACTCGCGACTCCAAGCTCACCTGATGAGTATTGCGGGGTCGCTTCGCATGAACACTCGCGACTCCAAGCTCATCTGATGAGTATTGCGGGGTCGCTTCGCATGAAGCCTCGCGACTCCAACCTCACTTGAAGAGTATTGCAGGGCCGCTTCGCATGAAGACTCGCGACTCCAACTCACCTGATGAGTATTGCGGGGTCGCTTCGCTTGAACACTCGCGACTCCAAGCTCATCTGATGAGTATTGCGGGGTCGCTTCGCATGAACACTCGCGACTCCAAGCTCATCTGATGAGTATTACGGGGTCGCTTCGCATGAACACTCGCGACACCAAGCTCACCTGTTGAGTATTGCGGGGCCGCATCGCATGAACACTCGCGACTCCAACTCACCTGATGAGTATTGCGGGGTCGCTTCGCATGAAGACTCGCGACTCCAACTCACCTGATGAGTATTGCGGGGTCGCTTCGCATGAACACTCGCGACTCCAAGCTCATCTGATGAGTATTGCGGGGTCGCTTCGCATGAACACTCGCGACTCCAAGCTCATATGATGAGTATTGCGGGGTGGCTTCGCATGAACACTCGCGAACCCAAGCTCACCTGATGAGTATTGCGGGGCCGCTTCGCATGAAGACTCGCGACTCCAACTCACCTGATGAGTATTGCGGGGTCGCTTCGCATGAACACTCGCGACTCCAAGCTCATCTGATGAGTATTGCGGGGTCGCTTCGCATGAACACTCGCGACTCCAAGCTCATCTGATGAGTATTACGGGGTCGCTTCGCATGAACACTCGCGACACCAAGCTGACCTGTTGAGTATTGCGGGGCCGCATCGCATGAACCCTCGCGACTCCAAGCTCATCTGATGAGTATTGTGGGGACGCTTCGCATGAAGACTCGCGACTCCAACTCACCTGATGAATATTGCGGGGTCGCTTCGCATGAAGACTCGCGACTCCAACTCATCTGATGAGTATTGCGGGGCCGCTTCGCATGAAGGCTCGCGACTCCAAGCTCACCTGATGAGTATTGCGGGGTCGCTTCGCATGAACACTCGCGACTCCAAGCTCATCTGATGAGTATTGCGGGGTCGCTTCGCATGAACACTCGCGACTCCGAGCTCATCTGATGAGTATTGCAGGGCCGCTTCGCATGAACACTCGCGACTACAAACTCACCTGATGAGTATTGCGGGGTCGCTTCGCATGAACACTCGCGACTCCAAGCTCATCTGATGAGTATTGCAGGGCCGCTTCGCATGAACACTCGCGACTACAAGCTTATCTGATGAGTATTGCGGGGTCGCTTCGCATGAACACTCGCGACTCCAAGCTCATCTGATGAGTATTGCGGGGACGCTTCGCATGAAGACTCGCGACTCCAACTCACCTGATGAGTATTGCGGGGCCGCTTCGCATGAAGACTCGCGACTCCAACTCACCTGATGAGTATTGCGGGGTCGCTTCGCATGAACACTCGCGACTCCAAGCTCATCTGATGAGTATTGCGGGGTCGCTTCGCATGAACACTTGCGACTCCAAGCTCATCTGATGAGTATTGCGGGGACGCTTCGCATGAAGACTCGCGACTCCAAGCTCATATGATGAGTATTGCGGGGTGGCTTTGCATGAACACTCGCGACTCCAAGCTCACCTGATGAGTATTGCGGGGTCGCTTCGCATGAACACTCGCGACTCCAACTCACCTGATGAGTATTGCGGGGCCGCTTCGCATGAAGACTCGCGACTCCAACTCACCTGATGAGTATTGCGGGGTCGCTTCGCATGGACACTCGCGACTCCAAGCTCATCTGATGAGTATTGCGGGGTTGCTTCGCATGAACACTTGCGACTCCAAGCTCATCTGATGAGTATTGCGGGGACGCTTCGCATGAAGACTCGCGACTCCAAGCTCATATGATATGAGTATTGCGGGGTGGCTTTGCATGAACACTCGCGACTCCAAGCTCACCTGATGAGTATTGCGAGGCCGCTTCGCATGAACACTCGCGACTCCAACTCACCTGATGAGTATTGCGGGGCCGCTTCGCATGAAGACTTTCGACTCCAACTCAACTGATGAGTATTGCGGGGCCGCTTCGCATGAAAACTCGCGACTCCAAGCTCATCTGATGAGTATTGCGGGGTGGCTTCGCATGATGACTCGCGACTCCAAGCTCATCTGATGAGTATTGCGGGGCCGCTTCGCATGAACACTCGCGACTACAAGCTTATCTGATGAGTATTGCGGGGTCGCTTCGCATGAACACTCGCGACTCCAAGCTCATCTGATGAGTATTGCGGGGACGCTTCGCATGAAGACTCGCGACTCCAACTCACCTGATGAGTATTGCGGGGCCGCTTCGCATGAAGACTCGCGACTCCAACTCACCTGATGAGTATTGCGGGGTCGCTTCGCATGAACACTCGCGACTCCAAGCTCATCTGATGAGTATTGCGGGGTCGCTTCGCATGAACACTTGCGACTCCAAGCTCATCTGATGAGTATTGCGGGGACGCTTCGCATGAAGACTCGCGACTCCAACTCACCTGATGAGTATTGCGGGGCCGCTTCGCATGAAGACTCGCGACTCCAAGCTCACCTGATGAGTATTGCGGGGTCGCTTCGCATGAACACTCGCGACTCCAAGCTCATCTGATGAGTATTGCGGGGTCGCTTCGCATGAACACTCGCGATTCCAAGCTCACCTGTTGAGTATTGCGGGGCCGCATCGCATGAACACTCGCGACTCCAACTCACCTGATGAGTATTGCGGGGTCGCTTCGCATGAAGACTCGCGACTCCAACTCACCTGATGAGTATTGCGGGGTCGCTTCGCATGAACACTCGCGACTCCAAGCTCATCTGATGAGTATTGCGGGGTCGCTTCGCATGAACACTCGCGACTCCAAGCTCATATGATGAGTATTGCGGGGTGGCTTCGCATGAACACTCGCGAACCCAAGCTCACCTGATGAGTATTGCGGGGCCGCTTCGCATGAAGACTCGCGACTCCAACTCACCTGATGAGTATTGCGGGGTCGCTTCGCATGAACACTCGCGACTCCAAGCTCATCTGATGAGTATTGCGGGGTCGCTTCGCATGAACACTCGCGACTCCAAGCTCATCTGATGAGTATTACGGGGTCGCTTCGCATGAACACTCGCGACACCAAGCTGACCTGTTGAGTATTGCGGGGCCGCATCGCATGAACCCTCGCGACTCCAAGCTCATCTGATGAGTATTGTGGGGACGCTTCGCATGAAGACTCGCGACTCCAACTCACCTGATGAATATTGCGGGGTCGCTTCGCATGAAGACTCGCGACTCCAACTCATCTGATGAGTATTGCGGGGCCGCTTCGCATGAAGGCTCGCGACTCCAAGCTCACCTGATGAGTATTGCGGGGTCGCTTCGCATGAACACTCGCGACTCCAAGCTCATCTGATGAGTATTGCGGGGTCGCTTCGCATGAACACTCGCGACTCCGAGCTCATCTGATGAGTATTGCAGGGCCGCTTCGCATGAACACTCGCGACTACAAACTCACCTGATGAGTATTGCGGGGTCGCTTCGCATGAACACTCGCGACTCCAAGCTCATCTGATGAGTATTGCAGGGCCGCTTCGCATGAACACTCGCGACTACAAGCTTATCTGATGAGTATTGCGGGGTCGCTTCGCATGAACACTCGCGACTCCAAGCTCATCTGATGAGTATTGCGGGGACGCTTCGCATGAAGACTCGCGACTCCAACTCACCTGATGAGTATTGCGGGGCCGCTTCGCATGAAGACTCGCGACTCCAACTCACCTGATGAGTATTGCGGGGTCGCTTCGCATGAACACTCGCGACTCCAAGCTCATCTGATGAGTATTGCGGGGTCGCTTCGCATGAACACTTGCGACTCCAAGCTCATCTGATGAGTATTGCGGGGACGCTTCGCATGAAGACTCGCGACTCCAAGCTCATATGATGAGTATTGCGGGGTGGCTTTGCATGAACACTCGCGACTCCAAGCTCACCTGATGAGTATTGCGGGGTCGCTTCGCATGAACACTCGCGACTCCAACTCACCTGATGAGTATTGCGGGGCCGCTTCGCATGAAGACTCGCGACTCCAACTCACCTGATGAGTATTGCGGGGTCGCTTCGCATGGACACTCGCGACTCCAAGCTCATCTGATGAGTATTGCGGGGTTGCTTCGCATGAACACTTGCGACTCCAAGCTCATCTGATGAGTATTGCGGGGACGCTTCGCATGAAGACTCGCGACTCCAAGCTCATATGATATGAGTATTGCGGGGTGGCTTTGCATGAACACTCGCGACTCCAAGCTCACCTGATGAGTATTGCGAGGCCGCTTCGCATGAACACTCGCGACTCCAACTCACCTGATGAGTATTGCGGGGCCGCTTCGCATGAAGACTTTCGACTCCAACTCAACTGATGAGTATTGCGGGGCCGCTTCGCATGAAAACTCGCGACTCCAAGCTCATCTGATGAGTATTGCGGGGTGGCTTCGCATGATGACTCGCGACTCCAAGCTCATCTGATGAGTATTGCGGGGCCGCTTCGCATGAACACTCGCGACTACAAGCTTATCTGATGAGTATTGCGGGGTCGCTTCGCATGAACACTCGCGACTCCAAGCTCATCTGATGAGTATTGCGGGGACGCTTCGCATGAAGACTCGCGACTCCAACTCACCTGATGAGTATTGCGGGGCCGCTTCGCATGAAGACTCGCGACTCCAACTCACCTGATGAGTATTGCGGGGTCGCTTCGCATGAACACTCGCGACTCCAAGCTCATCTGATGAGTATTGCGGGGTCGCTTCGCATGAACACTTGCGACTCCAAGCTCATCTGATGAGTATTGCGGGGACGCTTCGCATGAAGACTCGCGACTCCAACTCACCTGATGAGTATTGCGGGGCCGCTTCGCATGAAGACTCGCGACTCCAAGCTCACCTGATGAGTATTGCGGGGTCGCTTCGCATGAACACTCGCGACTCCAAGCTCATCTGATGAGTATTGCGGGGTCGCTTCGCATGAACACTCGCGATTCCAAGCTCATCTGATGAGTATTGCAGGGCCGCTTCGCATGAACACTCGCGACTACAAGCTCATCTGATGAGTATTGCGGGGTCGCTGCGCATGAACACTCGCGACTCCAAGCTCATCTGATGAGTATTGCGGGGACGCTTCGCATGAAGACTCGCGACTCCAACTCACCTGATGAGTATTGCGGGGCCGCTTCGCATGAAGACTCGCGACTCCAACTCACCTGATGAGTATTGCGGGGCCGCTTCGCATGAAGACTCGCGACTCCAACTCACCTGATGAGTATTGCGGGGACGCTTCGCATGAAGACTCGCGACTCCAACTCACCTGATGAGTATTGCGGGGTCGCTTCGCATGAACACTCTCGACTCCAACTCACCTGATGAGTATTGCGGGGTCGCTTCGCATTAAGCCTCGCGACTCCAAGCTCACCTGATGAGTATTGCGGGGGGCACACGGTCGCTTTTTTTTTCAGAATCTCTCATTATTATTATTATTATTATTATTATTATTTACAATCATTGTACCAAATTGTTGTAATATTGCACTTTAGGCAGGTTGTATTACTATTATTGTTATAAATAATAATCATCATAATAAACACAATAACAATTACACCTACAACATTACCGATGATAACCCGAAACAATCTTCTATGTTTGCTGGCTAATAATCCTACTGTATTCATCGTAACACAAGGTATCAAGGGACGAACGTGGATGGATAACAAGACCTTCACAATATGAGAGGCCTGTGCGCACATCTTAAACAAAGCAATTAACAAACCATAACATAGGCCAAATCTTACATTAATTCAACACCCAACATTTGTTATTTGAGACACGTAAATGAAACACCCTGTAATGAAAGTAAAAATACACACACAGTGCCAAGAACTTCGTAATTGTTATTCGACATTCCATATAACGATCCTGCCGGCAAAATAAATATCCCATCACTATGCAGCATATTCTCATACTGTAGAATCCTACAGTAGATCATAACAAAGAACGACTTTGCATACACACATCAAAAAAAGTTTTGCATCACCTCGGTTCCAAGAGTTCCGGAACCGTTAAATACAAAGGGAATAGAGATCAACACAAACAACATTTCAGCTCGTTTTATTGCTCATGAGACCCACACATTGCATGTTGTACCATCATACAGCTAGACTTTCAGCATTTGTGGTCCAGATTGCAGTACACACCACTACCTCTAATAACCAGTAGCACGTCCTCTTGCATTGTTGCATGCCTGTATTCACCGTGGCATACTATCCACAAGTTCATCAAGACACTGTTGGTCCAAATTGTCCCACTCCTCAACGACAATTCGGCGTAAATCTCTCAGAGTGGTTGGTGGGTCAAGACGTCCATAAACAGCCCTTTTCAACATATCCCAGGCATGTTCGATAGGGTTCATGTCTGGCGAACATGCTGGCCACTGTAGTCGAGCGATGTCGTTATCTTGAAGGAACGCATTCACAAGATGTGCACGATGAGGTCGAGAATTGTCGTCCATGAAGACAAATGCCTCTCCAATATTCTGCCGATATGGGTGCACTATGGGTCGGAGGATGTCATTCAGGTATCGTAAAGCCGTTTCGGAGCCTTCCATGACCACCAGTGGCGTACGTCGGCCCCACATAATGCCACCCCAAAACATCAGGGAACCACCACCTTGCTGCACTCGCTGGACAGTGTGTCTAAGACGTTCAGCCTGACCAGGGTGCCTCCAAACACGTCTCCGACGATTGTCTGGTTGAAGGCATATGCGACACTCATCGGTGAAGAGAACGTGATGCCAATTCCGTGGGGTCCATTCAGCATGTTGTTGGGCCCATCTGTACCGCGCTGCATGGTGTCGGGGTTGCAAAGCTGGACCTCGCCATGGACGTCGGGAGTGAAGTTGCGCATCATGCAGCCTATTGCGCACAGTTTGAGTTGAAACACGACGTCCTGTGGCTGAACGAAACGCATTATTCAACATGGTGGCATTGCTGTCAGGGTTCCTCCGAGCGGCAATCCGTAAGTAGCGGTCATCCACTACAGTATTAGCCCTTGGGCGGCCTGAGCGAGGCCTGTCATCGACAGTTCCTGTATCTCTGTACCTCCTCCATGTCCGAACAACATCGCTTTGGTTCACTCTGAGACGCCTGGAAACTTCCCTTGTTGAGAGCCCTTCTTGACACAAAGTAACAATGCGGACGCGATCGAACTGCGGTATTGACCTTCTAGGCATGGTAGAACTACAGACAACATGAGCAGCGTACCTTCGTCCTGGTGGAATGACTGGAACTGATCGGCTGTCGTACCCCCTCCGTCTAATAGGCCCTGCTCATGCATGGTTGTTTACATCTTTGAGCAGTTTTAGTGACATCTATGAACAGTCAAAGGGACTGTATCTTGGATACAATATACACAGTCAACGTCTATATGCCGGAGATCTGGGAACCGAGGTGATGCAAAACTTTTTTTGATGTGTGTATAATCATTCTATTGAATCGTTTTGCAGGTTATAATAGCTTGCCATGCATTTCAATACCAAAAAAGTATAACTGGCAAGCTAGCAGCAAGATTTTGTCAGCTGTATTGTAAACATGCCGCAGCGATGGCGAACAACGTTGCTGCTGGCGCTGTGTGGCATACATGTTCAAGCAGTTCCTAAAACAGATGTTAGATGGCGTTAGTGCATCAGTGGAGTCGAGACTGGAGTCGAGAGTATCGGTTCCAGCGGCAGCAGTCTCGACTCTTCGCGACTCCGTTCGCAACCCATCCCTAGTTGCCAGGGGGCTGGCAGCTCGTCTGCAACTCCCTGCTATCCATGCTGGTCGGCATGCTATGCACAAGCTTGGCCTCGTCCAGCCTCGTCCTGTACGCCGCGCTGTCTGCTTGGGAGTTGCCACAAGAGAGCTAACCCCCTGGAGTTTGATTTGAAGGCGGCAGCATTTATAGGTACAGTGTGAAGCATTTGGATAAATAATATCAAAATATAGATGAATTTAACACATTTTTGAGTGCATTAGATCTATAAAACTAAAACATTAAAGGAAAAGAAACTACGAATTAGGTGTAAAATTATTGGGAGTTGTGCAACGCTGCAACAATGTCACCAGCCGCCACTGACAAGAACAACTGAGGATGTGACTGTATTGATCTTTGCCTACGCCAACAAGTGACAGAAGAATAAAACATTGCATTGTTGACGATAGCGATGACGCGCAAATCTTTCCGCGGGAAACAGCAACATGTCAAAGAATCGCTATTGTTAAGTGAAACAATAACATGAAGAATGGTAATGCATCCAGGAAACCAATTAACCTTACTTCCATGCTATTTCTGTAGCCTGTACCGTTCATATTTATGATTTGAATGAAAGTAATGTTGAATTTTGCAAGTGATCGATTTATCTTGCCGGTTAGTGTAGTTGCCACTATATGAAATTGTCACCTCCATCTTAACTTTAATAATTAATAAGGACACTGGGTTGTTACAATGGCTTATTTTACACACTTAAATGAGCAAACTTAAAAGCAAATTTCTGTTTTTTTTTTCGTTTGGTCAATGGTTGTTAATTGTACACTAAACAAAGATCTAAACTTTTGTAAGCCACCTGCTAATAATGGATAGGGAATGAGTCGTCAAGTTACAAAACTCGTTTAATCCACTTGTGAATAAGAATCATTTTCATGAGAAACATTTCTCTGGACTTTGCCTCGCGTATCTTTTGTGTTTGTTGTTTTCTACTTTTTGCTTTGTGTTTTTGGTCTTTGGTTTTGTGTTTGCTTTGTGCTATTGCTTTTGAATTTTACTTTTTGCTTTTCTTTCTTGGTTTTGTGTTGGTTTTCTGCTCCTGCTTTTTAAAATATTGCTTTTTGATTTATGTTTTTTGTTTTCTGCTTTTGTTTTTTGAATTTTGCTTTTTGCTTCGTCTTTTTTGTTTTGGTTTTGTGTTTGTTTTCTGCTTTTGCTGTTTTTGAAATGTGCCTTATGCTTCTTTTTTGTTTTCTACTCTTGCTTTTGTTTTTGAATTTTGCTTTTTGCTTCGTTTTTTTGTGTTTTGTGTTTGTTTTCTGCTTTTGCAGTTTTTAAATTTTGCTTTTTGCTTCATGTTTTTGGTTTTTTGTTTGTTTTCTGGAAAATCAAAATAAAACAAAACAAAATAAAACAAAATAAAATAAAACAAAATAAAACAAAGAAAACATATTAAAACAAGTAGTTCCGTGAAGAACTATACAGCCTATTTTCATATATCCTACTTATATTAATTGCCACTATCAACATACACAATTTCAGTTTGATTGCTGTAATAGATTCGTAGATATTGAGAACCGACTAAATATTTCGGATGGTCGCCATGTTGGATTTTATATATGTAGGTCCTAGAGTTATGTACTGTTACATGCAGATTATTGTGAACGTGTAGTATTCAAACTTCAATCGCATAATTAGGACACAAGAAAAAACAAGGAGATTTAAAAAATTTTCACAGCTGCCATCTTGAGGTAATGGAAACAATTGAAATAAATTAGATGCCAGTGGATTAACATTCGGATAAAGATTTACTGTACCAAGTTTCACTGCACGTGGATGGTTAAATTGCGAGGAACGTCCATGTGAATATTTATAATTCGCGTCACCGCCATGTTGGATTTGTGATCACCAGGTTATTTAAAGTCCTATAGGTGAACTTAAGTTCATAGCCCCTATGAACATTAAAAAATTTAGTTTGATTGCTAAAATAGATTCGTAGATATTCAGTATCGTCTAAATAGTTCGGATGGTCGCCATGTTGGATTGTTAAATGTATAGGCCATAGAGTCATGTACCATTAAAGGAAAATTATTGCGTAGGTTCATTATTCAAACTTTCACTTCGATCGCATGACTACATCACAAGAAATAAAAACTTAATTTTAAAATTCGCACTGCCGCCATCTTGAGGTTATGTGAACAATTGAACAAAATTAGATACCAGTGGATTACAATGTGTATAAATATTTCCTGTACCAGGTTTCAGTGCGCTTGGAACATTAAATCGCGAGAAAGGTCTATTTAAAATGTTCAAATTCGCTTGGCCGCCATGTTCGTTTTGTAGTTAACCGGTTTTTGAAAATCTTATAGATGGACTTCCAGTAGTTCCCTTTGACTCCGTACAAAATTTTAGGGAGATACCGCTAATAGTTTCAGAGATATAGAATGCCGGTGAAATATTTCGCACATCCGCCATCTTGTGATTATGTAAACAATTGAACGAAGTTAGATGTCGGTGCATTACAATGTATATAAACATATACTGTACCAAGTTTCATTGCGTTTGGTTGGTCAAATCGCGAGAAACGTCTATTTAAAAGTCGCAAATTCGCTTGGCCGCCATGTTGGTTTTGTAGTTACCAGGTTTTCAAAGGTCACATAAGTGAACTTATAGTAGTTCCCTCTATCACCATAGAAAATGTCAGGGTAATATCGGTAATAGTTTCGGAGATATTGAATGCTGGTGAAATATTTCGCACAGCCGCCATGTTGGATTGGTGAGTCGTAACAAAATTTGAAGGGCACGGTCGAGGTCGCCGGGAATAGTGCTATGAACTTTCCGAGTTTCATTGAAATCGCTCCTGCCGTTTAGATTTTATTAGGGGGGGACACACACACGAATCACACACACACACACACACACACACACACACACACACACACACACGGACAAAAGGTGATCTCATAAGCCTATTTTTTTCAAAATTGAAAATAGGCTAATAAAATAAAACGAAATAAAGTAAAACAAAAATAAACAAAACAAAATAAATCAAAATAAAATAAAGTAAAATTAAATTAAATACTGTAATTAAATAAATAATTTTATGTTCGACGATTTCGAAATGTAAACACTATATGTCAGGAAACTGTATCATAATGAGGCTCATTATAACACTATTTTTCATTATGAAACAGTTTCTCCCACCAATCTGAGCTCAAGAAACAGTTGTGTGACCAATTAGGAAAGGATACCTTCGCGCATGCGCTCAAAATCGGCTGTAAACAATAGGTGTTCTGTGTTGGCAAGCAAATTGAATTGTCTCTGCTTTCGGAGTGCCCTGGCCCACGCATGCGCTCTGTTCAGTCAGCAAAGCCAGCGCGCCCTGTTCACTAACTGAATCCCACAAATATTTATGAATATTTATGTTAAAACATATAATAAAGTTATAATTATCGTCGAACATAAACAGTTGTAAGCAACTCGCCAATAATGGTAATTGAGACACTCGTATGAAAAATTATAAAACTCGCATACGCTCGTTTTATAAACATACTCGTGTCTTAATTATGGCCATTATAGGCTCGTTGCATAATGTACTATTACGACATGATCCTTATTCACAAGTGGATTATACGAGTTTTGCAACTGGACGACTCAAATATTGTCTTCCCTTCGCATCAGGGACGAGTGGGTGGATCTTCCTTAGTCTACACAAAACGACGGACTCCCATTAGATGAGGTTTCCCCAAACATAGCCGTCTATATTCTCAAGCCGTGCTTTTGGTAGAATTGGCAACACTGAGTAGAGTCCTTAAGTTCTTTATTATTATTGGAATTAAACACAATGTGTACAGAAAGTCCTTAAGTTCTATAAACACGTAAGACCACATGCTAAGTTTTAGTCATAAATATAGTTTATTGATAAGACAGCATCTAAAAGCAGTTCGTACTAACTGTTTCAACACCCGTGAAATTTCTCGTGGTAAATCAGCCCTGCTGAAAGTTGTAGAAGTAAGTAGCCTATTTCCCGTATTAAGATACATGTGTAACCAATACCTGCTAATGAATTTAACCTACAAATTCTTCACTAATATTTCATTAAACTATTTCGGATGCCTAGGAAGTGTTGTGTGCCTGGCTGTAAGTCAAATTATGGCAGCACTATTAAAATAACTGGTTATATCACTACGTTTTGATCTCTACATCGAGGTGGACTTTCAGTGCCTAGTAATTTAGTTTTAGTATACAGGGTCTTTCATATAAAATAAGAGCGCCAAGCGGCGGCTTTGTTAACCGCAGCTGTAGTCACCTTGGCCGAGCTTGTGGCGAGCCACGGCCCCCCTGCTGTAGTATTGAAAGCGCGCGCATAGTACATACGAGGGATGTTTTTTTTTCAAGTTCCGATAGACTGTATAAAAATAACAGATTGACATTACCAAACTTGACCTTGAAATAAGCGTGCAGGTGCTCAGTCGCCAGTCTAAACCTCAAGTGCTAACATGGTGAGACAGTTATCATTGCAACATCGTATTTTTTTATGTAAACTTATTTTAAGTACGAGTCGGCTCGGCGGGTACGTGATGCATTTGTTCAGCAATTTCCTGATTAAGTGCCACCTTCACTAGCACAGATTCACGTACTGTAATTGCAAATAAGTTTGACACTACTGGATCGGTGCTCAATAAAAAAAACATGCCCGCACACGAACAGTTTTAACAGAGGATGAGCTAGATGACATTGACGAGAATCTTGAACGGTCTCCGAATAAATCACTCAAAAAATTGGCACAAGTAGGGGTTTCGGTTTCATCAAAAATAACTAACTAAAGTAAGACTTCAGCATTGTACACACGCTAGCAAGGCCGCTGCAGCATATAGGATTGTACACACGCTTAAAGCAGGGGGTCTTGGCGCGCCACAAGCTCGGCCAAGATGACCGCAGCTGCGGTTAACAAAGCCGCCGCTTGACGCTCTTATTTTATATGAAAGACCCTGTATATCTTCATGTGGCCTCTATATTCCAGTACATTATGAACTGTAGACTACTAAGTGACTATGATGAGTGCATCTGTGGACAAAAAGTGAAAAATATATTATCAAAGACAGTCTCTAATTTCGTAAGAATAGTCTTAAATATTTTTTCTGTGCGCGTCAATGACGGCAGTGAACACATCAGCAAGAAAAGGAAACTCAGACATAGGGACATTGAGATGCAGTACAGCCTTTTATTATTACCTGATCGAGAATCGATAGTACATAGCATGATAATATGTATCCTTTATTTGTGTGTAGATTTATTGGACGTTATGTTTTGTTGTGTTTTCGGAAACATTTGGCGTCAAAATCTATGTGTTTACGAAGTGTTAGCAATTACCATGTGCTTGCGCTTTATTTATTTATTTATTTATTATTTATTATTCCCAACGACAAAGCCAATATGTACATGAAAAATACAACAAGAATGATAATATTAAATAATTAATACATAAAGCTAAGATAGATAATAGTACATTATGCAACTAGCCTATAATGGCTATAATTAAGACACGAGTATTTTTTATAAAACGAGCGTATGCGAGTTTTATAATTTCCATACGAGTGTCTTAATTACCATTATAGGCGAGTTGCATACGACTGTTTATGTTCGACGATAATTATAACTTTATTATATGTTTTAACATAAATATTCATAAATATCTGTTGAGAGTCAGCCACTTGAATTTTGTGATTGGAGAGCGAGCGCTGTCTTTCAAGATCTCTGAACGACCGACGCATGCGCTCTGTGTGCGTGCAATGCCATATGCAGGCCATATGTTTACATCTGCCGCCCCTCAGTAATATTGTCACCGGAGTCGTTTCAAGACAATGCGCTGTGTAGAAATTAGCGTTGGTGATATTAAGGTACAGTGCTATTTCTTGTCTCATATTCGCCAGTTTATTTACGCGAACATATGGACGGTGCTATTCCATGTCGGTAATTTATTATAGTTCGATGTTGTGTTTATGTCCGACATGTTGGATTTTGAGCGCATGCGCGAAGGTATCGTTACCTAATTGGTCAATGAGCGAGCTCTGATTGGCTGGAGAAACTATATCATAATGAAAAACAGTGTTATAATGACCATCATTATGATACAGTTTTCTGACACATAATAGTGAGGGTCGAACATAAACTAATTAACAACTGAATCAACAATAATAACAAGAAGAAGAAAAAGCTATTATAGGTAATGAAAAACAAGAGCAAACTTAAAATAACAACAAATAAGGGTAACAATAATAACAGTAAATGAAAAACAGAGAAAGCTAATAAATATTGAATTTAACAATAAAATAGTGGTAGTAATGGAAGCAAAGGTAAAGTCGGCGAAAAGTGACAAGCTGAGCCCATGCTTTATCTTTGACAAATCTTTGGCTGACAAGAAGAAAAGATAAAACAAAATAGGTAACAAAAAACAAGAGCAAACTTAAAATTACGACAAAAAATTAACAACAAATAAGGGAACAATAATAACAGTAAATGAAAAACAGAGAAAGAATTGAATTTAACAATAAATTAGTTTTAGAAATGGAAGCAAAGGTTAACGTCGGCGAAAAGTGACAAGATGAGCCAATACCTTATCTTTGAAACCTCTTTGGCTGTCAAAAAAGAAGTCAACCTCAGCCGGTAAAGCATTACCCAGACGGTGAAATCTAGCAACTGGACCATGTTTCAGATAGTTTGTTCTATGCTAGCAATGAGCAAAGAGGTCAGAAGATCTGGAGGCTCCAGGCCTCTCATATGACAGATGTGTTGCCATACCTTATGACACGGCTTGAGAATTGTAGACGGCGATGCCCCAATGGTTAATTTTCAAAGATCTACTTCTTCCGCTCAGTGAAAAACTGGCCGTTTTACAAAGCTGCAACCGCCACTGAGATCAGTATTTCTGTATTTGGCTGACCTCAATAGACATTGAAAGTGCTTTTCTTTCTTCGTAGCTCCCCTCTCGAGGTATAATGATTGTCCACCCTGTACACACAGTCAGATGCACCAAATGACCTAACATTATAACCATACACTGATAGGATTGATAAAGAAATATGGACCAACAGTAACGTTATCCAGGCGAGAGTGCAAACATTCCCAATACATGTAGTCATTTGTATCTTCCCAATCGGTGTGGCAGCTTGGAGAATGGTCTGACTTTGCTGCCCCATTGCCACCCAGGCCTAGCTTGCTGCATGTTTATTGAATGCTGGTTTTACCGATCAATTCCCTAACAGCGGTCAAAACCCCCTCCCTTTCCCCCCGCGTCCAGTGCCGCGGACAATAGCAAAGTAGGGAGGGGAGGGGTAGAGAGAACGAACAATTTGAGACTGGAGGAATGAAATGGAGGCAGCTGCGTTCTGGGTACCTACACCACTATTAGCGCGTCCATATGAACCTTGATTAGGCTTCTGGTTAATTAATAACCCCTCCCTCCCCTACCCTCTACACTTGAGGGGCAGGCAGAATAAAATAACACGAGGGAGGAAGCGACACAAAGAAGTTAGTCCACGGAAGGAGATTTGAAAACTTTGCGGCTCTGGAATCATGTGGAACAGTTGCGGGGTTATGTTCTAATTTAGGACGTATTTTTCCCGACCATTGAAGATATTAGACACCGCTGTAGCCTTGTTGGTCGCTCAGTCAGGCCATTTCCTCTTTGTGCGGAAGTTAAAGATACACGATGAGGTTTCAGTTTGTTAAAGAGAATAATGCTTTTGGTGTGAAAGGAAGCGAATGCATGTAGTTTTACAATCTCGCGGGAGCTTTTTTACGTGCAATAATAATAATAATAATATGATGATGATTTTTTATCGTATGGTCTCGGGTGCCGGATGCAAGACTTGTTATTTGCGCCCAGAGGGCAGCTTGCATGCCGAATTTTGTTGTTCCTTGGAGCGCTATTAAAGTCAAGGAGGTTATATATCTAAGTTCCTTGACACTATAGCGCTTTCTAGTAGAGAAAGGAGGAACTTTTTGTGTCGGCAGAAAATGACGACATTAATTTTGCCATTATGAGCACGCCCTACTGAATTCAAATAGGTTATTTAACATGCCAACAACGTATGACATGAGTGTCGTGTTTTTTGTCACCTTTCAAAAATCACTTACCATGGCCAGGAGCGAACCTGCTAGCTTGGGGGTTGGTAGTCCGACGCGATAACTACTCACCCACCGTGGCAAGCGATGATAATGATGATGATGATGAAGGTGATTGTTATTTTAAGCGGCCTAATATCTGGGTTATCGACCATTAATGGTTTAGAAAACAAAACTAACTACGGACTTACATTCTAGAAGAAGAAATGGGAAACAGAAGAAGTCTATGGTAAATAAAGGACAGGAGGAAAAGAAATGCCCTCTACCCTCGAAGAATGAGGATTCTGGGACTTGGCAGGAAGGAGAGCTATGAAAGGCAGATAGGAAAGGGGAAAGTGGATAGAGTCTGCCCCAGAGGTAATGGAAAAAGATAATAAACCAGACCCAGCTCAGGAATCCCTCGGGGTTGCCGAGAGCCCTTGACGGTGTAGCGCTATCCAGGGTGCACCATAAGTGGGATAACTGAGATGACATGAATTCGATTCTCACCTCAGCCATCCTGGGTGTGATTTTCCGTGGTTTCCCACTTTCAATCCAGGCAAATGCCTAACTTATGGCCACGGCTACCCCCTACCCAATCCACACCTAAATAAAAATGCCTACATGCACCACAATAAGACAGACAATTCATTTACGGTATTTATTTATGTATGTACGGTATGTGTTTATATAGGCCTACTTATTTACCAGCATTTATTTATAACACGCACGCAAGTGTACCTAGCTAAACAACCAGAAGGGGAAACAAATAAAGACTAAGGCAAATAAAAGACACGAAGAAAAGAAATGCCCTCAACCCTCGAGGATTGAGGGACATGGAAGGGAGGAGAGCCATGAAGGGCAGATAGGAAAAGGGAAAGAGGAGAGGGCCCGTCCAAAAGTCAGTGGAAAAAGGGGAAGAAACAGACCCAGTTCAAGAATCACTCGGGGTCACCAACTCCCGAACTTATACCCGTGAGCCCTTGAGGGTGTAGCACTATCCAGGGTGCACCAGAAGTGGTGGGGCTATACACACCCTGCATCCTTGAGGGCCTTGTGCAGAAGGCACGAGATATCATGAAAAGAAAGGGAAGGCTGACTACTCGAAGAATGAGGGATCAGGAAAGATGAGACAAGGGCCAATTGAGGCGGGTAAGTGAAAGACTCCCTAGGCCTCGGATACCCTAATATCGTCGGGGTTGGAAGAGAACAAGTGTAGACCAAGGGAGGTCGACAGGAAAGATAACAGGAATCAGTCCAGAACAAGTAGCCAAAGTGGAAGCAATGCCGGACTCAGCTGGGATCCCATGTTCGCCAATCCACGTCCCATTAGTTGTGAACCCTTGGGGGAAACAACAACTCTCCTAGTTTTAGGTAGATTTCATTAGAAAGCTAACTATTGCAATGGGTCCCATGTTTCGACTTCCGGAAAATTTCGACATATCTTCGCGTTTCACATCCCCCAGACCCCAAAACCACCGTTAGTTCAAAAGTTTATATATAATTTATGTATATATATATATATATATGTATATATATATGTATATCAGTTTCTTGTGGACACGATAACTGCCGTAATTTTGCACCAATTACTTCGAATTTTTTACCGAAGATGTATACCTATAAAATCTCGGTCGAGTTCGTTACTGGGCTAAATCGGTCGAAGGGGGTGAAAATGGGGGGCTTTTTTCGAAAAAGTGAAATTTCGCTATAACTCTCTTAATACGTGCAATATCGAATCCATTCAAAGTTCATAATATGTGTCGGATAAGTGCCAAACATTTATGTCAAATAAGATTTTTGATAGCACCAACCATTGACCAAAGGGGTGGAAAAAAGTGGGTTTTTCGGGAAACATTAATCATATCTCTCTTAATAGGCACAATATCAAAACCGTACAAAATGGACAATATTCCCCTAATAATTACCTAAAACTTTTGTCTGAAAGAATTTTTGATATGACCCACCATTACGCCAAGGGACGAGAAAAATGATTTCGGAATTATAAGAAAATGCCAAGAGCTATCAGTGGTTGCCATGGCAACACTACTAAATTGATGAGGCATGGACCATCAGACGTTGCCATGACAACGCACTTGCACGAGATCAGATTCAGTATTTCCATCTGATTAAGTGGTTGGTTGGTTGGTTCTTAAGTTTAGGGGCTGCGACAACGCGGTCATGTAGCCCCGTGTACTTTGGGTGTGTGTAGAATCTGTCTGATAACCGGTGTTAATTGTGATGACTGTATTAGTGTGTGTTATCTGTTTGTTAATTTAAGTACTGCAACTAACAATTTTTCAGATAGTTCCTACTTTTGCCGCCAAGCGCCACTGTCAACGACTACGAGGCCAAGTTCAGAACTGAGCTACTAGACGCCGCCGCAGTCGGCTCTTGGCAACGAACATAGAAACCTAAGAGCGTTGTATACATTCTTAACCTATCCAATTTAGCTTCACACAGGTGCAATTAGTGGAAGGATCTTTAACATGCCATAAATCTATGACATGGGACCGCCGGCTTTACTTCCCCTCCGAAGGAAGGCATACTGAGGGATATTTAACGCTCTTAAAAAATCCGACGGCTTCGGCCGGGTTTGAACCCGGTATCTTGGGCATAGAAGCTCAGCATGTTACCGACTACGCCACCAAAGCCGCCTGATAAAGTGGGAAGCGGCTTCGGTGACGTAACTGGTAGCATGCTGAATGTCTATGCCCAATGTCGCGGTTTCAAAGCCGGCCGAAGTCGTCGGATTTTCTAAGAGCACTAGAATCCCTCAGTATGCTTTCCTTTGGAGGGGAAGTTCCAACGTTCGTTGCGAGTTGATGGTTGGGGTGGCATCTAGTAGCCAAGTTCACAGCTAGGTGTCGTTGACGGTTGTACCTGGTAGCAACATTAGGAACTACTGCTTGAAATTGACCGTCTGCAGTACTTACATGAATTAAGACTAATACAGCCATTACAATTCACACCGTGTATCAGACAGATTCTACACTCACCCAAAGTACACGGGGTTAGATGACCGCGTTGTCGCAGCCCCTAAACTGAGGAACCAACCAGAGGTAGATTTCGTTAGAAAGCTAACTATTGCAATGGGTACCATGTTTCGACTTCCGGAAAATTTCGACATATCTTCGCGTTTCACATCCCCAGGCCCCAAAACCACCGTCAGTTCAAAAGTTATATATAATTTATGTATGTATATGTATATCAGTTTATTGTGGACACGATAACTGCCGTAATTTTGTACCAATCACTTTGAATTTTTTACCGAATACGTATACCTATAAAATCTCGGTCGAGTTCGTTACTGGGCTAAATCGGTCGTTGGGGGGTGAAAATGGGGGGCTTTTTTTTTTCGAAAAAGTGAAATATTGCTATAACTCTCTTAATATGTGAAATATCGAATCCGTTCAACATTCATACTATGTGTCGGATAAAGCCCAAAAATGTATGTTTGAAGAGTTTTTTTTATAGCACCAACCATTGACCAAAGGGGTGGGAAAAAGTGGGTTTTTCGGGAAACATTAATCATATCTCTCTTAATAGGCACAATATCAAAACCGTACAAAATGGACAATATTCCCATAATAATTACCTAAAACTTTTGTCTGAAAGAATTTTTGATATAACCCACCATTATGCCAAGGGATGAGAAAAATAATTTCGGAATTATAAGAAAATGCCAAGACCTATCAGTGGTTGCCATGGCAACACTACTAAATTGATGAGGGATGAGCCATCAGACGTTGCCAAGATAACGCACTTGCACGAGATCAGATTCAGATTTCCATCTAAGTGTGAAGCGGCTTCGGTGACGTAACTGGTAGCATGCTGAATGTTTATGCCCAAGGTCGCGAGTTCAAAGCCGGCCGAAGTCGTCGGATTTTCTAAGAGCGCCAAAAATCCCTCAGTATGCTTTCCTTTGGAGGGGAAGTTCCAACGTTCGTTGCGAGTTGCTGGTTGCGGTGGCATCTAGTAGCCAAGTTCACAGCTAGGTGTCGTTGACGGTAGTACCTGGTAGCAACATTAGTAACTACTGCTTGAAATTGACCGTCTGCAGTCCTTACCTGAATTACAGACTAATACAGCCATCCCAAAGTACACGGGGTTACATGACCGCGTTGTCGCAGCCCCTAAACTGAGGAACCAACCAAAATCTCTGCGGTAGATATAATTTTGCGTGAAGAAGTAACAGACCGTTACATAGTTGCACATCAGTGTCGAAACCTAGCATAAGGACAGTGTGACCACAAGTATAAAAATGGACCCCAAATGACAAGAAGGTTACCGTTCCCATAAGACAATAAAATGTTTAAAATAAGCATAAAATGACGAAAAACAAAGTTAATTAAGCTCCAATTATAAAATACCTTCTCGCATTAAATGAGGTCTGATCCTTCTACGAAAATCTGCATATTCTGCCTATTTTCGCCTATCCCCAAGTTTGTCCGGTGAAATCTACCTCCGCCTTCCGGCGTGCCGAGAGGACTTTTTAAGTTAGTAGTTGTTGCATTTATTTCCATATCTATTCTCATTGTCACTCATGTCTTTAGGGGCAGATGACTTAAACGTTAGCTCCCCTAAAAAATCAATCACCACACCCGCTATTTTTCTTGTGACCAAATTAGCAACACTGTTTACTGTCTGTTGACCTATTAATATAGGCTAAGGAGACTAAATATTGTGTGTGTTTGATTTGGAAAAGTGCATCACAGTTCATGGGAATGATACATTAAATGGGATGTCAACAACAATATCACACAAATTGCGCGAAAGAGCGGTGAACCCCAATCTTTAAAAATATACACACATGTTTAATTGAAAACAAATTACCACCATAATTGGCTAGCTGACGTGCGGGGCTGCAGCTCATCAGGTGCAGTGTATATGTCGTAGTCAGATAGTGAAATCCGTCATTTCATGAAGATCCTAGGCCCTTCATGAAAAGCCGGCATATGATGTAAAAAGAGATAGTTACACCATCTGACGCGTTTCTTCATGAAGTGACGGACCGATTTAGGCAGATGGTGTAAGAAATGATTTTACATTATCAGCCGAGGCACTTCATGAAGATCCGGTGTTTGTTGATTCGGAACTTCATGAAATGACTGACACAATGAAGTCGCACATTAATTCATTTAATTGTTCTATTCCAAGAAATAAATTAATGCTTTTTTATTATGGTTTTCGAAATTAATTTTCACATAAAAACCTAAATCTAATCGTGAAATACCGGATACTCTTTACTCTCTATCTCTTTTTTTTCTAGAAGTTTGTATTTTTATTTTTATATATTTTATTTGTACAGAATTTTTTTCAAATCTGCAATGCTTACTTTCATAATTTCATTTGTAGTTTTTCTTTTTGTTCTTCATTTGTGTATCTTTTTTCTATCTTTCCTTCACTGATGAAATTTGTATTTTTAGCCTATTTTCATTTATGAAAAAATAGGCTTATGAGGTCACCTTTTGTCCGTGTGTCTGTCTGTGTGTGCGTGTGTGTGTGTGTGTGTGTGTGAGGATTTGTGTGTGTGTGTTTGTTTGTCCCCCCTAATAACTTCTAAACGGCTGGAGCGATTTCAATGAAACTCGGTAAGTTCATAGCACTATTTCGGGCGACCCCGACCGTGCCCTTCAAATTTTGTTACGTCTCACCAATCCAACATGGCGGCTGTGCGAAATATTTCACCAGCATTCAATATCTCCGAAACTACTACCGATATCACCCTGGAATTTTGTACGGTGATAAAGGGAACAACTAGAAGGTTACCGATGTGACTTTTTGAAAACCTGGTAACTACAAAACCAACATGGCGCCCAAGCGAAGTTGCGACGTTTAAATAGACGTTTCTCGCGATTTAACCAACCAAACGCAATGAAACTTGGTACAGTATATGTTTATACACATTGTATTGCACCGACATCTAACTTCGTTCAATTGTCCGCCCACCCCTACAGTCATCATATAAATATAATTTCAATTCACACCCAATCACACGGGACTGATGATTGAGGTGACCCAAGACCTCCAAATGAATTAACAACAAAACTGGAACGAAAACTTACAGGTAAGACACACACAATGAAGAAAAATGCAGAATCATTCTTTCAAATATTTCTGTCTATAATAAATAGGCTGAAATTCGAGATTTTCTCGAAGGTGAACCCTCCACTAAATCAACCAAATGTAAAGCTTTTGTGTATTCAGCCCTGTGTACTTGGGAGTGTGTAGAATCTGTCTGATAATCAGTATTATAATGGTATTTGTAGAATTGTGTGTATTTGTAGCGTCTCTAAACGCCAGTGTAGTTAAAAGGGACGTAAAACCAATAACTTTATTATATCTATACCCACACACTACTTCTATCATCACGCAAACACAGGTTATCAGAAAACAACCACCCAAATACACTGGGCTGATGATCAAGATGTCCCTAGCCCTTAAAATAAATATACAAGAAAACAACTATAAAACAAGGCAACAACTGAACTAGATTAAAATGTTAGTTGGCAAAAATAAATCCTTCAGTGGGGTTCGAACTCACCACGCGGTGATCCGGAAGCCAACACCATACCCAGGGACCACAAGTTCACTAATACAATTTGCTGCTAAGAGATATACAAGATATCTGTATTACGCACCCGTAACTGAGTTTGTTCTTGTTTTAAAGGGTGGAACAGCGAAATAAAGTCATATTATACTATCGGTTATCTATCTCTCATGTTTTAAAAACAAAATGGATCTGAACGACGTTCTTCTTCGGTTCACAGTACGGTAGCATAATATTCCTTCTAGGCGCAAGGCCAAGCAAGATGCTGGGGAGGGAATTAGGGGATAAATGAAGTCCAGACCATTAGACATTTGTACCATATGTCACAGTGTTCACTTTCTGAGGAAATAACAGCCCTTTAGAGTCCACATTTTTATCTGATTTATTCTTGGAAGTCTCACTTCCCTCACACGTGATCACCGCTGCCGCTACGGTACTTCATGAAGTGACGGGCTGGATTTCCCGTCAGATGATGTACAAAATGAATTACACTATGTGACGGCGATATTTAGTCATTTCATGAAACCACGCGTCAGATAGTGCAACTGTACCTTTTTACATCATATGCCGGCTTTTCATGAAGTGCCTAGGATTTTCATGAAATGACGGATTTCACTATCTGACTACGACATATACATAGTGTGTCCGCCTCGTTGCGTAGTGGCTAGCATGCTTGGCTGTCACTGCGGAGGCCCGGGCTAAACCAGGGTAAACGTAGCCTCGTGAGGCAAAACTGAGAAGAGGTGGGTTTGATACCCCTGTCAGCCATCCTGGAAATGGTTTTCCGTGGTTTCTTACTTCCACTCCAGGCAAAAAAAAGCCTCTAAAGGCCACGGCCGCCTCCTACCCAATCCCCATAAGAATTACAAATATCATGATGATAATAATGTTGTTTAAAGGGGCCTAACATCTAGGTAATCGGCCCCTAATGATTTGGGTGATAGTGAAAATTAAACATGGAATGAAAACTAAAACTAACTATGGTCTCAAACACTAACTTACGTACCAGAAGAAGAAATGAATTTTACAAAAACTAATGGACAGGAGGGAAAGAAAATAATGAGGATTGAGGGACTTCGAAGGGAAGGGAAAGAGTAAAGGGTCCACCCGAAAGTCAGTAGAAAAAGAGGGAAAAACGGACCCAGCTCAGGGATCCCTCGGGGTCGCCAACTCCCCAACTCACCAGCCGTGGACCCTTGAGGGTTTAGCACAACCCAGGATGCACCAGAAGTGGTAAGGCTACACACACCCTGCCTCCTTGAGGGGCTTGTATAATTACAAATTCACACAATAATACAGCCATCTCAATAACACAGGCTATCAGACAAATTCTACACACAACCTAGTACACGGGGCTACATGACCACGATGTCACAAAGCCCTTAATTCAACCAATCAACAACTTATACATGGTGCATCATAAGTTGACTGGCTGCGTGGCTCAACGGTCAGTAGATTTACTAGCACGTTAAAATATTCGCATTAGCATTATATTATTGGTTCCTCCAAAACGATGCAGTGAATGCATAGGTAAACAAGAAGTTCCGTGACGAACTAAAGAGCCTACTTTTCAATTTAAGATTCATGCCAATCTGTATAGACCTATCTAGAAAAATAGTGAAATTAAGTTGGTAATACCGAAATTTCTAATTAGTTCGAAATATACCTGTAGCCTAATAGAGCACTACAGTTGGCAGCCCTGGTGACTGAATATATTGTTAGTTCCATCTCTTAAGGTACATTATACAATATTTGGTTGAAGTCCAATGGATAGTATGGACGTTACATGCAGTTAGACATTGGATCTATCAGCGCGGAAAATCATGTTGGCAACAATGTCATGCATGCGTTGGTCAGAAATAATCTGAAATATTATGATCTCTTGTTGGGCCAATTTTGGATGAAATCCATTTGTTAGTATAGAAGTTACATGTATTTTAAAATTGGACCTATCCGCAGGCTTAGAGTCATGTTGGTAGCACTGACGTACATAAGTTACTCCAAATTAATCTAGAATGTCAGGCACTATACGTGTGCATAGTTTAAAGCTGTCGGCTTGCATACTTTCTGATATATTGGTATTTGGATAAAAGAATAGATAGAACATTTATTGACAGTTGGCAGCCCTAGTGGCTCTTAATAATACGCTCAGTCATATCTGTTTATCTACACATATTACATACAAAATTTGGTTGAAATCCAATTGATAGTATAGAAGTTATATGCATTTAAAAATTGGACCTATCAGCAGGCTTAGAATAATTTTGGCAACACTGCCATGCATGGCCTCTTGGAAACTAAACTGAAATATTATTATCTATACCTGTGCCAATTTTGAAATAGCTCCCATGCGTACCTTCCAAGATATCCAACATGCAGCTCAAATTTCAATTGCGGTTTCTCAGCAGCTGGTAGGACTGGCATAATTTTCAAATATGGGCTTGAGATATTCAGGTATATATCTTTACTCATACCAAATTTGGATTCGATTGTTTCAGCCGTTTAGGAGTTGATAGTGGGAGGGGGGGCAGACAGACTGAAATTTGCCCGGATCGATCTCCTAAGTCTACTTTTTCCTCATTTTTGGAAAATGTGAAAAGTAGGCTAATAACTAAGCACGACGACAGGAAAAAAAAGTAATAGTGTCATATCAAATAACAGAGTGGTCCATTTAACTTGGACATCCAAATATCCGGAGATGATGATGCCGATTGCTGTTTTAAAGGGCATAATCTACGATTAATCGACAATGATATAAAAGACAATCATACACACATCAAAATAAGTTTTGCTTATTGCTGGCCAAGGGTCGTAGTGGTCTCAAAGCCATTAGTCGTTCTTGTGTGCGTGTATATCGGCTGTGTATACTCGCCTGTGTCAATGAAGACACTGTAGATCTGTGCGAGTGTGAACGTATGCACGACCAATACATCCGAGACCGATACCAACAGGGAGGAGGTGGTGCAATGTTATGGTGTGGTATCATGTATGGTCGCCGAGCCCCTCTTGTGTATATCCCAGGGCGTATAACAGGCATATGTTACAGGGATACTATCCTGGCACCTGTAGTTAAAGGCTATGCTGACAATTTCGGCCCAAATTTCACTTCCGTGGACGATAACGCTCGCCCGCACAGAGCCTTTCTTCAGGAGAATGGTATTCACAGAATGGAATGTTCTGACTATGCTTCCGATCTCAACTGTGTAGAGCAAGCGTGGACACTGCTTTAGGGCTCGGATGTTTAAGACCTAAACATAGTCCGAATATGCAAGCAAATATGACCTTAAAAATGACGAAATATAACTCAAAATTACAAAATATGACCTAAAAATGGCTGATTTAAATATGGCCGTTCTTAAATTATAAATCCAAGCAACAATGCCTTCGAGTTTAAATTGTTAGTTAAACTCTTTATTCCTATTTCCATGTTAAATTTCTGAATATACATGTTTAAGTGGTTATTTACAGTCCATTTCTGTAAGCACTAGTTCCCGTTCGGTAAGTTGAGGATGATTGCACACCTACAACTGACGTCAAACTACCGAAATATTATGACGTTCTTACCAAAAATGCTCAAAATATGACCTTTAAGGATCAAAATGAATTTTCAAATCCGTTTCCTTAGTAACTCCCGAGTTTTCAAGATAATGTGTAGTAACATTTAGTATACATGTGTATCTTATAGGGGACAACAATATGACCTAGGACTGTTGCTGTACATGTCATAGTTTCTTTTTTTTTTTTTTGGTTTAATATTCAGTGAAAAAGACTTGCAAAAAAGTTACACTTTAATATAAGCTTTTAACATTTTTTTCTTTATACAGTACATTCCAATGATTCTAGGTCAATCTCTAGCTACTGCATTAGTAAATACAATTAAAAAAGAATTTTTGATAAACAATGATATTTGTGTAAAATATTAGGGAAACGGTGGAACAGTGCACTATATGCAGCCGCCATTTCAAATGCCTAATTTCCTGAAACGCATTCGCCGTATGACTTGTAAATACACGAACATATTGGCAAAGCAAGTGTGATTGGCAGACCTAATTACAATTCTTTACTACTTTCTGTTGCTGAGGAATAAAAAGTGAAATTACATGATTAAAGGTGTAGGTCCCCCCATGGTAAAGAAATGTTCAAAATATGCATTTATATGACAAATAAAACCACTGTATTGTGACGATAATCACTTGATTTGCATCAGAAACCAATTGGACATGAGAATAGAGGCAAAGAAAAAATATTGTTTTTCTTAAACATACGAGCCCTATTAATAAACAAGTCCGTCCTCACTTCCAACCCTACTGTGCCCCATGGCAATATGGAAAACGTTTTTGATGTGTTTAAGTTACTACCAACAAGTATTTGCTCAGTTACAGGCAAGGAAAAAATTGGGGAGCTTGGTATAAAAGTTTGACAACTCCATTTTTGTCAGTTTTGAGATTTTGATTCACTCTTATGTGACTTTCTATGCTGAATGCGAATCCACTACTGTTCTGCTTCAAGGAAAGACAGAACTTAGGGAGAATAGCATGTATTTGCTTAGTTCAGAATCAAAACATGGACAATTCCACCATAGTTTAGTTTCAAAAAATGACAACACCATCAGTAGCCAATGAGAAGCTTGCATTCATGCAATCTGCTCCCAACATGCACTGCAAATCCATCATGGCTGAATGTTTAACCTGTAACGAGGCTGGTAATATTCTAAACAGTGGACATTGTGAGAGTGATGAGTTGGAGAGTGCAGATTTTGATGAACTAATTCTTTCTAAGTTCTAAGAATAACTCAAGAATTTCAGTTTTGTCAAAAGGCGTCTCGGTACAATTCGTTCATGTATTTTTTTATAAGTATATGACCGATTTTATATGATTTTGTTTTAATCCATTGGACATAATTACATTATTTTAAAACACCCTCAGGCATTAGAAGTGTAGATGAAGAAAATAAAATTAATTAATTGATACCGATTTCATAATTATTTCGTTTCAAAAGAGAACAGATTTAATTTTAAAATGGCTCCCTTTGGCTTCAAAAACAGACTACTCCATCACTTGATTTCATACATGGCCAACTCCACTATTTAAATTATAGTAATTACGGCTTAACTTAAATATTCATTTTATTTTAATAATCAGTATGAAAAAATGTTTATGTGGACTATAAGAATAAAATAGAAAATGAATCACCATGATACTGCAAAACAGGAGTTTTCCAACTTTGATACCTGACTACCAAACCGGAAGCTGGTTAAGCATGAGAAAGTGAAAGTAGCGTTTCGCCCGGCAAGAGAACGAACGCAAAAAAGAAATGAAAAAGAGAAAAATTCAAGTTCTGTAGAGGTAATCAAAACTAGGGCTCAATTTATCTTAGCAGTGGCTATATTGTCGGACCTTGAGAAAGATCGAAATATTCAGTAGAATGCTTGCTATATTTGTAGAGATAAAATCAATCACTTTTGAAGTAAACCAAGCTGTGATTATTCGCAAATGACTGGTATAACCTCACATATTGCCGGTACACCAGCCGGTCTATGTGGGACCCCATGGCGCGCCATTCAAAGACCCCTCTAATCTTAACTGGTGTCTAAATGGCTTTCAATTTAGTTTTTGTGTTCGGGCTAATCGAATTGCGTCATAGCGGATGGTCCATGTGTCAAAAGAGTGAGAGGGTAGGAGGGAGAGGTAATATGCTGATTGACCTATTGAGAGAAAGAAAAAAACCACACACACACACACACACACACACATATGGGTATTTAAAGCGCTTACATTCCAATGCTGAGCGAGTGATTTGGCGTCCTAATGGAATCGTGGCTAGTGGTCGCCCACCATGTGTCAAGTTTCGTTAATAAGACCTGTGTCCTCGGCAAACAAGGAGCATGACTTGCACTGCACCGGCTAGTCTCGTGCCTTGGACTGGTTTTTGTTCTCGGCTTAGACGGCTCGAGTTCGATTTCGGGCCAAGCTATTAAAACATAGAACTTTTTCTAGGTGGGGGTCCGGACACGGACACCAAGATGATGATGATAATTGTTGTTTTAAGGGGCCTAACATCTAGGTTATCGGCCCCTAATGGTTTGGGTGATAGTGAAAGATGAGATGAGAATGAAAACTATACGAAAGATGAGATGAGAATGAAAACTATACCTAATACTAACTACAAACTTACATACTAGAAGAAGAAATGGTAAACAAAGGATAAAGGAAATGTAGGACAGGAGGAAAAGAAATGCCCTCAACCCTCGAGGAATGAGGATTGAGGGACTTGGAAGGAATGAGAGCCATGAAAGGCAGATAGGAAAGGGAAAGAGGAGAGAGTCCGCCCCAAGGTCAGAGGGAAAAGGGGACAAAAGGGACCCAGCTCAGGAATCCCTCGGGATCGCCAACTCCCAAACTCACCAGCCGTGAGCACTTGACGGTGTAGCAATATCCAGGGTGCACCAGAAGTGGTGGGGCTACATACACCCTGCCTCCTTGAGGGCCTTGTGCAGAAGGCAGGAGATAACATAAAAAGAAAAAGAAGGCTGACCCCTCGATGAATGAGGGTATCAGGAAAGATGAGACAAGGGCCAATTAAGGCGGGAAAGACCTCGGATACCCTAATACCGTCGGGATCGGAAGAGAACAAGAGTCCAAGGGAGGTCGACAGGAAAGAAGAATTCACTGGCCGTGAAAGCCAATATAGCCTACCATCTTTCTGCCATGCTATGTTGTCAACTCGTATTAGGCGCTTTCCTCTGACATCTATCAGTTATCCAGGACTTTATTTAGCGACCCCTAACGGCTCACCACTATTGGGACGTGACTCTGCTGACAAGAGAAGTATCAGGTAAGACAGGTCGAAATCTTTCTTGAAACTCTGTGGACGCAAAGTACTATACAAGGACAGCGTACGCAATATCAGCCGCCATATTGAACTGCAAGGCTCCGAAATAGTACCTGACATCCTGGTACGCAGCCATGACGGCTGGCAGAGCTGGACATCCTTGCGGCACTCGGAGGGGCGTATATGCTGACTGGAGCGTGCGGCTGCTTCCCACCGGTCTCGAGAGCCTGAGCCGTCAGGGCTGTCCCCTCAACATGAACGGTACTCGCTATTTCCCATCTATACTAATATAATAAAGCTGAAGAGTTTGTGTGTTTGTGTGTTTAAACGCGCTAATCTCTGGAACTACCAGTCGGATTGGAAAAATTATTTTTGCATATGATAGCCAGATTTAAGAGGAATAGTTTGGGCATTGTAGCATTTGGTTACACCTCTCAGGTAACCTTAAAGATTGATTTTTGTTCAGTAAGTCGGAAGAACAAGCGCTCCAGAACGGCTTTAATAATACCGAAGTCCGACCAATGTTATGGTGCAGAATTGCGAGCTGCTTATAAACTGCAGTCACGGGGAGTAAATAGTGCAAAAAGATTTTTTGGTCCCATAAAACAGTTACCATCATGAAAATAGTATGCGTCTGTATAAGGGCGATGGTGTTGGTGCAGTATACTGAGGTTATCGGCTGCAATGAACGTTGCTGCTTTCAAATTTACTTTCATTTATTCCGATCCTTATCCTTGAGCGCTCCAGTTCTGTAAAACAAATAAATCCACCGGGCGAAGCCGGGCACTACTTCCCATTGATTTATATGAGAGATTCGCCACATGATTTCAGAGCCCTGCAGTTCAATCTGGCAGCTGATTTTCAATATAGGTTTCGACCTGATATCCTTATACTTCCCTTGTGAGTCTGGCATTGCTTCCTCATTTAATGGGCTCCTCTCTTTCATCTTTACTGTCAATCTAACTTGGTCAACTTTTGTTCTCTTCCAATCCTGACTGTATCAGTGTATCTGAGGCCTAATTGCCCCTCATTTTTTATTATTGCCTGTTACCGTCATTTACTAGGGGACAAACCTCTTTTTTATTATTTTTTATTTTTCATTATTGATGATAATTGTAGATTAAAGGGGCCTTAACGTTTAGGTTATCGGCCCCTAATGGTTTAGGTGATAGTGAAAATGATGATGGAATGAAAGAAACTCCAATGAAAACTAACCCCTACTAACGTAGCAGAAGAAGAAGTAGAGGACAAAAGGAAAGGCAGAATAGAAATATACGACAGGGAGAATAAATGCCCACGACCTGGGAAGAATGGGTATGGAGGGATTTGGAAAGAAGTAGAGCCAGGAAAGGCAGATAGCAAAGGGGAAGAGGAGAGAATCCGCTCAAAATTCAGTGGTAAAAGAGGAAAACGGACGGGCGAACGGATCTCCAACTCTCGAACTCAGCAGCCATGAGCCGTTGAGGGTGTTGCACTATCCAGAGTGCACCGTAAGTGGTGGGGCTACACACGCCCTGCCTCCATTAGGGCCTCTTGCGGACGTCAGGAGATAATATGAAAAGAAAACAAGATGTTCAGTAAAGAACATATAGCCTACTTTCTCCTAAATGCATGAGTATTGTTATAACTCTTTGTCCTTTTCAAGGAGTATAATTGAATGTTGGTTGTAGTAGATTGTTGAAATACAACTTGCTATACGGATATTAAACATGAATATGAGGTGCCCTTTCCTAGTGCTACCTCTGTAAAAAATTCATTCAATTCGGTTTCACCGTGTTTGAATTGATATGGGGAATTGATTTGCACGCATACATGGCCGCTATCTGGAAACTATTGGGCTGATGACCTTGTAGTTTTGTAAAATGCCGCTCGCCATATAAATATATGTTGTTGCAAAATTTGGTAGAGATCGGATGATTAGGTTAGTCGTAATTTGATTTAAGCTTTGAACATTTGGGTGGCCGCCATTACGTTTCCGTCAAGACGGCGGTGATATGAAACATGGCACTGAGGTGCCGTTTGCTAGTTCTACCTCTGTACCAAATTTCGTTCACCGTGTTCGAATTGATAGCGGGGGGACAGACATTCAGAGTACACACACACACACACACACACACACACACACATACTCACACACAGAAAGACACACATTTTTTGGCCCTGTGTAGATCTCATAAGTCGACTTTCATTTTTTGCAAAAAATAGAAAGTAGGCTAAAAAGAGGTTTGACTTCATGAAGAATGAGGGCATCAGGAAAGATGAGAGAAGGGCCAAATAAGGGGGAAGGTAATTAACTCACTAGGCCTGGGATACCGTAATATCGTCAGGGCTGGGAGGGAGCAAGATTTGACCAAGGGTGGCCAAAAGATGACAGAGAGGAGCTCGGCACAAGTAACTTAAGTGGACGTAATGCCGGTCATAGCTGGGGCCCCACATCTCACAAGTTGTGAGCCCCTGAAGGTTCGAGATCAAGAGGTGGGCACTTTGTCGTTAAATCCGCGGAAGAGGCTATATGAATCGTTGGATAAATAAGTATAAAATGTGCAAGTGTAATCCAATAATCCCAATAAGAGATGCTTCTTGAGTGGGGCCGCGGCTTAGCGCTAAGCTGCCTGTTTATCGATGGGACCTAAAGCACTTCACTTAATGCGCCACAGTCTGACTTGGCCCTCGCCATTAGTGGCCGTCACTAACATTCTCTTTGCTGTGATATTCTGCTCTTTCAACTCGAATTAAATATATAAGCCCATATTGATTTTTATAAGACACCTTCCTTCGAGCTCCCTTCAACACTCCATATCTGATGACTAGGGCCCGGATGTTGATGACATGTCATCTTTTTACTGAGCTATCTAAAGCAATGCTGAAGTACATAGAAACTCCGGACGGGCCACCCTGTCTTCAAATATGTGATTTTTATTTTGCATCTTTTTGCATTTTTTGCTATGTTTCCATTTTAAGAGCATTTTTTCAAGTTTGGTCGATTTTTTGGTCATATTTTAGAGAAATCGGCATTCTAAGGTCATTTATTTCGAATTTAGTCATGTCACAGCTTTATATGAGGGAGTTACCTCTCTCTGAGTTAAGAAGAAGCTAGTAGCTGATACAAGATAATTTAAAATATTTAGTAGAAAAATATATAACCTATCTTGGATGCAGAAGAACGGTACCGTAGGTACAGTAGGCTATACAGATGCTCTTGTTTCCGTCGCAAACCAATTATTTGCGAAATTGAATGTTACCTGCTCTGTTGACCAAGGTCAGCTCTGGCGAGGTAGAAAGGAGAAGGGGTGTATATTCTTGTCTCAGTTCCGCATAGTTCACGGCGAGAGATATCGTTCATTGCCGCTTTCAAAATTCCTAAAATAAAACCGAGTGTGTCAGTGCATTTAATTTTTTACCGATGAAAGCATGTTGTTTTGCAAACTGTGGAACTAACGTAGCTGCTGAAAGAAGACAATATACTGTAACGCAACATACGTAAATAAAATGAAAATAAACACAAGAAAATGTAGTCTCTTAAAAATAGGGAAAGTGCGAAGGCAGGATTTTCAATATAACATTGGCTCGGAAATACTTGTAGAAGAAGATTCTTGCAAATATTTGGGCGTTCACGTAAGAAATGATATGAAATGGAGTAGTCATGTAGGATGTGTAGTTTCAAAAGCTTACAAATCCCTGCACTTTGTAATGAGGGTATTAAAAGGAAGTAGTACCTCTGCTAAAGAATTAGGCTATTTGTAACTTGTAAGACCTATTCTGGAATATGCCTCGGCGGTTTGGGATCCATATCAAGTAGGGCTCATCAATGAGTTGGAAATGGTACAAAGAAAGGCCGCTAGATTTGTGCTCAGTGACTTTAATCCCAGGAGCAGTGTGAGCCGTATGTTAAAGAAACTTGGGTGGGAATCACTGGAGGCTAGGAGGATGAAATCTAGACTCTGCGCTATGTACAACACGTATACAAATCAACCAGCATGGGGTGAGCTTAGCAAACGATTGGGAAAGCCCACTTACATGGGTAGGAGCGATCATCCTTTCAAAGTTAAGGGCCGACCACAGCGAACAAATTATGGTAAATATTCTTTTGTAAACCGTGCCACTGATAACTGGAACTCTCTACCTGCCACAGTCTTAGAGCCTTTTCCCAAACATATAGGTGTGTTTAAGAAAAGACTGACTATTTGTGTAAATACTCCAGTTTAATTGTTGTATAATTGTTATTGAATTGTTATGTATAATTATTTATTTGTTATGTATATCCAATTTGCCACCGGGGGACACCCCCCCCCCCCCCCCATTGCAAATAAATGAATGAATATGAAATATCGGTCGCGATAAACACATTCGTGTTTTTCATTTTCTCCATTTTATAGTGCATTTTTCGAATTTTTAGGTCATTTATTACAGTCATTTTTGAAAATTTAAGTGCATTTTTTAAACATTTTGACGGCATCGACATCCGGTGCCGTACTGATGACTAAGACCCGGAAGTTGATGCACTACAGTATTGAATTAATGAATATGCATGCAAAAATGCGATATGTATTGGCGAAATATGCATCACGTGTCAAAACATATGCAAATAACTACGGCAATTACGATCACTCCGTATTCTTTAGCGTTTCTATTTTGAATATAAAGAAAATATGAACTGCACCTTTTTTAACTCAACTAAGAAACATTTCTAAATAGCAGTAAATGTTATTTTATGGATCTTCAAGTGGTGTTAACCATCAATTATTATTTTATTATATTAATCTTTATGTACAACTGATATACAATTTTAATAGCCATTGAAGTTTTAAAAATGAAAATATGTTTACAATATTTACATAATGAATGCTGAATAATAATAACTAGCATTACCCGTCGCGGCTTCGCCCGCGAATATTCTAGTTGTAAAGAGTACACTTAGCAAAATCTCAATCATGAATGCTATGACTGATTTATCCTTGGTATGAATAATCAGACTTGATCAATTCAGCTACTGGTGCAGTTGTTAGGGGTTTGTCATTCCTTCATAGGTATATCAGAGCGAAGTTCGTTTTCTGGGAATATCACAGACACTATTAATTTAAGGGCCTTAAAATGTCGTTTTCGGAGACCCTTTATAGTCGGGTGAAAAAGACCTTTCGTGCCATACTCACACGTGAAAATTGCGTGAAAAAATCTAGAGTGCCCCTTGACCCCCTTAAGCGCATTATACTGTATGTATTGATGAATTTTACAGTTTAATTTGGTTCAGTGATAACCTTATAACCGTCTGGAAACGTTCACAGTAATGTAATAATTGGAATTGCATTGCGTCTTACAGAAATAGATGGACCTGTGAGATTCTGTTACCATGGTTATCGTGTTGCATTCTTTCATTATTTCATTGTAAATATACTTGTTTTAAGGTATTTATTTAATTGTGAGGCATTTAAAGAGTAAGTGAGTGCGTTTCGCTTACGCATTGGGTTATGCTGAACCTGTACAGTAGGTACCCCATATGTGTAGGTTGGTGTTAATGGGACCTTAATTTCGGTACAAAACTGTAATGGGGCCTTAGCAGAATAATATAGGGAGGGATTTCGGTACAAAACTAGAATGGGACCTTAGCAGAATAATATAGGGAGGGATTGACATTAACTTGCAAAAAGGACAGAAACTCAGCTAGGGACCCGTGGTCGCCATCCCACGTCCCACTAGATGTGAGCCCCTGGAGGGAATATGTGTTTTACTTGGAACATGGTGAAAGATTTGGATGGCTCAGGTCATGAAGCGGTGTTTTGGAGAAGCACCGGGGCGGAAAGCAAGCAAGCAATGGGTTAAAGCTCATTCCTGAAGATGGTATTAAAGTTATTATCGCGGTATGGAATCGAACCTCGTCTGAGAACACCTGGCCTGCTTCGTGAAGGCGTTTACTGAGTCATTAGCAAGTCCATGGCGTGACCGGGGGAGTCTGTTCCTCTTGAACGGTGAGAAGTTACGGTCTGTGGACACAGGTTTGTTCTTCCTGCCTGTACAGAGCCGTCCATAACATCTCCTCATGATCAATCGTGTGACATACCCTACAGGGGCCCCTATTCATAGGCCATCAAGAGTTGACAAATCTGTGGTTTTCGAGACTTCGCAATACTAAAAGCTGATGATAATTGATCTTTCAATGGGGCCTAACATCTAGGTTATAGGCCCCTAATGGTTTGGGTGATAGTGATACATGAGAATGTAATGTAATAGTACATTATGCAACGAGCCTATAAAGGCAATAATTAAGACACGAGTATGTTTATAAAACGAGTTTATCCGAGTTTTATAACTTCCAAACGAGTGTTTTAATTACCATTATAGGCGAGTTGCATACGACATGTTCGACGATAATTATTATAACTATTTTATGTTCGAACATAAATATTCATAAATATATGTCGAGATTTCGCCAGTTTTATGTAGTCTACTGAATAGAGCACATGGGACGCAGATAATGCCTTGTATTTGTCCATGGCTTCCTCGATTAACCCACTGTGACTGTAGGCAACGCAGTGAAATTTAAATTAGAAGGCCTTGGAACTGTGCGCAGGTGCGATGCTATCGTCACCTAATTGGTCAAACAACTGTTTCTTGAGCTGTGATTGGTGGGTGAAACTGTTTCATAATGAAAGATAGTGTTATAATGACCATCATTATGATACAGTTTTCTGACATACGTATAATAGTCAGGGTCGAACATAAACTACTGTATAACTAAAACTAACTACACACTTACATACTAAAAGAAGAGATAGAAAACAAGAGGAGAATAAGGCAAGTAAAGGACACGAGGAAAAGTGAAATATCGCGATAAATTTCTTAATATGTGAAAAATTGAATCAATTTAAAATTCATATTACAGCCACTGCCAGGGATGAAAACGGAAATTGTTTGTATAAAACAGACAGTAAGCCTCAACAATTATGACTTATTTGGATAAAAGGATTTAAAACTGGATGATAAAAAACAATAAAACAAATATGGCATATTGAACAATAAAGGCTCGGCCACACCGAAAGCGGTCTGTCGCGGCAGGAAGCGATCCAGCGGTCGTCCCGGCGGTCTGCGATATGGGGATATCACAAAGGACGCGATACCTTTGTGTGAGCGGTCCAGTCTGGTCGCTTCCTTCTAGAGAATGTGTAGTGTGTTTTCATATTAAGCATTGTTTGATAGGCTATTATTATTGAGTATGGGCTCGGACGAAGAACAACTCCTTCTCCCATTTGGTTTGCAAAACACAGAGAAGAAAAGACAATGTTGGTTGCATGACATCAATAAGAAGAGAGGACAATACCACCGCTTATGTGTCGAACTGGAGTCACATGAACATAGGATTTTCAAGCATTTTCGTATGTCGCGAGATTGTTTCGAGGAATTGTACGATTCCATCTTTCAGCCTTCTTTAAAACATTTGTATAATGTTCTTGTGAACTATCGAACAAATATGTGTATTTACAGACAGTTTCAATAAATACTTCAGTCTGTTCACTCATCACAATCGAAGGTGGCACTGCGGCCAGGCGGGCAATCTGTACATTTGTACAACTGGATCGCTCGTCGTCGCGACAAAGATTAGATGGTGACGGTAGAGCGCGTTCTGTGTGCCAGGGTTGATGCAACTTTGGGAAATACAACTGGACCGCCTGACCGACTCGGTCAGATATCGCTTCCCACCTTCTGTGTGCCCGAGCCTTAAAACATATATGAACACAGTTAAAACATAAACAGACTAGACCTAAACTAAAAGTCGTAAACTACATTAAAACTTTAAAAAGTAGCCACTCTCCTTCATGGACAGGATGACGAGGTCTGCTGACGCCCCGTCAATAGTAAATATTAGCGCTTTTTGCAAAAACTTCGATATCACCTACATATAATTCTTAACCCAAGGTATGACAGATGATCAGGAAAATGGCCGCTCGTGATACATTTCATGCAAATCGCCATCAGAATGCGTTCTACCATCGCTGTCTATGATTCTCAAGCCGTGCTGTTGGTAGAATTGGCAACACTGGACCTAGGCTCTAAGGTGTGTAAACAAGCTAAGCTCACATGCTAACTTTTGTTCATAAATATCGTTTATTTTGATATGGCAGCATTTAAAAGCTGCTCGTATTAACTAATTCAACACCCATGAAATTCCTCGTGGTAAATCAGACCTGCTTAAAGTTGTAGAAGAGTGTATTTCCCGTATTAAGTTGTATGTGTGACCAGTGCCTGGTAATGAATTTAACTATCAAATTCTTCACTAATATGTCATTAAAATATTTCAGATGCTTAGGATGTGTTGTGTGCCTGGGTGTAAGTCAAATTATGGCAGCACTATTAAAATAACTGGTTATATCACTACGTTTTTTATCACTTACAGCGTGGAGGACTTTCAATGTCTAATAATTTAGTTTTGGTGTACAGTATATCTTCATGTGGCCTCTACATTATGAGCTTTTACTGCTGCTACTACTCTCAGGCAGTGACAAGCATATCACCTTGACAGGGGAATGCAGGAAGAAATTAAGACTTTGGTGCCCGTAAACCAGGCTCATTTCACTCTAGTTTGAAGGAAACATATTTGGAGGGTAATAATAATAATTTAATTTAATTTAATTTAATTTATTTATTAAATACTATTTATGTTACATTTTTGTGATATGTCTCACGAATCTGATGACAGTACAGATTATCTGTGAGACATATTAATTATTATTTACAACATATATATAGATTATATTTCAGTACAAGAATGCATGCATTTTTTTTGTAGTGTTAATGATAAAATAATAATAATAATAATAATAATAATAATAATATTGAATTGAGAAAGTTACCTCTGGCTATAGTCTAATGAACGACTTATAGCCAGAGTATTTACAGTGCATTGGTTTTAATTTTTAATTGTGCAAGGATACTGTGTTGTTTGTTTAAACTGGTGCAATTAATTAATTAATTAGGGGCAGTGAAAAATGAAAAAGAGAGTAGCAGTCCATTTCAGGTTAAGGTCGGGCCAGGATGTGACTGTTGGCCATTGTTGGCCAGTACACACTCCTGCCGATGCTGTAGTTGTTATTATTCTCTGAACTTTTAGGTTGATTCCATCAGAAGGCTACTTATTTTGAAATTAAGTTACCAATGGAGCATTATTGTTGGACTGTCAACATTAAGCTTGGAGGCCGATCGTGACTATGATGAGTGCATCTTTGGACAAAAAGTGAAGGATTTATTATCAAAGGCAGTCTCTAAGTTCGTTAGAAAAATGAAAATCCACAGCCTGCTTCCAGTCTCCGACCGGGTCAGGAATGGAATGAATGAAGCCCCCATCTAGCGGCGAGGATATGGACTGTGCCGGTTGCCGAAGCCTGACGCACTCCTCTGGGGCAATGATTAAATGGATGACAGATGAAATGAAATGATAGTGGAGAGTGTTGCTGGAATGAAATTTTAGAATAGTTTTAAATAATATTTCTGAGCGCGTCAATGACGGCATTGAGCATAGCAATAAGAAAAGAAAACTTCAGACATTGGGACATCGAGGTACAGTACAGTATTTTATAATTACCTTATCGGGAATCGACAGTACATAGCATGATAATATGTATCCTTTACTTGTGATATTTGTGTGTACATTTAGCGGACGTTATATTCTGTTGTATTTACGGAAACATTTCCCGTCAAAATCTATGCGTTAACGCAGTGTTAGCTTGCCTACCAGATGACAGATGGGCGGTGTTGCCAAACGCAATGACACGGTTTGAGAATTGAATTGTTTATTTCAGAAAGAGTTCAAATGACAAAATATGACGAAATGAGTTATTAGTGGGAACATGTTCTTCAGGGGTAGTCGCATATTTTAGTGCACAGAGGAGTCAAGTTCCGGCCTGTTACTACAGTAAGACATTATGTTAAAAATTGCGTTTAGTGCAGAAAGGGGTCAAGGGACGCTGCTTCTATTCTAATATTTCAACCCTTATCATATGTCTAGTTTCGGCCTAGGGCATACAAACAGCTGCTGTTTCAGATTCACATCAATGTGAAGAAGATAACCTAACCTCAAACCTTACCTTGTTGGGTGTGATGAGTTCTACAACATATATTGCAATGGCCTACTAACTACGGATGCAGAATGAGCTGTGGAGTTAGAAGACGAATAGATCAGTGTAATACCAACCTGATAATGTATGGCTTTGAACTTTGAAACTGATCAAGTTAAAAGAAAGTGCCAGTCATTTTTAAACAGGTTTCGTTAGTTACAATAATGGTTTTCATCATTAATAATGTTATCTATAATAATATTATCGTATGGCCTCGGGTGCCTGGTGCAAGCTTTGTAATTTGACACCCAGAGGGTAGCTTGCATGTCGAATTTCGTTGTTCCTTGAATCACTATGAAAGTCAAGGAGGTTAGATAATTGATATCTAAGCTCCTTGGACATTATAGCGCTTTCTAGTAGAGAAATGAGGAACTTTGTGTTGGCGGAAACTCCCAAGATTAATTTTGCCATTATGAACTCGGCCTACTGAATTCAAATGGGTTCTTTGACATGCCAACATCGTATGACATGCGTATCGTATTTTTGCCGCCTTTCAAAAATCACTTACCACGGCCAGGGGCGAACCTGCAATCTTGGGGTTAGTAGACCGACACGCTATCCACTCACCCACCGTGGCAAGCTATAATGTTATCTAATACACACATAAATAAACTGTTTTGCATACAATTGGTTTTCATTACAAAACCGTAAAATATTTCTCAGATTGGCTAACAAAATATCCGTGTTCTACTTCTTTATTGCAGAAGGGTGTCAAGCACAAAGTTTGTCAGTTCTTTTTTGCACGATACAACAAAGTAAAACAAATCTAATTTGTGTTATTACGTTTAAATACATAAACACATTTGTGGTAAGTATTTAAGATCCATAGGCACAATTTGTAGAAGATTTAAAGTTTTCTTTGCTTGGTTGGTTGGTTCCTCAGTTTAGGGGCTGCAACGACGCGGGCATCTAGCCCCGTGTACTTTGGGTGTGTGTAGAATCTGTCTGATAACTGGTGTTAATTGTCATGGCTGTATTAGTGAGTGTTATCTGTGATTCAGGTAGGAGGACTGCAGACGATGAATTTTTCAAGTACTTCCTACTTTTGCTACCAAATGCTACGTTCCACGATACCAAGCTGCAAACTTGGCTACTAGATGGCATTGCAGCCAACACCGGGCGACGAACGTTGGAACTAACATAGTGATATCAAACTAACCTGCACATTTTAGCCTCCACAAGTGTAGTTAGTGGAAGGTTCTTTTTCGTGCCATAAATCTATCACATGGGACCGCCTGCTTTAATTCCCCTCCGAAGGAAGGCATATTGAGGGAATTTTTTACGCTCTTAAAAATCCGACGACTTTGGCCGGGTTTGAACCCGCAATCTTGGGCATAGAAACTCAGCATGCTACGCCAACAAAGTTTTCTCTGTTTTTCTCAAAATGACATTTTTGTCACTTGACCCCTTTCTGAAATAAACGATTCAATAACATTATAGACGGCGATGGTTCTACCCAATACCACGCATCCAGCAAAGATGTCCGCCTTCCTAGTATGAGAGTCTTTGTTGTGGCCACGGACTTCTAACCAGAAATGCAACATGGCAACACAATAGTCTAGTGTTCTTTAAGTGAGAAAAGGCACTGCTGAGTGATAAACTCCAAGGCAATTTATTAATAAGGTTCATATATCATTACCTGAATGAGCAAGCAGGACGCGAGTCCCAATTAGACTCTACCTTCTCCTCGAACTGAAATGTATTTTAATCTACAGCGCTAAATAGCGACCAACTTAACGATATATTACTTGTTTCTTAATTGGATTTGTAGCTGGAAAACGTTGGTAATTGTGTACGGACATTTGCATATCCGCCTGCCTGGGAGACTGCGTGTATGTGCCGCTGTGAGTTTTAATTGGCATCAAGAACACTTCAAACCCGAGTCGCTGATAATTTGTTTTAATGTAGATCATTATCTGCACAATGACTGTTAGGCTAACAAAATGCTCCTAATGTTTAGAGGCAAGCACCGTGAAGGAAGCTCGTTAATTTTTATTTATTGCCAAGCTTTTTCTCTAATGAAATACCTCAGCCACTCAATGACAAAATAATTAGGTATCTTACTCCCCGCCCATTTCACAGAACAGGATGCTCGTATAGGGTACATGACCTTGATGTTCCAACCCCTCGTCTCTATGGAAACTTGATATACTCATGTAGAGATTTGAACTCAGTCTCTTTTTAGTGTTGCCTATACAAAAAGTCAATAGGAATACTCAGCCGCCATTTTGGTCCTTTGCTGCATTTGTTTCAGTTCGTAAGTTAGACGTAGATCAGTAGGTGGTATTCGTTGTAGGATTAATTTCATCAACATTTTCACCCAAATGATTAGAGGTCGATAACCTAGATGTTATGCCCCTTAAAACAATGCCGATTATTGTTGGTTTAAGAGGCACTTTTTCGACTTTAAATATATGTTTCTAAGAATATAGAACTGTTGGTTCGCCAAAATTCCTAAAAATTTCAGGTGGTACACAATTTGCTAAAAGGTTGGGAACCCCTGAAGTACGGTATTGTTTTTCTAGTTCCAGTTTTCATTTCATCATCTTTCATTTTCACCCAAACCATACAGACCGATAACCTAGATGTTAATTGTTGTTTTAAAAGGCCTAACAATTAGGTTATCGGCCCTTAATGGTGTGGGTCATTGTGAAAGATGAGACTGTAATGTAAATTATAACTTCTACTACCTACAGACTTAAATACTAGAAGGAGAAATGGTAAACAAATAAAGAATAAGGCAAATAAAAGACAAGGAAAAGAAATGCCCTGAAACCTCGAAGAATGAGAATTGAAGGACTCGGATGGAAGGAGAACCAAGAAAGGCAAAAAGGAAAGTGAAAGAGGAGAGGGTCCGTCCGAAAGGCAATGGATGAAGGGGGAACTTAACCCAGCTCAGGAATCCCTCGGGGTCGCAAAATCCTGAACTCACCACCCTTGAGCCCTTGAGGGTGTAGTAGCACTATCCAGGGTGCACCAGAAGTGGTGGGGTTACACACACCTTGCCTCCTTAAGGGCCTTGAGCAGATGGCAGGAGATATCATAAAGAGAACAGAAGAGGTCTGACCCCTCGAAGTATGAGAGATCAGGAAAGAACAGACAAGGGTCAATTAAGGCGGGAAAGTATAAGACTCCCTAGGCATAGGATATCCTAATACCACCAGGGTCAGAAAAGAACAAGAGTTGACCAAGGTAGGTCGATTGGAAACATGGCAGAGATGAGCCCGGCACAAGTATGTGGAAGTAATGCCGAACTCAGTTGGGGTCCCGTGGTCACCAACCCTCGTTCCACAAGTTGTAAGCCCCTGGCGGAGGACAGAATGGGCAGGACTAGTTATTTGACTGTATGACCTCGCACGACCTGGCTTCATTTACCTCGTCACCCTGCACTTGATCGCCTGCCCAATCTCGGCTCAAAGGGGCCGACAGCACTATTAACCCTGCTGCACCTTAGATTTACCCTTGGAGCAAGCACCTGGTCGAGTACACATTTCAGAGACCACCACATAGCGAGCGTTCTTGCCTGTCGGCTCAGAGATCCGAGATCAGTTCTCAGCTGTGCCAAGGAATGTAATTGTGGTCTGAGCGTTAGAATGCGCTACACCACTCAGTCTCGTGAGGCATTAGTTTAGGAGCTGCGACAACGCGGTCATGTAGCCCCGTGTACTGTGTGTGTTTGTGTAGAAACTGTCTGATAACTGGTGTTAATTGTGATGGCTGTATTAGTGTGTGTTATCTGATTTCTATTCAAGTAAGGACTGCAGACATCTATTTTCAAGTAGTTCCTACTTTTGCGGTCAAACGCCACCGTCAACGACTACTAGGTCTGTACTTGGTTACTAGATGCCACTGCAGTCGGCTCCTGGCGACGAACGTTGGAACCTATGAGCGTTAGTTAAATTTAACCTTTTTTTGTCGTGTGGCCTCCTGAGAGGCCGAGTGCAGATCTTTCTAGTCGACGCCCGTGGGCGACCTGCCCGTCGGGATGAGAGATGAAGTGGATGAAGATGAATGAAACTGGGCAAGGATGTGGAAGGAAGCGGCCGTGGCCTGTCAGAAGGTACCGTCCCAGCATTTGCCTGGTGTTGAAAATGGGAAACCACGGAAAACCATTTCATGGACGGCCGACGGTGGGGCTCGAACCCACGGGTCTACCGAGTCAGCAGGGAGCTTGGCCCCATGACCCAACGTTGCGCTTTAGCCAGCGTAGCCACTGCTGTCGGTATTTAACCTATAATTTAGCTTCACACAAGTGAAATTAGAGGAAGGTTCTTTAACATGCCATTAATCTATGACATGGGACCGCCGGCCTCACTTCCCCTCCGAAGGAAGGCATACTGAGGGATTTTTAACGCTCTAAAAATCCGATGTCTTCGGCCGGGTTTGAACCCGCGATCTTGGGCATAGAAGCTCAGCATGCTACCAACTCTGACGGGCACAGTCCCTCGCGGTTCTTGCCTGCAAGTGTGACGTCAGCCGAGCCAAGACATTGGTATTCCAGGCTCGTCGCAGTGAGTCGTGCTTGATCACAGAACACAGTGGAGGAGAGATAATTGAGAGGACGTTAAATATTGAAGGTAAACACGAGGCGGCACCAGACAATTACACTGATAACCCACCTCTACATGGTGCACCCTGGGGAACAGTGAATTATTGTGACTTTGATTGACACTTTCTCGGACAAAATTCACTTGAAGATTCCTGCTTTTGAAGCAATTCACACGGCCCAGTAACATGACGTCTAGCTTAACTTCTTCTCAGACAAAGTTTCAAGATTATTCGCTCTTCGAAATTACCCCAAACAAAAATATAAAAATAACCTTTTTCTTGTTGTTCTTCTTCAAGTCACTTACTGTATACTAGGTAAAAGGAAGGAAGGAAGCTTGTAGTTTTACGTGACCGATAATCTTGTGATCATGAGGCACGGCACATTCTTTTTATGTGGAATCCGAACCACAGGATATGGCATTTAACGTCGAAAATCTCACATGCATTGGTCGGGAATCGAATCTCGGTGAGAGACAATAAGTGTGTACACGGTAGTTGGGAGTATTATTAAGCATATGATACCACAGGTGAGGAGGGGCCGAGAGACGTGAAACAAAAGTTTTAAGGGACCTAACATCTAGGTTATCGGTCTGTATGGTTTGGGTGAAAATGAAAGATGATGAAATGAAAACTGGAACTAGAAAAACAATACCGTACTTCAGGGGTTCCCAACCTTTTAGCAAATTGTGTACCACCTGAAATTTTTAGGAATTTTGGCGAACCAACAGTTCTATATTTTTAGAAACATATATTTAAAGTCGAAAAAGTGCCCAATGGCTTGTTTTATTTTAAATAAATGACTAACAAAACTTGATATTTAATTATTAATGCACTTGTATTTCGTTTTTTTTTACCCTTAATTAAGACAACAATACATATATATTTAATTCTTTCATGCTAATGTTTATTGTAAAATGTACCGAGATATATGTATATTAATAACATTTTTATAATGAAGGAAAAAATCAAATGATTACTGAAAGTTACAGTTTACTTATTACTCATGGGTCTGAAAACATACAATTGTATACAATTAGTACAAACTAAGCAAAAAAATACATCAACGTCATCCTAAATCTACTTTTAGTGCGGAAATTGTTGTTGTTTGCCTGTGATTAAAATATCAATATCAGGAGTAATTGAACATAACTTAGCTCGTAAGTCCTCTTCAACGCTTATTCTGTTTCTATTTTTATTTTTGATGTACAAAAGTTTTGAAAATCCACTCTCACACGAGTAACTTGTAAGAAATAGCATCAAAAATAGCAGAACTTGCCGGAAGATCTTTGGGTACTCGGTTTTACACCCGATCCAGGAGTTAATTAAAGATTTCTCTTTGAAACTGTCTTTCATGGAACTATCTTCTGTTAGATCCATAAAACTTTCTTTTAATTTTAACTCATTTGGTTGGATTCCCGAAAAAGGGATTTCTGATCCAGTCAAATTTACAAAAATCCTCGAAGAAATATTTTTTAAAACTTCTTTAAGGGCTTCCAAGTAAATATTGATATCAGCAACCACATCTGGCATTGGAGATATTTCATTTTCTTCCAAAAAATTATGATAGTGTAAGAAATGCAGATAAATTCTCCTCCTGTACTTGTTAACAATCGTACCAGCAACGCGTAAAACCCGTTAGGAACCCCTGCCATACTGTTTTACAACTTACAATAGAACAAAAGGACAAAACAAAGCGGAATAAGGGAAATAAGAAAACAGGAAAGAATTTCTTGTAGAATGAGCACTGAGGGACTCAGAAAGGGGTAGAGCCATGAAAGGCGGATAGGAAAAGGACACAGGTGAGGGGCCGGCCCCTGAGGCAATGGAGAAGGGGGGTCCGACACTGTCCCAGCTCAGGAATTCCTCAGTCGCTAACTGCTAAACTCACCAGCCGTGATCCCTTGAGGGTGTAGCACCATAGTCCTAATTGGTGGGGCTACAAACACCCTGCCTCCTTCAGGGCCCTGAGCAGAAGGTAGGAGATACCATGAAATGAAAAGAAGTGTTCTGACCCTTCGAAGAACGAGGGATCAGGAAAGGTGAGACAAGTATAGCAGTGATAGAAGTCATTTCTCAGTGTTAGCTAGTTCTATTATAGATGAGACAAGGGCCAATTAAGTGAGACACCCTAGGCCTCGTATACCCTAATACCGTCGGGGTTGGAGGAGAACAAGAGTTGACAACGGAAGGTTGACTGTGAGGAACCCGGCAAAAGTAAGTGGACTCAGCTGGGGGTCCCGTGATTGCCAACCCACGTCCCACTAGTTATGATCCCCTGGGGGAAGAACAATTACTTTGCCCTAACATCCAATGCTATATTACTCATCGACTGATATAAGATTCCGACTGCAGCATTTGACCCGCCCTTTTGCACAGGTAGCCACACTTCCGGTATGAAAGGTAGATGCTTTTTGTTTTTATTAACGGTATAATTGACATCCTATTCACTTCATGAGTATAATTGTCCAACTCCCCGCAATGTCGCTACATGCTAATTAGGATCAAATTAATTTTATAAACGTTAATGATCCTTATTTCCCGGTGATAAATCACACACAGATCGGAAATGACGAGCAATTTATATGGCCGTGTCCAGGTCACTGCATGGGACCAGTACGGCTGGTTGCATCATTCAGGTGGCAGTGGACCAGACTACCTATTGACAATGTTGACTGCATCATTCAGGTGCCAGTGGACAAGACTACCTATTGATAACTGTATCATTCTCGTGGCAGTGACCAAGATTTGCAAATGAGAACTGTACACTTCGCTGTATGATTTCCGTAGCAGTGACCAAGATTTGCAAATGAGAACTGTACACTTCGCTGTATGATTCAGGTGGCAGTGACCAAGGTTAGCTAATGAGAACTGTACACTTCGCTGTATGATTCAGGTGGCAGTGACCAAGATTTGCAAATGAGAACTGTACACTTCGCTGTATGATTCAGGTGGCGGTGACCAAGATTTGCAAATGAGAACTGTACACTTCGCTGTATGATTCAGGTGGCAGTGACCAAGGTTAGCTAATGAAAACTGTACACTTCGCTGTATCATTCTCGTGGCAGTGACCAAGATTTGCAAATGAGAACTGTACACTTCGCTGTATGATTCTCGTGGCAGTGACCAAGGTTAGCTAATGAGAACTGTACACTTCGCTGTATGATTCAGGTGGCAGTGACCAAGATTTGCTAATGAGAACTGTACACTTCGCTGTATGATTCAGGTGGCAGTGACCAAGGTTAGCTAATGAGAACTGTACACTTCGCTGTATCATTCTCGTGGCAGTGACCAAGATTTGCAAATGAGAACTGTACACTTCGCTGTATGTTTTTCGTGGCAGTGACCAAGATTTGCAAATGAGAACTGTACACTTCGCTGTATGATTCAGGTGGCAGTGACCAAGGTTAGCTAATGAGAACTGTACACTTCGCTGTATGATTCAGGTGGCAGTGACCAAGATTTGCAAATGAGAACTGTACACTTCTCTGTATGATTCAGGTGGCGGTGACCAAGATTTGCAAATGAGAACTGTACACTTCGCTGTATGATTCAGGTGGCAGTGACCAAGATTTGCAAATGAGAACTGTACACTTCGCTGTATCATTCTCGTGGCAGTGACCAAGGTTAGCTAATGAGAACTGTACACTTCGCTGTATGATTCAGGTGGCAGTGACCAAGATTTGCAAATGAGAACTGTACACTTCGCTGTATCATTCTCGTGGCAGTGACCAAGATTTGCAAATGAGAACTGTACACTTCGCTGTATGATTCAGGTGGCAGTGACCAAGATTTGCAAATGAGAACTGTACACTTCGCTGTATCATTCTCGTGGCAGTGACCAAGGTTAGCTAATGAGAACTGTACACTTCGCTGTATGATTCAGGTGGCTGTGACCAAGGTTAGCTAATGAGAACTGTACACTTCGCTGTATGATTTTCGTGGCAGTGACCAAGGTTAGCTAATGAGAACTGTACACTTAGCTGTATGATTCAGATGGCAGTGACCAAGATTTCCTAATGAGAACTGTACACTTCGCTGTATGATTCAGGTGGCAGTGACCAAGATTTGCTAATGAGAACTGTACACTTCGCTGTATGATTCAGGTGGCAGTGACCAAGGTTAGCTAATGAGAACTGTACACTTCGCTGTATGATTTTCGTGGCAGTGACCAAGATTTGCAAATGAGAACTGTACACTTCGCTGTATGATTCAGGTGGCAGTGACCAAGGTTAGCTAATGAGAACTGTACACTTCGCTGTATGATTCAGGTGGCAGTGACCAAGATTTGCTAAAGAGAACTGTACACTTCGCTGTATGATTCAGGTGGCAGTGACCAAGGTTAGCTAATGAGAACTGTACACTTCGCTGTATGATTCAGGTGGCAGTGACCAAGATTTGCAAATGAGAACTGTACACTTCGCTGTATGATTCAGGTGGCAGTGACCAAGGTTAGCTAATGAGAACTGTACACTTCGCTGTATCATTCTCGTGGCAGTGACCAAGATTTGCAAATGAGAACTGTACACTTCGCTGTATGATTCAGGTGGCAGTGACCAAGGTTAGCTAATGAGAACTGTACACTTCGCTGTATGATTCAGGTGGCAGTGACCAAGATTTGCAAATGAGAACTGTACACTTCGCTGTATGATTCAGGTGGCGGTGACCAAGATTTGCAAATGAGAACTGTACACTTCGCTGTATGATTCAGGTGGCAGTGACCAAGGTTAGCTAATGAGAACTGTACACTTCGCTGTATGATTCAGGTGGCACTGGTCAAGGTTTGCTAATGAGAACGGTACAGTTCGCTGTATGATTCAGGTGGCACTGGTCAAGATTTGCTAATGAGAACTGTACAGTTCGCTGTATGATTCAGGTGGCAGTGACCAGGATTTGCTAATGAGAACTGTACAGTATGCTGTATGATTCAGGTAGCAGTGACCAAGGTTTGCTAATGAGAACTGTACCGTTTGCTGTATGATTCAGGTGGCAGTGACCAAGATTTGCTAATGAGAACTGCACAGTTTGCTGTATGATTCAGGTGGCAGTGACCAAGATTTGCTAATGAGAAATGTACAGTTTGCTGTATGATTCAGGTGGCAGTGACCAAGATTTGCTAATGAGAACTGTACAGTTTGCTGTATGATTCAGGTGGCAGTGGCTAAGATTTTCTATTGGCAACAGTACATATGGTTGCATGACTCAAGCAAGAGAGGTCAAAACAAACGTGAAATGGTCCCCCACCCTCCCTCCCCCATTTTGCTATAGAGACTTAAGCCATGGCACAGGGATTGAAAGGTAGCTAAGAAAATGTGGGTTGCTCTGTGAACGACTGGTTGTCATTAAATTTAACGAGGCATGTAACATACAGTAATTTTGATGCTCTCTGCATCCCAAATGTGATGAACTATCTTCTGAACATATACAGTACGCGTATAGCAGACAAATTATTATCATCATTTTAAATGATCTTGTCGACTTCGTCGTTACGCTGAGATCTGGCGTTACGTTACGGTGACGGGACGAAATTTACCGAGAATGCACTGAGGTGTGTGTGACGTCATAGTACGATGTATCAGCCGAGTACCAAGAAGGCAGGGCGAGAACAGAGTTTCAAGAAGGCAGTGCGAGAACAATCAAGTAGGCAGTGAAGAGACAAAATAGAATCTTGAAACTCTGTTCTCGCACTGCCTTCTTGGTACTCGGCTGCTAGCATTTAAAATTATATAAAGTCCAGTCTTTCAGACTGACTATCAGTCTCTTTCTTTCTTTCTTTCTTTCTTTCTTTCTTCGTTATGCCCATTCATAGAGAGCATTGGAACTTGCTAGTTGGCTCGATGACTTTTGTCTTCTTCTTCTTCTCCCAAATCTCTGCATGAACTCACTGTGTTGCTTCTTGCGTTTTTCTGTCCATCTTGTACCAGTTCTGCAGATAGATTTGAATTATTATTATTATTATTATTATTATTATTATTATTATTGAGCCGTTAAAATGTTGAGGCTAGACAATAATTAGTATGGAAATGCTTACTGGGAGCGTATTGTACGCCATCTGTGTGGCTATAACGGAGGAATTCAGTAATTGTCTCGGCGGGCCAAGCTAAATGCTAATTGTCTGTACGATAGATTTACAGCGGCCAGGAAGTCGTAGAAACCCGAGTTGACCCCAGCCCGCGTGACAAGAAACTGCTCCTCCCACATCTATTAATTTGTCCAGTGGAGCTTTCTCTTCGCTCCAGGTACTGTTCTAAATTTAAAACCTATCTGATCGTGCTGTGCAGACTTTCCAACACGGCGTTGCGCTCGCTGGAACTACTTACATATTTTAATACATTTTGTGATGGACGCGATTGATCGGAAAACAGCTGTCCTCTAGGAGTGGGTTATCATGTTGATGGTAATTGTTTTAAGGGGCCTAACATCTAGGTTATTGGCACCTAATGATATGGGTGAAATCAAAATGAGAATGAGAACGAACTGATTCTCCTATTAACGCTACAACTGTACTGACTTATAATCACTTATACACTATAATAATGCCCGGTTCCGTGGCTAAATGGTTAGCACGCTAGGCTTTGGCTCGAAGTTCCCCGGGTTCGGTTCCCAGCCGAGCCATCAGGGATTTTAATCTCCTGGGGTTAATTCCCGTGGCTCGGGGACTGGGTGTATGTGATGTCTACATCATCACTTCATTCTCATTGCGACGCGCAGGTCGCCCACGGCCGTCAACTAGAAAGACCTGCACTCGGCCTCTCTGGAGACCACACGATCATCATCACTATAATAATAATAATGATAATAAACTGGGGCTCCATCATAATCTGCATACCAGTATGCAGAAAGTAGTTATTTTAGAGACCTGCTCCATAGTTCGTTCGTTCCTCAACCTACCAGTATAGAGAACTCCACTCCATCTTGCAACAAATTCCAATGAAATGGTGAATTGTACCCAATGACATGGTGAACATATGAAAATAATAATAAAATAATAATAATAATAATGTTATTGGTTTTACGTCCCTTTTAAATACTGAGACCTGGCTGCGTGGCTCAGCGGTAACGTTCCTGCTTACTGTGCCCAAGGTTTCAGGATCGAATACTGGCGCAGTCAGTTAACATTTGATGGTGCCCAAATGCGAGTGAACCAAGTCAGTAGATTTACTGGCACTTTCAAGATCCCCTACGGGCCAAAATTCTGGCACCCCGGCGTCTCTAAAATCTGCAGTCGTTAAAAGTGACATAAAACCAATAACATTATATTACATACTCCTTCAGAGCACATGACCTCGCCCGTCCTCACCACCGCTCGTGCCTGTTAGATGAGTAGTGTGAGACCAGCGCTCGCGTAAGACAGTCACAATGTTTTCCAAGCAGGAACAGAGAACGTGGATAAAAATTCCGTGTGCTAGGGGTCGCAGTGCTAAACAGTGTCACCGAGGATTGCAGGAAGCGTGCTGTGCAGCTGCGTTACCGTTCAGAACGGTAGCAAGATGGGTTGCAGCCTTTCGAGATGGGCGCGAACGTGTGGAGTACATGCCTCATCTGGTCACCCACCAGTAAGTGATGACAATGTACAGATGGTGTCCGCGTTAGTAGAGGTGGATCGGAACGTAACGAGTCGTCAATTAGAGTAAGGTACCAGACTGGCGCATTCAACTGTCCTCCACATCCTGAAGGACTTCCTGAAAATGAGGAAGATTGCGTCCAAATGGGTTCCGCATGATTTAACCGACATGCACGAATGGCTGCGATATGACGCTTGTCGTATGCACTTGCAGCGTTATGAGCGCGAAGGAGAGGCCTTCTTACGGCGTAGCATAACCATTGACGAGACGTGGGCCAGATCTTATGAGCCACTATTAAAACGTCAATCGAACGAGTGGCGGCACCACGGATCACCACGGAAACAAACAGTTCGACCAACCCCCATCAATGTGAAGGTAATGTTGATTCTTTCCTTTGATTGGGATGGTGTGATCATTCACCATACTGTTCCCCGTGGGCAAACCGTTAATGCGGCGTACTATTGTTCGTATCTGCAAGACCATCTCCGAGGAGCTCTTAGAAGGAAACGGCGCCACCACATGGTTACACCGCCCATCGTTCTGCATGACAATGCAAGGGCACACACAGCAGGCGTTGTGTCGGCATTGTTGGATCGCTGGGGCTGGGAGGTCCTCTATCACCCCCCCATATTCTCCCGACATCAGTCCCTGCGACTATGATCTCATCCCGAAGATGAAGATGACAATGCGCGGGAAGCGCTTCCGTACCATTGAAGACGTTAAGCAGGCTGCCGAGCGCTCTCTTCGTACCATCAATAGATTGGGCAGTGCCTACGGGATCCAACGACTTCCGCATCGCTAGGAACACGTTGTACGCAACGGTGGGGACTACATCGAGGGCCTGTGATACTTGGAACCATCTAAGTGAGTTATTAATCCAGTTATAACTAAGGTGCTAAAACTAAAAAACCAACCCATGTATAGGCCTATTAACTACGGGCACTGAAAAAGAAGAGGTCTGACTCCTCGAAAAATGAGGAATCAGGAAAGATGACTCAAAGGCCAACTAAGGTGGGAAAGATCATGACTCGCTAGGCCTCGGATACCCTAATACCGTCGGGGTCGGAAGAGAACAAGAGTTGACCAAAGAAGGTCGACAGGAAAGATGACAGAGAGAAGCCCAGCACAAGTAAGTGGGATCAATGTCGGACTCAGCGGGGGTCGCGTGGTCGCCAACCCACGTCCCACTAGTCGTGAGCCACTGGGAGAAGAGTCAAATGATCTAGATTTTACGCCACTTAAAACAACATTCACCACCACTAACTTCCCCAAAAAATCTACTGTTGGCATTTTTCTGTATAAATTAATGTGTTTTCGATATTTTAGTGACTCGTGCGGGCAGTGACTGTCTTCTGTTTGATGTCAACAAGTGAGACGAGGTGTCAGTGTATAAAACAGGGGATTAGCGCGTGCTGATGCATAATCTCCACTCCAGGACACTGCTGAGCCAGAGATAACCGTGTGACCATTAAACCATTTTAAGCATGGCGTCATAATTGAATAATGGGCCGTTAAATTAAGTATGAATACCATATAATAATTCTTCTTGCGACCATTAACATCGGGGGAAGTGACCCGCACCTCCTGAGTTCAGTGTGTAGCAACCATGGGTTCCAAGCTATCACTGGCATTGTTTTAACTTGTTGGTACTAAGATTCTCCCTTTTATTCTTTCTGTTAAAGAAGTTTAAGATCAATACGAAAGGAGTAAACCGAAATGGGCATCATATTCAATGTATTAGATTTGCAGATGACATAGCAATTGCAGCTGACTCCGAAAAGATGTTGTCCAGAGTGGTAAATGCATTGTCATCATCATTGTAAAAGTTACGTTTGAACATTAATGCTAAGAAGGCCAAGGTGTTGGTGAGTCAACATCCTGAAAGTATTCACATAAACATTAAGCTTAGTGACAAGTTAGTGGAACAAGTCACCAGTTTCTCTTATTTGGGAAATCTAATCACCAATGACAACAGGTGTATGATGATGATAATTGTTGTTTTAAGGGGCCTAACATCTAGGTTATCGGCCCCTAATGGTCTGGGTGATAGCTAAGTGACAATGAAATGGAAACCAGAACGAAAATTAAGCTGGACTGAAAATATCCAGGTTGAAATGACTCACAAAATGTAGAGTGGAAATATTTACAAAAGGTACCGGTAATTTAGAAGGAAAATACTCACAAAAGGAATTTAGAATGAAAAATACCCACGAAATGTAGTTAATGTTCGAAATACTTACGAAATGCAATGCAGATTCGAAATAATGAACAAAATGCAATTGAAATTCAAAATACTAACAAAATGTAATTAAGATTCAAAATACTCACAATATGTGGAAGCCCGCGATTCAAAATACTGTACTCAAAAATGCAATTTAGATTGAAAATACTTACAAAATGGAGGTTAGATCGAAAATACTTACAAAATGTGGTTGAGATTCAAAATACTCACAAAATGTAATTTAGGGACACGGGGAACCAAGCCATAAAAACAGGGCGGGGATCTTAAAGAGAAATGGAACTATAGTGAAAAGAAAAAGAAGGCTGATCCCTCGAAGAATGAGGGGTCAGGAAAGATGAGAGAAGGACCAATTAAGGCGGGAAAGGAAGAGACTCCCTAGGCCTCGGATACTACACCAGCAGGTGTAGTAAGGAGATTAGAAGGCGGATAGCGGTCGCAAAATAGGCATTCAGTAATAAGAAAAATCTTTTGATTAATGCAAATATGGATATTGCAATTAAAAAGAAATGTGTCAGGTCCTTTGTGTGGAGTGCGCTTCTGTATGGATGTGAATATTGGACGATCAGAGGTCAGGATTGGAAGCCACTTGAAGCGTTTTTAGATGTGGGTCTGGCGGAGAATGTTACAGGTTAAAGCGGGAAATAGAAAGACACCCTAGGCCTCGGATACCCTAATACCACCTGGGTTGGAAGCGAAAAAGAGTTGACCAAGGGAAGTTGATAGAAAAATAGAGGATCCCGGCGGAAGTAAGAGGAAGGTATGCGGGACTCAGCTGGGGTCCCATGGTCGCCAACCTACCGTCCCACTAGTTGTGATCCTCTTGAGGTATCGGGAAGGAGGATGCAGTGGCTTTAAGTTAGGAATATTCCACCATTCACCTGGAGTAGAAGTGGGAACCCACGGAAAGCCACTTCCAGGATGGCTGAGGTGGGAATCGAACCTGCTCTAAACAGTTTTACTTCACGATCTGAGGGTACCCCGTTCTAACCCTCAAACCAGAATATTATTATTTTTAGGCAAAGTCGTGAATCGAGACGACTGCCAAGAATACTAGCCACTACACCAAGAAGGTGCTATAGTGATATCCTCTCATCTCTGTTGAACATACCTGAGGAGCCGATGACCACGCAGTTTAGATCCTGCCACATGTGCAGGGGACATTGACAGACATAGGCTAAGGTGCGCCATAAGGAGTCATATCTTACTTGTGTTTACGACCTCGTTACACCGCCAAAGGAAGGCATTCCGACTCGACCAGGATGGCATGGAGAAAATAAATCACACTCAACATTACGTCCATGCACTGTGTAGAATAAGACATTTCCACGAGACTCAGAAACTCGTTTATAATATGGTCCTCATAATGTCCTAGACTGCAGTGGATGCCGTCTCCCACTGGTGTCACTCGTTTTAATTCTCTGGCTTCAATATACGTGGCCTGAGCATTACTCGGCTTACAAACATTCAGTAATAATAGTAATACTAGGGTACCCGTGCTGCTCTACAGCATTATCTTTCAGTATTGGTGATGATGATGATAATTGTTGTTTTAAGGGGCCTAACATCTAGGTTATCGGCCCCTGATGGTTTGGGTGATCGTGAAGATGAAAATGAAAAGCGAACTTAAAACTAAACTAACTACTAACCTACATACTAGAAGAAGAAATGGAAAATTAAAGGAGAATAAGGCAAATAAAAGGACAGAAGGAAAAGAAATGCCCTCAACCCTCGGAGAAGGCGGATTGAGGGACTTGAAAGGAAGGAGAGCCATGAAAGGCATATAGGAAAGTGAAAGAGGAGAGGGTCCGCCCCAAAGGTAAGGGACAAAAGGGGAAAACGGACCCAGCTCAGGAATCCCTCGGGGTCGCCAACTCCCGAACTCACCAGCCGTGAGCCCCTGAGGGTGTAGCATTATCTAGGGTGCACCAGAAGTGGTGGGGCTACATACACCCTGCCTCCTTAAGGGCCTAGAGCACAAGGCAGGAGGTAAAAGGAAGAGAAAAAGAAGGCTGACCCCTCGCAGAAGGAGGGTATCAGAAAAGATGAGACAAGGGCCAATTAAGGCGGGAAAGGAACAGACTCCCTAGGCCTCGGATACCCTAATACCGTCGGGGTCAGAAGAGAACAAGAGTTGACCAAGTGAGGTCGACAGGAAAGGAGACAGAGAGGAGCCCGGCACAAGTAAGTGGAAGCAATGCCGGACTCAGCTGGGGCCCCGTGGTCGCCAACCCACGCCCACAAGATGTGAGCCCCTGGGGGTTTCAGTATTGGAATTTAAAAATTACGACATTATGTAATAGTTTATAACCTTTATTTCACAATACTTCCTTCCAGACAATGTTCGCTGTGCGTCGACTCTTAGGTTTAATTTCTACTTTTACATCTTTAAATGATTTTCCTCCGGATAAGGCAACATACAACATTCCATGGCCTAAAACTGGATCAGGTAAGTAGATTCCAACACTTTAAAGCGTTTGACCCTGCGCTTTGTTGATTGTAATACAAAACGCTAGTGTAATAGCAAATTGCCGTAATTCTAGTATCAGATGGTGACAATCAACGCGAGGTAGCAGTATTCGCTCCCCACCTTGGCTACTGCGCATCTGGTGTGCGCATAGCAAGGTCACGTCCCCTCCAAAACAAAACTTACTTTAACCGGCTGGCGTTCAGTGAAAGAATTACACGTTTAACATAAAGGGTTTCGGTGCTATCATTTTTTTAAATGTTGGCATTTTTTTCGATGGCCCTGTATAAGATGATGGTGATTATGATTATAATTGTTTTTAAGAGGCCTAACATCTAGGTTATCGATCACTAATTGTTTGGGTGATAGTGAAAGATGAGATGAGAATTTAATGAAAACTGTAACTAATACTAACTACAGACTTACATACTAGAAGAAATGCTTAACAAATGAATAAGGCAAATAAAGGACAGAAAGAAAAGGAATACCCTCAACCCTTGAAGAATGAGGATTGATGGACTTGGAAGGAAGGAGGGCCATGAAGGCAGGTAGGGAAGGGAAAGAGGAAGGCAATGGAAAAGGGGGGAAAACCAGACCCAGCTCAGGAATCCCTCGGGGTTGTCAACTGCCAAACTCACCATCGTGCGCCCTTGAGGGTGTAGCATTATCCAGGGTGCACCAGAAGTGGTGGAGCTGCACACGCCCTGCCTCCTTTAGGGCCTTAAGCAGAAGGCAGGAGATATCATGAAAGGTAAAACAAGAGGTCTGACCTTTCGAAGAATGGGGGTATCAGGAAAGCTTCACTGACAAGGGTCAATTTAGCGCGGGAAATTGAAAGACACCCTAGGCCTCAGATACCCTAATACCGTTGGGATCGGATGATAACAAGAGTTGACCAAGGGAGGTTGACAGGAAAGATGACAGAGAGGAGCCCGATACGAGTAATTGGAAGCTATGCCGGACCCAGCTGGTGTCCCGTGGTCGCCAAACCCACGTCCCACAAGGTGTGAGAGTCCATATGAGAAATAACAATCAGGAAATTCTTGAATACTGATTGAATACCAGTAAAACTTTTTTGTGTGAGCCCATTGAAGTTTTGCCGAATACCAGAAGAACTGTGTTTAATGAATAATTTGTGATAATAATAATAGATACATTTTTTATTTTTATTTATCGTATGGCTTTTAGTGCAGGGAGTGTCCGAGGACAAGTTCGGCTCGCCAGAGGCTGTAGCTGCTTCAAGCGGACACCCATAGGGTGAGCTACAAGTTCTGTTCAATTTCGAGTAGTTCCAACTTTCGCTACCAGATGTCACTGTTACTTAGCGGTGAACGTTGGAACATTGATAGAGCGTTCCAACGAAATCTAACCTAGAAATTTAGCTTCACACAAGTTTAGTCTGTGGAAGGATCTTTTACATGCCATAAATCTCTGACATGGGATCGCCGGCTTTACTTCCCCTCCGAAGGAGGCATACTGAAGGATTTTAACGCTCTTGGGCACTGCAGTCCAGCATACTACCAACTACGCCACCGAAATCGCTATAATAATAATAATAATAATAAATAATAATAATAATAATAATAATAATAATAGATACATTCTTGTGGCCTCAGAGTCCATATAGCTTGTAGCTTGAGCACTGCGGTGATTCCAACACTTGAAAGTGGAGCAGTATTAGCACACACCCTGTACAGTATGTTGCTTACCTTGATCCCGGTATCACAACAAAGCTAACTGGCCTTGCTCCGTCTTCCTCACTGTGACAATAGAATCAGGTCTGAGCTTCACATTTGTCAAGTGTGCGGTACAACTGACCAGTGAGCTGTTGGCAACTCGTGAAATGGCTATCCGTGGTTCCTCCTTGTCAGCTTCACATAAATGCTGGGATAGTGCTTTCATACTTCCATTCGCCTCCTATCCTTATGAGAGTAAGACGCCAGTTAAACTTTCTGATAAGTAGACGGAATAGAATTATAGAAAATGTTTCATGCAGGTATTATTATTATTATTATTATTATTATGATTATTATTATTATTATTATTATTATTATTGAACAAAGGAGAAATAGAAGAGATGGAGAAAAGCGTAAGGAGAATACTAAGGAAAATCCTTGGACCAAGGAAAGTTGGAATACTTAGATAGGAAGGAAAAATAATAAGGAAGGAAGTTAATACATAAATTGAAAAATTATCAGAAAGAGTACAATTCCTTTTGTATGGTCACCTGGTCCAAATGAACCCGTAAAGTTTGACTAAAACGTACAGTATTAATTTATCGATTTAGACAAAAATCCCTAAACGTAAAATTAGTTGATTCATCGAAGTGAAAAAGAATTTAACAGAAATGAACATTACAAAAGAAAATATATTATGAAAATTAATACCTTAAACAATAAAATGTACTTTTAATTATAGTGTACCGGCTTCGACCACGTTGTGCCTTTCCTCAGCAGAAAACAGATACAGTAATAAAAGTCGAGTTGCAAGTCTTACAATAAAAGAAAATTTCATAACAAAGACTGTTTTCAGAAATAATTCTAGAAATAGAAATTATCCAAAATGCTAAAATAATACATTAAAAGTCTGGTGTTTAATCAACAGATCTGATTTTTTAGACTTTAAATGTATTTTTAGCTTTTTAGATAATTAGTATTTTAGGATTATTTTTGAAAACAACCTTTGTTATGATTTTTTTTTTAAAATTTAAGGCTTGCCACTCGACTTGTATTATCTGTTTTCTGTGGTCGAAGCCGGTACACTATAGTTAAAAGTACGTTTTATTGTTTAAGGTATTAATTTTCATAATATATTTCCTTTTGTAATGTTCATTGCAGTTAAATTCTTTTTCATTTCGATGAATCAACTAATTTTACGTGTTTTTTTTTTGTGTCTAAATCGATAAATTAATACTGTACGTTTTAGTCAAACTTTACGGGTTCTTTTCATTTCATATTTAATCATCAAGCCTCCGTGGCTTAGGCGGCAGCACGCCGGCCTCTCACCGCTGGGTCCGTGGTTCAAATCCCGGTCACTCCATGTGAGATCTGTGCTAGACAGAACGGAGGCAGACAGGTTTTTCTCCGGGTACTCCGGTTTTCCCTGTCAAAAATTTCATTCCAGCAACACTCTCCACTATCATTTCATTTCATCTGTCATTCATTTAATCATTGACCCAGAGGAGTGCGTCAGGCCTCGGCAGCCGGCACAGTTCATATCCTCGCCGCTAGATGGGAGCTTCATTCATTCCATTCCTTACCCGGTCGGAGACTGGAAGCAGGCTGTGGATTTTCATTTCATTTAATCATCAGTGCCTTACAATATATTTACAGAACACTGAAGGGAGCAGTGGCGTAGCCACGGGGGTTAGGGGGGGTTAGAAACAACACCCTCCCCCCACCCTCCTCATTGGAAAATTGGCAGGTTGTGATTTGTGTCTGTGGTGATATACTCTTGTCGCCTTTCAGCCCGGGTCCCCATTTGTGGCTACACACGTCTTCATGACAATGTATAATCACAGTCTACCTACAGATCGCGAAGCTTGGCAGCCAGCTAGAATGTGCCGACGGCGCTATGTTGCTGTATGTTATTGTTGCTGGATTTACTGTATGTGAGCATTGTGTAAAGGTTATTTCTTTAATTTAACATGTGCTTTACAAGAGGAGATGTGCAGTTCAATAAACAGATCCAATATTAGAAGCAATAGTTCAGTTTTGCTAAGTAACCTATATGATCGCTTTTCAGTCGGTCAACACGAGTGTACGGTACCCAATTAGATTAGGGGGGCAGTGGCAATTTATCTCCTAATGCCTGAAATAAAACTACATGAATCGTTTATAACTTAATAAAACACTTCTCACATAAAGGGGGGGGGGGGGTTGTATGAGAAGCGTTTTATTAAATGTATAAATAATTATTGTATTATGAATTACACAGGGAAATTAATTGTTACTCCTCGCCCAATCTAATTGGGTGTATTCGTGTTGACCGACTGGGAAGTCAGACTGTTCAAATAGCAAGACGACACCCGAGTTTCCAAAGGACCCTATAAGGTAGGATTTGATCTATGGATTTTAGGCTAGTATTATAAAGCTTTTCAAGGGGAGCGTGATGGTGCAGTGGCTTAGCTGCTCGTCAATCACCCGGTCGGCCGGAGTTCCTATCCCGGTGACAGTGGGGTGGAATTTTCACCTGAAAAATTGCTTGGCGTCAGGAAGGGCATCCGGCCTTAAATCCCCGGCCAAAGCCAAAATGAGCCTGATTGGCTCCGGCGACCCCGATTAATTGGAATACGCAGTAGAAAGTATTATAAAGGTTTTCAATCAAACAACGGAACTAGGTCTTTAACTGGTTATAAATCAGTAATAATGTTATTGGTTTTAGGTCCCTTTTAACTACGGTGGCTTTTAGAGATACCGGGGTGCCGGAATTTTGCCCTTTAACGTTCCAGTAAATCTACAGACGCGGTTCCCTCGCATTTATGCACCCTTAAATGCCAGATAACTGCGCCAGGATTAAATCCTGGAACCTTGGGCACAGCAGGCGAGAACGATACCGCTGAGCCTCAGAGTCAGTCGGTTATAAATCAGAAGCATGTCTCGGTAGGATATCCATGCATGGATTTGGTGGCGTAGTCGGTAGCATGCTGAACTCCTATGCCCAAGTTCGCGGGTTCAAACCCAGTCGAAGTCGTCGGGCCCATGTCATAGATCTTTGGCACCTAAAGGAACTTACAACTACAATTGGTAGTGTGTGGCCAAAATGTGTAGGATATTGGGTTAGACACGCTCCATCAGGTTCAAACGTACGCCGTTGGGTTTCAGTGACAGTGGCGTCTGGTGGCTTAAGTTGGAACTACCTGACATTGAAATTGGGGAACTTACGGGCGTTCATGTGAAATGCCCTGCTATGGCCATTGGCTGCAAGTCAAATATAAATATCTATGCATTTTGAAAATTAAAACATACGGTAGACTAAGTAAACGTAAAAGATGTCATCTCAAACCCGTGCCGACATTTTAATTTTTAGATGTAGAAAATGGCTTTTTAATTGTCAAGGGAGCTGAATCAATGAATACAGATTTTGTACAATAATATAAACTTATTCTCGAATCCTTTGGAAGCAAGCCAATTTATGTCGTCAGGATAATACTCACAAACTTAGATGTGGTACACTGTTTGTTAATTCTCTTATGAAATACCTGGTCTACCACATGGCTGCTGTGAAGGTACGGTACACAATTGTTATTGTCGATATTTTGTAAAATTGACATTGTATTATTTTGTCAAATTCAGGAATAAAAAGGTTTCAAACCCCCAGAAAAAATACCTACGATTGAGCCATTTATGACCTTAAGATCTTTATTTACTTTTCGTTTCATAAATCACACTGGTATTTTTACTAATTAACTATAATGTTACTCAATTTTTCGGAATAACTAGCTTGATATTATATCCATACTATCAACCCGCCCCGGCTTCGCCTGGTATCTTAAAGGGGTCACTCAGCGTAAGCTTAAATGGCGCACGGACGGTAGGTCTCAGACGCAATTAAGAAAAGCCGGGGTGAACAGCGAAACTCCAAACACTTATAGTCTACTCTTCTCTGAAGTCTTAACTCGACACGACTCGACAGTTAATGCTGGCCGAAGCTGGGGTGATGGGCTCGCTCGGAAGCTAGTAATTTAAATTTCCACTGAATGGAGATTGTTGGAAGAAATTAAAACGTAAAATCATTTATAGTTGGCGATATATTAAGGATAAAGATATGCTGTCGGGAACTTCTTTGTAGCTTAAAGCTTTGTAAGCTTAAAAGGCGCAAGGGCGCAGATTTTCCTTCGACACGATTCACTGAAATCGTTACTGCTCGGCTTCCTATGGTTATAAATGAATGTTTTCCTACAGAAACCATCCTCGAGAAATTCTTTACTGAATGGTGAAAACCCCATCAAAATCCATTCAGTGGATTTGGAGATTACCCGTTACATCCAGGAATCGTGGACTTGGTTTTATATAGAGATGCCAGCGACTATCATTAAAACAAATACATGAATTTATAACTAGTATGGACTATGAATTCTACGTAAGACTCATTAAATACGTCATACAACTGTACCTACGGATACTAATAGAGGACTGAACTAATAAAAACAGAGCATTCTTTTTATGTTTCTATGAATTAAAAGTGTACAGTATATCAACATGTGGCTTTTTTCTGTAGTAGTTGGTGATTTAACGTGACTTATGTTCACAATGGAAATAATCACTCAGGTGAGTTAAAATTCAAAACACCCTTACAAAAGTGAAATCATCTCTTCCGCGAATAACGTGCTCAAGGCAGTTGCCAGCTTGCTGGCCGCCGCGAGCGCTAGTGTCGCTTCACCTACAAAGAGGATGCAATTTCGTAGTTCAGCGAGCTTCGCGACTGTGTATTTTAGACTGTGGTAATACAACTCCGTCCTCCCAGGGTTGCCAATCTAACTTTTCCCCCGCAAAATAACTTATGGCTTATTTCAAACTGAGGCTAGCGCCCAATAATTTTGAATCCCACTCAGCGGGACAATATTAGTTTTTGTTTCTTTTCTTGGCGGGAGAGAAGTTATATGTAAATTAATCTAGTTTTTATTAAAAATACGCGCTTTAATTAAGAATTAGAAAATTCTATGGGTACATTAACACTAAATTTGGGATCATTATTAACATCTTGAGTATGAGATAACCGTCAGCCGAGTTGCTCCATATTACGTAAATATATGTCCAGCAATTGCCCGAATTACGGTTATCTTCCAGTTACGAATGAGTGAATTTTGTCGCCTGAGTAGTGTAAGCAATTAAAACTTATTCCGGCTGCATGTCGCATTACTAAGGTAAGAAGGACCTTGGTAGGTGACAAAAATCTTCAAAAATGATACTTAAGGCATTCAGGGCTAATAGCAATATAAAGCACAGGATCTTGTTGGAAAAACTGAATGAACAAAAAAATGAGTACCGTACCGGTACATACATACATCGTGAGAACATGCCCACTTTTGCTGAGACCTCTGTAAATAGTTTCTCTTGTTGAGAGATACGCAGTCTTCATGTTGGTAGCACAGAATGTTCTAGATTTACCATTGAAGTGAGCCATTTTAGTCAACAAAAATTAACTTAATTTTTTAAAGAACTGATTTGTTTTGTCTTTTGAGCATGTTGTATTACCCGAAAAATTCCGGATCAAAATACATGAAACTTTTCTTGTGTAATAATATCTCATAGAGAAATGGAAATACTCGTAGAGTTGTTGTTAATTCATTTGGGGTGCTTGAGACACCTTGGTCATCAGCCCCGTGTAGTTGGGAGTGTGTTGAAGCTGTCTGGCAACCTGTATTGCTGTGATTATTGTAGTTGTGTGTGTAAATGTATCTGGGACAGGGACGGAGTAGACTCTCCGGGACTTGAGCAAGGCACTATCCTGGCAATTTCCTGTGGGGAGTGTAGCAAAACCCGGGGAAAAACACACCAAGGATAACCGCTGTCAGCACCGGGATTCGAACCTACGATATCCGTACTTACCACAGCTGCCCTCGCGACCATGGTGCACGTTTGACGAGCGCGGCTACGCCGCGGGACGAAATGTTTGTAGAATTTGGTTTGAGTACCCAACCCGGGGGGGGGGGGGGGGTTGGGTACTCAAACCAAATTACAAATTGAGGATTGGGTCGAACCTGGCTACGCTACTGGAAGGGAGTCTCTAAAAAGAGCAAAGCCCCACTTCGCATTGGACCAAGTGACCATAAGAAAGGAATTGTACTCTTTTTTTTTTTTATAATTTTTCAATTTGGGTATTAACTTCCTTATTATTTTTCCTTCTATCTACGTATTCCCAACTTTCCTTGGTCCAAGGATTTTCCTTAGTATTCTCATCTTCTTTTTCTACAACTCTTCTATTTCTCCTTTTTTCTATAATAATAATAATAATAATAATAATAATAAAAGTCAACGACTAGCTGGATTCAAGAGGTAAATACATATTTAGAAAGAAGTAATATAAGAGACGAAGACTGTGGATAGAGAGATTTTTCTAAAGTAGGTGTTAAGTAAGGAAGGATTCCAGGGAATAGTGGAAAGGAAATTTGGAGCGAAGTGGTCTTAGGGCAGAAAGAAGCAGCATAGTCTAAGAATGAAGAAAACAATAACAATTAGTGAAAACCAGCTCTAAAATTCCAAAATTTCCACAAAAAAAACCACAAGAAAAACCAACAACAATTGAACAAAATTATTCAAAAACTGTGTCCGTTCTGCTAGAGTAGGGAGTGAAATGAAAGTTGACGTGAGTGGTATTTAATATCAGTTTGTAGAATCGTATTCGTCACCGATGCGAAGCGCTACCGATAACAACGTTACAATTAGCGCTACCGTTATAGGGTTAAGGTGGTAAAATGAATGACATCCTCGACTTCGAATATCTTAACACTTAGACGTTCAAGCTAACGATCTATCGTTACCCCCTGTTTGTGCCAAAGCTGTCAGGGTAACGATCTATCGTTTCCAGCCTTTATTATTGATTAATTCGTTATTTACACGACAGATAGTCGCAATTTTCAGGGAATAGGAGGAAAACCATTTTAACTCACGTTTATATCCCGCGGGAACCACTGACAATCTGTAATTATATTTATTCTTGTAGTCGGAAGTATGTCTTCACTGAGTTATGTGTCTTGTTTACATCGTGATTCGTGGCAAATTTATGTTTATTTTGTTTTGTTTTCTTTGGTGATTTCTAAATCTTGATATTTACAGTTATACATTTTTTATTCGAAACATCTAATGTTAATATCTTTCTTGGTCTGCCTTCCATCACATTTTAAAGGAAGCTTGGTAAATGTGGCTGATAGTTTTCACAGATCCATCAACTGAGACGTTGAAAGTAAAAGGGTTAATGACTTCGGGTTCAGAAGGGAACAAGAGTTGACCCAGGGATGTTTGCAGGAAATATGACAGGGAGGAGGAAGTAGAAGTAATGCCGTGGTCACAACTAGGAGAAACATGAAACACGTTGAATATCGACGCCACAAAGTTGCACCGCTCGCCGATAACAATGTTGAGCAGCTGTTGTTGGTAATTAAAGTAGTAAATAAAGACTGTGGTCAGCGACATCTGCCGGCCCGGCTTGTGTGGTCCCTTGCAGGAGGTGAAATCATTAGCCATCTCGTGTCTTGTCCACGCGGTAATGACAATCATAATATTATTATTTATAGGTTAAGATTCCCAAAATTGTTTGCTCCGTTTTGCAGTACATTGACCTTGGTCGTCATGGTTGTTTAATGGGACGGAACATGTAGGTCATCTTCTATTAATCACACGGATGATAAATAAAATAAATAAAATGATAAGAAAAAGGAACACTGCTACTACTGAATAACATGGTCTTAGAGTAGCTACCATCCCATCATTTGCCCGAAGATGAAGTGGGAAACCACGGAAAACCACTTCGAGGATGGCTGAGGTGGGAATCAAACCCCCTCTACTCATTTGGGCCACCCGAGGCTGAGTAGACCCCGTTCCAGTCCTGATACCACTTTTCAAATTTCGTGCCAGAGCCGGAAATCGAACCCAGGACCTCCGGAGCGGCAGCTAACCATGCTGACAGCTACGCTACGGAGGCGACATTGTGCGTCATATGCTATGATTAAAATGAATGTATTACAGCCAACATTGCAACCCTTTTCAGTTCGGAGTGTTAATTATGCTTAATGACATAATTTGAATGTGATTAGCTTCAATCATCATCTCACATTTGTCATGGAGAAAGAAAAGACGGAAAAATTATGATAGGCCTATGTCATAAACATCCAGGTCCTAGTAATGATATTCAACAAGTTCTGATTGTATTCTAAAACTATCCGCCAATTTACTACAAATATTATCCGCTATCCGCTGTCGCTGTTCATTTTTAGGTTACTTTTAGGTTTGTAGCATGGCCACATCTTGCTGCTGGGTCATGGCAGGGAATCTAGTGCATGGAGCTATGCGATTCTTTGTAATGGTCTGGGAGTGAGGCCATGCTCATTTGAGTTCCTTATCTGCAAATATATTTCTTTTTATGATTGTCAATTTTTTTCTGATTCTTATTGTTTTTGATTATTGGGTTGTGTAAAATTATATAAAGAGGATAGGCTATGTTTTGTGGAGATGAAGGGAAGTCTGAGTATCTTGCTGCAGAGATTGGAATAAATAAGAAAGAGGATCTTATATGTGAAAGTTGTTGTAGGGATTCATTGAGAATAAGAGGCCTATGATGTTTTTGCCATAAGCAAGTCCTATTGTCCTTCTGCCCGTGAGGAGAGGTTTCGTGTTCTTTATTTCATTCTCACTGTGTAATGAGTGGCGCCCAATGATATTTGTTTGTGTTGAAGAGCGATCACACCGCACAGCCATACAAACTATATCCGCATGGCGAAAAATGTTGCGGATATCTGGGCAGGGCTTTAGTGATATGGTGTTCTCTCAAGGTGACGGGGGATATAACACAACAGTAGTCTAACTTAATATAAAGTAGCACATTGATAGAAGTAGTTAGTTTGTTAAGTTCATGTGCAGCAACAAGTACGAAATTACCCTAAACACGAGACACTTATCACTAGAAACAACACGGACACAAAAGGCGCATGAAAAGAGGCACCTAATATTCGTTATGGTTTTGTTTTGGGTTGGATTTCGTAACAATATGAAATTATTCATATTAAGAAGGTTTCCTTATAGCGTTATAATCAGGAGTAAAATGCCATAAGTATGTATTAAATTCAATCTACCTTAGTCAATAAATAATACAAATATAATATATTATACCTGTTTCGGCCACATTGTGGCCCTCTTCAGTAACTGTCTTATAAATAAATTAAACTAATTGAATTACGAGCAAAGTTTACCAGAATTTACTAGAATGTTTCATAAAAAGTATTCAAAAACAGATCTGTAACACTGTGTGCATTAAATTGATGAGACTGTACTATAAAATAATTTTCTGAAAAATACTACAAATATTATCCGCAGCTTATCCGCGAAATATGTTGCGGATATCCGCAGGGGTTAAGTGGAGTGACGGCGCGGCGCGGCGCGGCGCGGCGGTATGACGATCAGTATCGGTCGAGAGACCTGTGGAGCTGCGCTGGCTGGAAGGTCATTAGCTGTCTTGACCGGGCTGGAATTCTCCTCGCCTTACTGGCTTTGTAGTAGTTTTCATGTTAAACGTGGCAACGTCGCTTTTTGTTGTTGGGCGAGCAGGTAGAGGCGGGCAGCCTTGAGACTCCGGCACTCACAATTTAATTAGCGGCCTTTAAATCTCTCCATTTGAAAATAAAACAGAGCCCTTCTTACTGTCACCGTGACACAGCCAATACCATCTCTCACCTTCCGATATTATTATCCAGAAACGTTCTATTTGAATTTGATTTTGAATTTATTATTTCTCTTATACAGGCCACTGAGACTACAATAGTGCATTATGCAACGAGTATGTTTATAAAACGAGCGTAGCGAGTTTTATAATTTCCATACGAGTGTCTTAATTACCATTATAGGCGAGATGCATACGACTGTTTATGTTCGACAATAATTGTAACTATTTTATGTTCGAACATAAATATTCATAAATATCTGTCGAGATTTCACCAGTTTTATGTACTGAACAGAGCGCATGCGACGCAGAGAATATCTTGTTTTGACCCTGGCTTCCTGGAATACCTCAGTATGACACTCGTCACGTAGCGCAGGTGCGATGCTATCCTTACCTAATTGGTCACACAACTGTTTCTTGAGCTCTGATTGGTGGGAGAAACTGTATCATAATGAAAACTTGTACTATAATGAGCCTCATTATAGTACAGTTTTCTGACATATAATATTTACATTTCGACAGGGTCGAACATAAAGCCTCTTCATGCAGCTCTCTTCATTGAATACAATAAAATAAATGAAGAAAGAAAACAATACTTAACTTAAACATACAGTTGACAGTAGAAGTTCTTGTTATTACATCCGTTCACCTAGAACATGATAATTGTATAGCTGATAGATTACAATGAAGGGAGTGTTTTATCGCTCTGATGGGAAGTCCTGAATACTGGTGCAATTTATATTAATTCCAGAGAATACTAGCTGAAATACGGAATGAACCTTTGCATTTTTAGGTTCTGTGATGAGGTATCTGGAGCATTTGTGCAGTGTGTCTATTCGCACGGTTACGCACTGACTGCATGGGACGACGAAGCAACCCTTTTCAGAATCATGTTTGTGAGATGATTTCTTCTAACCCTTTCTAGGACAGACTCATTTTTCCTAATTTATATTTCAATAAATTGCTTTTATATACATTTTCATTTCAGCCTCTAAACTAATGTTTATATTATTTATTATAATTTTAATTTTGATTTTAGTTATTATTCAAGATTAATAATGTTATTTAATTAAATTTAAAAAATATTCTTTATTTATTATCTTAATGTTCGACGATGTCGATATGTATGTATTTATTTATTTATTTATTTATTTATTTATTTATTTATCGTATGGCTTTTAGTGCCGGGAGTGTCCGAGGACATGTTCGGCTCGCCTGAGGCTGTAGCTGCTTCCAGCGGACACCCTTAGGGAGCTACAAGTTCCGTTCAATTTCAAGTAGTTCCAATTTTCGCTACCAGATATCAATGATACCTAGTGGTGAACGTTGGAATTTTGATAGAGCGTTCCGACGAAATCCCACCTAACAATTTAGCTTCACACAAGTTTAGTCTGTGGAAGGATGTTTTACATGCCATAAAGCTATGACATGGGACCGCCGGCTTTACTTCCCCTCCGAAGGAAGGCATACTGAAGGATTTTAACGCTCTTAAAAAATCCGATGACTTTGGCCGGGTTTGAACCCGCGACCTTGGGCATAGAAGCTCAGAGTGCTACCAACTACGCCACCGAAGCCGCTGTTGATATGTAAATATTATACGTCAGAAAACTGTTTCATATTGGGGGTCTACTACTTTTCATTATAACACAGTTTTTCCAACCAATCAGAGCTCAATATTTTCATTCATTGACGAATTAGGAAAGGATAGCTTCTGAAATGCACTCAAAATCCAACATGTCGTCCATGTTTTGAAAGTTGACAATGTAGCCTATATTGGATCAACCATTGTACTTACAATGCATTAACAAACTGGGCAATATTACAAAAGAAATAGCACTGTACCTTAATATCCGCAACTCCAATTTCTACACATTAGTAAGAATTCACCGACAATTTTAGTGAATGCCGTTCGTTGTTGACATAAACGTCATAGGGGAAGTATGCGTATGACATTAGTTCCACGGAAATTATAATCCAGGTATAATCTTAGTTTAATTTTAATTTTTAGTGTGTTTAATTTGTATATTTATGTTTTATTTTATTGTTTAATTTTAATATTTTTGATATTTATTAGGCTACTAGTTGAAGTTATAGCCAGCACCATAGTTCAAGGAAACAGATATCATATTTGCTGGTCAGAAATATTACCTATGCAAGAGATTTTGTTGTAATTAGGCTGAAAGTTTCGACTATTAGCACCTTTGATAATAGATTACAAACCCTTTTTATAGTAGGTGGTTAATATATAGACCACTATTCCATAAAGCGTTAAATAAATAAAAAATATGTTTTTAATAACTTATCCTGCAAGCTGGGCTTGAACCACGAACTCTGCCGCCACAAGAACAGCGTCTTGGATTTAAACTCACTTTGTCACCAGATGCAACTGAGGATGGTGATGATGATGATAAATAATTGATGATTTAAGGGGCCTAACATCTAGGTTATCGGCCCTTAATGGTTTGTGTGATCGTGAAAATGAAACTACAACTATAACTAACTACAGAACGTACGAGCTAGAAGAAGACAAGGACAAAATAATGGAATAAGGGAAATCAAAGACAGGAGGAAAGGAAATTCCCTCAATCCTCGAAAAATGAGAATTGAGGGACTTGGAAGAAAGTAGTCAGGCAGATAAGAAAGGGAAAGAGGAGAGGGTCCGTCCCAAAGGCAATGCAAATAGGGGAAAACCCAGACCCAGCTCTGGAATCCCTTGGGGTCACCAACTCCCTAACTCACCAGACGTGAGCCCTTGAGGGTGTAGCACTATCCAGGGTGCACCAGAAGTGGTGGGGCTAAAAACACCCGGCCTCTTTGAGGGCCTTGAGCAGAAGATAGGGGATACAATGAAAAGAAAAAGAAGGCTGACCCCTCGAAGAATGAGGGATCAGAAAAGATGAGACAAGGGCCAATTAAGGCGGGAAATCTTCAAAGACTCCCTAGAACTCGGATACATTGATACCGTCAGGGTCGGAAGAGAACAAGAGTTGACCAAGCGAGGTTGAAGATGAAAAAGAGGAGCCCGGCACTAGTAAGTGGAAGCAATGGCGGACTCAACTAGGGTACGTGGTCGCCACTCCACGTCCACTAGTCGTGAGTTTGTGGGGGGAGGGACGTAAATGGGGGAGGCGCAACCAGTCCCAAGGAAAACATATTGCTGTTGTCAATATCGCTTTGCACATTCAATGGCGATATGCACAAGGAAATAATCTAGAATTCATGTCTCGACTGGAAAGAGCATATGTTTTCAGGACGGCTGTGCAGGTACCGGTGGGAATGTTGGAATGGCCCGCCGCTGCGCTGGGATGATTGATGGCGGGTTGGTGACGTCACCAGGTCACTGCCTCACTCTCTCACCTCATCAAGCGGCTAGTTAACAAATCCGAGTAATTAGAGACACGATCGACATATTGTCTTCCCTTGACGTCACCGTTAGCATTATAAGAAGTGCCCCATAATACTTGATCGACATTCAGTAGTGACGTACCTGTGGGTGTGCACTTGATTGTGTCCTACTTGTACATTTTTGTTTTTGTAGGTTTTTTCTTTTGTTGATTTTTTTCCCCTTGTTTCATCCTTTTGCTGTTTTGTTTTTGTTTTCCTTTCCCTTCTTTTCCCTTCCTTTCCATCCCCTTCCTTTACCTTCCTTTTCTTCCCCTTCCTTTTCCTTTCCCTTCTTTTTCCTTTCCTTTCCCTTCCTTTCTTTTCGCTTCCTTTTCTTTACCTTCCTTTTCTACCACTTCCGTTTCCTTTCCCTCTCTCCCTTTCCTTCCCTTCCCTTCACTTCCCTTTTTCCCTTTCCCTCTCTCCCTTTCCTTCCCTTCCATTCCATTCACTTCCCTTCCTTTTTTCTTTTCCTTTTCTTCCCCCTTCCTTTTCTTTACTTCCTTCCTTTCCTTACCCTTTCCTTTCCATTCTTTTCATTTCCCTTTCTTTCCTTTCCTTTTCTTTCCATTCCATCCCTTCATTTCCCGTCATTACCCTTCCTTTCCTTCATTCCCCGTCATTACCCTTCCTTTCCTTCATTCCCCGTCATTACCCTTCCTTTCCCTTCATTTCCCGTAATTACCCTTTCTTTCCTTTCCTTCTCTTCACTTCCTTTCCTCCTTTCCCTTCCTCTCCCTCCTTTCATTTCCCTTTCTTTTCTTTCCCCTGCTTCCATTCCCTTCACTTCATTTCCTCATTTCCCTTCATTTTCGTTCCTTTCCTTCCTTCCTTTCCCTTCCATTCCTTCAATTTCCATGTCCCTTTCTTTCATTTCCCTTTCTTTCCTTTTCCTTTCTTTACCTCCCTTTCCCTTCACTTCCTTTCCTTTCTTTCTCTTCTTTTCCTTTTCTTTCATTTCGTTTCCCTTCCCTTTCTTTCCCTGCACGTCCTTCCTTCCCTTTTCGTTGTCCTCTCCCTTCCCTCCTTCCCCTCTCCTTGCTTTATTTGTTTAGATTCAGTTTACACTGCTGGTAGGAGAATAAAAATGGCAGTTGAGTGACAGCTGGCACCTTAATGGGCTCGCATGATGAATCTGTCGCTGAACAATGTGACGAGGATCGGCTACAGGTGACAGCGATAATGTTTCAAATTTATTTGCGAATATTTAACTTTTGCTATCGACTGTCTCCACGGAGCAATACATCAGTTATCTCTCCACTGCGCACTTAAAATACAGCGGCACCGGGAGGATAATTTATTGAAAGATTGCGCCCACTGACCACTGCCTCTAAGTCCTATCTTGCCCAAGTTTAAATAGGATGTATAAAATACAAGTTTACTCACAATCTATTTGGACTATGAAACTGCAATGTTTATGGGGGTTTTCACCTTATTCCAGCACAGGGATACATGATATAATTGGGATTTTGTTTCTTATGCTATAAATATTTCGGTTGGTTGGTTGGTTCCTCAGTTTAGGGGCTGTGACAACGCGGTCATGTAGCCCCGTGTGCTTTGTGTGTGTGTAGAAACTGTCTGATAACCGGTGTTAATTGTGGTAACTGTATTAGTGTGTGTTATCTGTATTTTAATAATAGTTCCTACTTTTGCCGCCAAGCGCCACCGTCAACGACTACTAGGCCAAGTTCAGAACTTAGCTACTAGACGCCACCGCAGTCGCTCTTGGCAACGAACGTAGAAACCTAAGAGCGTTGTTTACATTCTTAACCTATCCAATTTAGCTTCACACAGGTGCAATTAGTGGAAGGTTCTTTAACATGCCATAAATCTATGACATGGGACCGCCGGCTTTACTTCCCCTCCGAAGGAAGGCATACTGAGGGATTTTTAATGCTCTTGAAAATCCGACGGCTTCGGCCGGGTTTGAACCAGCTATCTTGGGCATAGAAGCTCAACATGCTACCGACTACGCTACCGAAGCCGCATAAATATTTCCTACAGTTAGATAGGCTGGCTGCGTGGTTCAGCGGCAACGTTATCGCCTACTATGCCCAAGGTTGCTGGATCAAATCCTGACGCAGTAAGTCGGCATTTGAGGGTGCGCAAATTCGAGGGAGCCGTGCCAGTACATATACTGGCACGTTAAAGATCCCCTTCGGGGAAAAATTTCGGCACCTCGGCGTCTCTAAAAGCCGCAGTTGTTTTAAAGGGACGTACAACCAATAACATTATTATTATTATTATTATTATTATTATTATTAGTAGTAGTAGTAGTAGTAGTAGTAGTAGTAGTATTATATTTAGATAACAATTTTAATATTTAAATTCACTACATTCCATTTTTAAAGATGCTAATGATGATGATAATTGTTGTTTTTAGGGACCTAACATCAAGGTTATCGGATGATAGTGAAAATGATTTGAAAATTTTAACTGTAACTTAGTACAGTACATACTAGAAAAACAAATTGAAAAAAGGAAAGGGAAACGATTAAAAAAATGGATAGGACGTTTAGAAATGACCTCAACCCTCGACGAAGGAGAGCAATGAAAGGCAGATAGGAAAGGGAAAGAGGAGAAGGTCTGCCTCAAAGGCAACGCAGCTCAAGAATCCCTCGGGGTCGCCAACAACCGAACTCACCAGCCGTGAGCCCTTGAGAGTGTAGCACTATCCAGGGTGCACCATAATTGGTGGGGCTACATACAACCTGCCTCCTTTAGAACTTTGAGCAGAAGGCCGGAGATATCATGAAGAGAACAGAAGAGATCTGACCCCTCGAGGAATGAGGGCATCAGGAGAGATGAGACAAGGGCCAATTAAGGTAAATTTACAGTAAAGGCTCCCTAGGCCTCGGATACCGTAATACCGTCGGAGTCGGAAGGGAACAAGAGTTAACTATTGAAAGTAGACACATAAGATGACAGAGATGAGACAGGCATAAGTAATTGGAAGCAATGCCGGACTCGGTTTGGGTCCCGTGGTCGCTAACCCACGTCCCACTAGTCGTGTGGCTCCTGGGGGTTGGTTGGCATACCTATGACAAGTTTAATATAGCTATATTTCCAAAAACCTGTACGGAAGGATTTGAGGGATGTATTCAGAATACAGATGCTGTCCAGAGGATTCACTACAATCTTGTGGTGCTTGCAATGCAGGGGATTTGGGTTTGAGTTCGATGGTGGTCTTGTTTGCCACTCTTCCTCTTCAAACAACCTAAGAGCGAGGGTAATCCTGCATCAGCTGGGTGTTGCTCGTATGTCAGAACGCTACCTGAACTACAGTCATGTGTCAGTGTTTGCATATCCCACAGGCGCTGAGCTGTCAAAAAGAAAACACTAATATAGAAAACTCTTAGAACAGCTGTTCATGGCACGCCCTCTCAATTACATTTTCCCGAGCGTCACTTAGATTAATTTTACGATTATTGAAGAAGTAAAGAAGGAATGCAGAATTTAGGCCAAACATTTAACCGAAATCGCAATAGCAAACTGGCGCTGTCAGTTGGCAATTTAGGGTGCGCAAATGTGAGGGAGCCGTGTCAGTAGATTCACGTTGAAGATCCCCTTCGGGGCAAATTATGGCAGCCCGGCGTCTATTAAAATCCTCAGTAGACTACTTAAGAGGGACGTAAACCCCATTATTATAACATAATATTATTATAGGTTACTTGTGAGCGCCCCATGTGTACACACCTCCCACCCGACTCAACTGTTATGAGGGCTAGATTTTTGTTTGTTTATTTGTTTAAATGAAATGAAATCCACAGCCTGCTTCCAGTCTCTGACCGGGTCAGGAATGGAATGAATGAAGCCCCCATCTAGCGGCGAGGATATGAACTGTGCCGGCTGCCGAGGCCTGACGCACTCCTCTGGGGCAATGGTCAAATGAATGACAGATGCAATGAAATGATAGTGGAGAGTGTTGCTGGAATGAAATTTTGACAGGGAAAACCGGAGTACCCGGAGAAAAACCTGTCTGCCTCCGTTCTGTCCAGCACAGATCTCACATCGAGTGACCGGGATTTGAACCACGGACCCAGCGGTGAGAGGCCAGCGTGCTGCCGCCTAAGCCACGGAGGCTTCATTTGTTTGTTTAAATGCACTTTATAAATAAATTAATATATTTCCGTTGACTTTTCACGAAATGCAAGATTTTCCTCTACTGTTGAGAAGATTTGGAAGATTTTGGCACAACCCGCGCCTTCTAACTCCCTCTGGTTTAAGAGTTTTGTGGAAGATACACCTTAGCGTTTTATATAGGGTGTTTCACGGGGAATAGTAAATATTTTAGGAGGTGGTAGTATAGTTGAATTGCAATAAAAAATTCCATATAGCATGTGTCCCATTTGTATTGCATGCAATGTTGGTATGTAACCAGGGCAGTTGTCGTTTCGTGTGTTGGCACGCCGGTTGCTAGGGCACGTTTCTTGGCCACCAAGGTCCCCGGACCTTACCCCTTTGGATTGTTGCCTTTGGGGATGGTTGAAAGGCGAAGTCTACAAGGAAAAAGTTAACACGAGCCGAGTTGGTCGTTCGGATTATGCATAGTGCAGCCCTCATCAAAGAACGCCAAGACGCCCTCCAAAGAGCTGCACAGGGTGTTATCAAGAGAAGTGCAAACTGCATTGCAGTTGGTGGTGGAATTTTTGAAAATCAACTTTGAGCGTCCTAATTTGCCTTGGCTTTACATTTGTGTGGGTTACATACTACCAGTTGTATCTCTGTACGAAATAAAAATGGACTTTTTTATTGCAATTGATCTATACTACCACCTCCTAAAATATTTACTATTCCTCCTGAAACACTCTGTATTCCAGGTGAATCAGTTGCCCCTAACGATATTGTTTAATGCATTCCATCTAACACATGTTCTCAGGAAGGTCGATATTTCTCTGCTTGCATCTCGTATGGTACTAATGCATTGCAAGCATATCGTGCAAGCGATACTGGACACTATTATTTCTCCTTCAGTGTCACTACTGACTAATACGAGGAAAAAAACCAACACTAATGAAACGAAAATATTAAATAAAACCAATAATTATAAGTTAATAACTAGCGAACCCGTGCGAGAACTCTCGCATAATGGGTCGTGTGCGCCCCGTGTGTACAGACTACCCGCTCGGCTCTAGTGCAATGCTGGTTGTACGCGAAACAGTTCTGCTAGGGACTATCGTCTTGTTTATTTGTTTAAAAGCACTCTATAAACAAATAACAATATTTCCGTTGACTTTTCAAGAATTGCAAGATTTTTCCTGTACTATTGAGACGATTTGGAAGATTTTGGTACAAACCACACCTTCTAACTCCCTCTGGTTTCGGAGCCTAAGTTTTGTGAAACATACACCCTAGTGTATTATATAATAAGATAGGATTAACAAAAATATACGAACAACAACAAAAAAAATAGGAATTAAAAAAGAACAAGTTCTTTGAGTAAATACACACTTGAGAATTTAAATTGGATATTTTAAAGCCCTTCTTATGTAATGCTCGGTAGGAAATGACCCGTACAGGTATTGAACCCGGATATTTTTGCAATATTACGGACATCGGACGTACGTACTGTTGTCGCGCGGTGTCACCACACTGGGTAAGATCAGCTGCTGTCTAGTCGGGCTGCTGAGAGCGTCTGAGCATGGCCGTCTGTCTCAAGCTTTGCGGCGGGAGGGCGACATGCGCACAAGGCTACACTTTTGCGTTCCCACGCGCACCCGCCATGAACAATATCTCATTACCGAGCGAGAGCGACAGAGAGAGATGCGGAAAGAATCGGCACAATCACCACTACGCTCGCCAGATTATTTCTCCATTCATACTGCCGACAATTCTTCATTTGCGTATTTCATTTGTCATTTGTCTGGTATTGTCGGGGGAAGGCCCTCGCTGACACGGCCGGTAATTCAGGGTTTTGTAAATACCTCTTCCCCCACTCTTCCCACTTCCCTTTCGCCCGCGTTTAGTGGCTTTTTCGGCTCTCGTTTAGAAATGCACCATTAGCTGTATTAGTGTGCCTGTTCAATGCAGCGCAGATTCTCAGCACAGGGCAGCAATATTAAGGCCGCCAATAGAATCGGATCCAGTTTAACATGAGTGGTTTCGTGAGGTTCGCGCGAGTAACCTGGAGTCTTGATCCTCGTCAACTTGTCCACAAGGTAAGCTTGATTAATACTAGACAACTAATTTTTACAAAGGCAAAAATAGTTGATTTATATGGATTTGAGTGTGCTGAAGTTGAAAATGGCAGTTAAAAATCTAGATTAGCTCAGGTTTAGAAGTTACTGAAACTTTATGTTCTTCACATATTATTATTGTTGGGGTTATTAGCACATCTGCGGGGCATTATAACAGAAGTTTTGATTCCTCACAGTAACTCAAAAAGACACGATACAAAAAGAGCAGTTTTGATTCCATACAATAACGCAGAAACTCGGATCACTACGAGAGACAAGCAATCTTAAGACTGTGTAAGCTAGAAACAAAACACAGCATTCATTGGCATTCCTGAAATAAGAAAAAACGAGAGCTAAGACAGAAATAAGGACGTAACAAACTTCATATAGCACGAATACGGGAGCTAGAAAACGAAAATTATTGCCATTTTCGAATTGGGTATTTTTGTTTATGCAAAAATGTCATTGTTGAACAATGTTATCCTTGTTCTGCTGCTGTGATCCCAGCGCATGTGCGCCACTTACTAGTGTGATGTTGATAATGATAATAATAATAATTTATAATTATTATAATAATAATAGTCATTCCATATGTGACTGACCGACATTTAGAGCTACGGTTCCATGGTCGCAAACCAATGGCCAACTAGTTGTGAGCCCCTGGGGGTATAGTTATCATTTCCAAGTACATTCTCAGAAGAATATTTATCTTCACTCAATAGTTGGTGTCTTGTAGCATTATTTATTTATTTTATTTTATTTTAAGCGATTTCTCCCAATAATTGGAAGACGTTAAGGACACCGGTTTGTGACAAAGACGTATGTTACACACTTAAATGAGCGAATTTTAAAAACGAATTTCTGTCATTTCCGTTTGGTCAACGGTTGTTAATTTTACACTAAACAAAGATCTAACCTTCTAAGCCACTTGCTATGAAATATTATTCTCTGATTTTGTGCAGCCTGTTCAAAAACAAGGTCACAGAAAAGGGAATTTGGAGATTCTGGTACACTTTTCACAGGACTGATCTTTTGTAATGTGTTAGTAACCATGTAGTTTTATAGAATTTCGTTGTTCCTTGAAGCTCTATGAAAGTCAAGGAGGTTAGATATCTAAGCTTCTTGAACACTATAGAGAAATGAGGAACTTCCGTGTTGGTGGAAACTCCCGAGATTAATTTCGCCATTATGAACACGGCCTATTGAATTCGTATGACATGCGTGTCGTATTTTTGCCGCCTTTCAAAAATCACTTACCACGGCCAACAGCGAACCTGCAATCTTGGGGCTAGTAGACCGACATGTTAACCACTCACCCACCCACCGTGGTAAGCAATTTATAAATTAAGAAATCATACATTTTAAGAGGCAAAAATATTTTTTGAGTTTGTTTATTTTTAAGCTGCTCAAAATAATTATTCTAGAAAAAACAATCCTTCCTTTTGTCATGCCACATGTTCTTTACATTCCAGGGAAAAATTAAGTGTCCATGACAAGACAGTTTCAAGAAAAGTGCACCAAACTTGAGAAATGTATATACTGTACTAGAATTGTTTTATGTGGCCTTGTTTTGAACACCCTGTACAAAATCAGATAATAATATTTCATATAAATTGTTAGCAGGTGGCTTAGATCTTTGTTTGGTGCAAAATTAACAACCATTGGCCGAAGGGAAATGACAGAAACTAGCATTACCCGTCGCAGCTTCGCCCGCGAATATTCTAGTTGTAAAGAGTACACTTGGCAAAATCTCAATCATGAATGCTATGACTGATTTATCCTTGGTATGAATAATCAGACTTGATCAATTCAGCTACTGGTGCAGTGGTTAGGGGTTTGTCATTCTTTCACAGGTATATCAGAGCAAAGTTAGTTTTCTGGGAATATCACAGACACTGTTAATTTAAGGGCCTTTAAATGTGGTTTTCGGAGAACCTAAACCAAGGAACCAACCAACCAACCAACCAAGGTATTTATTTAATTCTGAGGAATTTAAAGAGTAAGTGAGTGCGTTTCGCTTACGCATTGGGTTATGCTGAACCTGTAGGTACCCCATATGTGTAGGTTGGTGTTAATGGGACCTTATTTTCGGTACAAAACTAGAATGGGACCTTAGCAGAATAATATAGGGAGGGATTAGTTTTTAAAATTCGGTCATTTCATTGTGTAAAATAAGCCAGAGTCCTAAGCAAATAACTCAATCAACTTTTTGTTGGGTCCTTCTTGTTGTTCCAATAGGCTTTCATTATTTTCGATAAGGCTTGTTTACGTTCTTCCGATTTTGTTTTCGTTGCTCTGATGTAACTTCCCATTTGTTTACTTCGTGTCTGAAGGAGTCCCTTTCTGAAATGTCTGTTGACCTTATATTTGCGTTTTGGAGGCCCTTTCGAAGTTCTTGTAGCCAAGGTGTTAAGTTCTTGAGTGGGGTTACATAATCTATTATACATTTTGTCAATAGATTTTCTGGTAGTTTAGTGAGATGACCAAAGAAATTCACTCGTCTTTTCTTAATATCAATTTCGATGTTTGAATAATGTTCTGTTGTTTTGATTGATTGTAGCCTGTAACCATCTTGCTCCTAACATTTTCCTAATGATCTACTTTTTTGATGTCTTCAAGTTCATTTTTATTGTTAAGTGTCAGAGTTTCGCTTGCGTAAAGGACTGTTTGTTTTATGACTGTGTTGTAGTGCCGAATGTTTGTTTTGGCGTGGTTGGTAGCATGCTGAACTGCTGTGCCCAAGATTGAGGTTCAATCCCGGCTGAAGTCGTCGGATTTTTTAAGAGCGTTAAAAATCCCTCAGTATGCCTTCATTCCGAGAGGAAGTAAAGCCGGCGGTCTCATGTCATAGATTTATGGCATGTAAAAGATCCTTCCACTGACTAAACTTGTGGGAAGCTAAATTTCTAGGTTAGATTTCGTTAGAAAGCTCTATCAAAGTTCCAACGTTCACCGCTAGGCATCAGTGACATCTGGTAGCGAAAGTTGGAACTACTTGAAATTGAACGGAATTTGCGGCTCACCCTATGGGTGTCCGCTTGAAGCAGCTACAGACTCAGGCGAGCCGAACATGTCCCCGGACACTCCAGGCACTAAAATTCATACGATAAATAAATCAATAAATATTGTAGATGTTTTTTACTAACCCTAATGCCTTTTTGACTTTTTGGAGACTTATTTTGTGATGTTACTTCAAGACCTGTCGGCTCGATATATTCTCCGATTATACCGTATTTTGTTTTCAGGCTCGGGATATCTGTCTTTGAACAGAAGAATCTAGTTTTCTTGAACGAGATCTGCAGTCCCACCTTTTCTGCAATTTCTTTAAGTATCTCGGGCTGTTTGATAGCAGTCTCCCCATCGTCAGTTAGTATCGCCAGAGCATCCGCAAATGCGAGGTACGCTATTATTATTATTATTAAGTCATGTGGACGGGTTACACACTAAGGAACTGGTGTGGCTTTAATTGCAAAAAGACCGGACTCCGTTTTACATAAATATGCTGCCGAACTGGTTGATAGTGCGACTAATCATATACAAGACTTTTATAATGACGAACACTTAATATTCTTCCTCGGATATGTTGATAATTCTCAACATTTCTTTCTTATAATCACACTAGTCATACATTATTCACTTCTAATAGGTATTCACGTCAGCTTTCTTCGTGAGGTAATAGCGAGGCGAAGGTGTTTATGCAATACGTAAAAATAGTATTACAGAATGCGAATAGTAATTCATAATTTTTGTTGAAAACAAATTAAAATTTTTCACAAAAAATGTAGCAGCAAAACTTTGTGTTGATGATTGATTGATTGATTGATTGATTGATTGTTGTTGTTGTTGTTTTAACACGGATAAATTGAAACACATTTTGATAAAGTTAAAATTTAGAGGTGAACGCCTAAATACGAAAATGCTTAAAAAATAACTAAAATTAATAATTAAAATAAACAAAAATCTAGGGTACGGAACACAAAAATCAGACTTCATAATAATCTTTGAATAATAACATTATTGTGAATGTAGATTGCTTGCCCTAACCGCCTCCCACTTACAAAATGTAGGACGAGATCAGCAGCCACCACATCATCGGCTAATATAAGTTTGAGTGTCATCTGCAAACCAAGGTTTCTTCGTAGATCAGCAAGATCCACATACTCAGTTAAAATGTGGGCCACGGTGAATACGTCCTCCACAGGTAGAAAGTTGGGGATCTTCCCTACGAGTGTACGGATCGTGCTTGATCTATCCGTATCCTACACCTCGTGTTGTTTCGCGAGTACAAAATGACGAATGTTCAACCTGTCAGGCCTTCACACACAAAGAGCTACTTTTTATGAGTCGCAATTTTCTATTTTAAATAACATAAACAATTGGGTTTCTTACTGAACATTTGTGAATTTTCTACTAATATTTAACAAGAATATGTTCTTGGAATGGAACAGTGTGGACAGTTCAACATAGACAAATGTCAGACACACATATATCAAGGCAACAAGTGCAGGTGCTCCTAGCTACCAAGGCAACAAGTGCAAGCGCACCTAGTTACCATGACAACAAGTGCAAGCGCATATATTTACCAAGGCAACAAGTGCAAGCGCACCCAGTTACCATGACAACAAGTGCAAGCGCATATATTTACCAAGGCAACAAGTGCAAGCGCACCTAGTTACCATGACAACAAGTGCAAGCGCATATATTTACCAAGGCAACAAGTGCAAGCGCACCTAGTTACCATGACAACAAGTGCAAGCACACCTAGTTACCATGACAACAAGTGCAAGCGCACCTCGTTACCATGACAACAAGTGCAAGCGCACCTAGTTACAATGAAAACAAGTGCAAGCGCATATATTTACCAAGGCAACAAGTGCAAGCGCACCTAGTTACCATGACAACAAGTGCAAGCGCACCTAGTTACCATGACAACAAGTGCAAGCGCACCTCGTTACCATGACAACAAGTGCAAGCGCACCTAGTTACAATGAAAACAAGTGCAAGCGCATATATTTACCAAGGCAATAAGTGCAAGCGCACTTAGGTACCATGACAAGTGCAGGCGCACCTAGTTACCAAGGCAACAAGTGCAAGCGCACCTAGGTACCATGACAAGTGCAGGCGCACCCAGTTACCTTGACAACAAGTCCAAGCGCACCTAATTACCATGACAAGAAGTGCAAGCGCACCTAATTACCATGACAACGAGTGCAAGCGCACCTAGTTACCATGAAAACAAGTGCAAGCGCACCTAGTTACCAAAACAAGTGCAGGCGCACCCAGTTACCGTGACAACAAATGCAAGCGCATCTAGTTTCCATGACAACAAGTGCAAGCGCACCTAGTTACCATGACAACAAGTGCAAGCGCACCTAGTTACCATGACAACAAGTGCAAGCGCACCTAGTTACCATGACAACAAGTGCAAGCGCACCCAGTGACCATGTCAAGAAGTGCAAGCGCACCTAGTTACCATGACAACAAGTGCAAGCGCACCTAGTTACCATGACAACAAGTGCAAGCGCACCTAGTTACCATGACAACAAGTGCAAGCGCACCTAGTGACCATGTCAAGAAGTGCAAGCGCACCTAGTGACCATGTCAACAAGTGCAAGCGCACCTAGTTACCAAAACAAGTGCAGGCGCACCTAGTTACCATGACAACAAGTGCAAGCGCACCTAGTTACCATGACAACAAGTGCAAGCGCACCTAGTTACCATGTCAAGAAGTGCAAGCGCACCTAGTTACCAAAACAAGTGCAGGCGCACCTAGTTACCATGACAAGAAGTGCAAGCGCACCTAATTATCATGACAACAGGTGCAAGCGCACCTAGTTACCAAAACAAGTGCATGCGCACCTAGTTACCATGACAACAAGTGCAAGCGCACCTAGTTACCAAAACAAGTGCATGCGCACCTAGTTACCATGACAACAAGTGCAGGCGCACCTAGTTACCATGACAACAAATGCAAGCGCATCTAGTTTCCATGACAACAAGTGCAAGCTCACCTAGTTACCATGACAACAAGTGCAAGCGCACCTAGTGACCATGTCAAGAAGTGCAAGCGCACCTAGTTACCAAAACAAGTGCATGCGCACCTAGTTACCATGACAACAAGTGCAGGCGCACCTAGTTACCAAGGCAACAAGTGCATGGCCACCTAGTTACCATGACAACAAGTGCAGGCGCACTCAGTTACCATGACAACAAATGCAAGCGCATCTAGTTTCCATGACAACAAGTGCAAGCTCAACTAGTTACCATGACAACAAGTGCAAGCGCACCTAGTGACCATGTCAAGAAGTGCAAGCGCACCTAGTTACCAAAACAAGTGCATGCGCACCTAGTTACCATGACAACAAGTGCAGGCGCACCTAGTTACCAAGGCAACAAGTGCAAGCGCACCTAGTTACCAAAACAAGTGCATGCGCACCTAGTTACCATGACAACAAGTGCAGGTGCACCCAGTTACCATGACAAGAAGTGCAAGCGCACCTAGTTACATGAAAACGAGTGCAAGCGCACCTAGTTACCAAAACAAGTGCAGGCGCACCCAGTTACCATGACAACTAGTGCAAGCGCACCTAGTTACAATGAAAACGAGTGCAAGCGCACCTAGTTACCAAAACAAGTGCAGGCGCACCTAGTTACCATGACAAGAAGTGCAAGCGCACCTAGTTACCATGACAACAAGTGCAAGCGCACCTAGTGACCATGTCAACAAGTGCAAGCGCACCTAGTGACCATGACAACAAGTGCAAGCGCACCTAGTGACCATGACAACAAGTGCAAGCGCACCTAGTGACCATGTCAAGAAGTGCAAGCGCACCTAGTGACCATGACAACAAGTGCAAGCGCACCTAGTTACCATGACAACAAGTGCAAGCGCACCTAGTGACCATGTCAACAAGTGCAAGCGCACCTAGTTACCATGACAACAAGTGCAAGCGCACCTAGTTACCATGACAACAAGTGCAAGCGCACCTAGTGACCATGTCAAGAAGTGCAAGCGCACCTAGTTACCAAAACAAGTGCATGCGCACCTACTTACCATGACAACAAGTGCAGGCGCACCTAGTTACCATGGCAACAAGTGCAAACGCACCTAGTTACCAAGGCAACAAGTGCAGGTGCACCCAGTTACCATGACAAGAAGTGCAAGCGCACCTAGTTACCATGACAACTAGTACAAGCGCACCTAGTTACAATGAAAACAAGTGCAAGCGCACCTAGTTACCAAAACAAGTGCAGGCGCACCCAGTTACCATGACAACAAGTGCAAGCGCACCTAGTTACCATGTCAACAAGTGCAAGCGCACCTAGTGACCATGTCAACAAGTGCAAGCGCACCTAGTTACCAAAACAAGTGCAAGCGCACCTAGTTACCAAAACAAGTGCAGGTGCACCCAGTTACCATGACAACAAGTGCAAGTGCACCTAGTTACCATGTCAACAAGTGCAAGCGCACCTAGTGACCATGTCAACAAGTGCAAGCGCACCTAGTTACCAAAACAAGTGCAAGCGCACCTAGTTACCAAAACAAGTGCAGGTGCACCCAGTTACCATGACAACAAGTGCATGCGCACATAGTTACCATGACATCAAGTGCAAGCGCACCTAGTTACCATGATACAAGCACTGGCGCACCTAGGTACCATGACAACTAATGCAAGCGCACCTAGTTACCATGACAACAAGTGCACGCGCACCTAGTAACCATGGCAAGAAGTGCAAGTGCAGCTAGTTACCAAGGCAACAAGTGCAAGCGCACCTAGTTACGATGACAACAAGTGCACCTAGTTACCAAGGCAACAAGTGCAAGCGCACCTAGTTACCAAAACAAGTGTAGGTGCACCTAGCTACCATGTGAACAAGTGCAAGCACACCTAGTTACCAAAACAAGTGCAGGTGCACCTAGTTACCATGACAACAAGTGCAAGCGCACCTAGTTACCAAAACAAGTGCAAGCGCACCTAGTTACCATGACAACAAATACAGGCGCACCCAGTTACCATGACAACAAGTACAAGCGCACCTAGTTACCATGACAACAACTGCAAGCGCACCTAGTTACCAAAACAAGTGCAGGCGCACCTAGTTACCATGACAACAAGTGCATGCGCAGCCAGTTACCATTACTCAAGTGCAGGAGCACATAGTTACCATGACAACAAGTGCAAGCACACCAGATACCTAAACAAGTAACCATGACAACAAATGCAGGCGCAGCCAGTTACCATGACAACAAGTGCATGCGCACCCAATTACCATGACTCAAGTGCAAGCGCTCGTAGTTACCAAAACAAGTGCAGCGCACCTAGTTACCATGACAACAAGTGCAAGCGCACCTTGTTACCATGACAACAAGTGCAGGCGCACCTAGTAACCATGACTACAAGTGCAGGCGCAGCTAGTTACCAAGGCAACAAATGCAAGCGCATCTAGTAGCCAAAACTAGTGCAGGTGCACCCAGTTACCATGACAAGTGCAAGCGCACATAATTACCAAAACAAGTGCAGGTGTACCTAGTTACCATGACAACAAGTGCAAGCACACCTAGTTACCAAAGCAGTGCAGGTGCACCTAGTTAGCATGACAACAAGTGCTTGCGCACCCAGTTACCATGACAACAAGTGCAAACGCCCCTAGTTACCAAAACAAGTGCAAGCGCACCTAGTTACCATGACAACAAGTGCAAGCGCACCTAGATACCATGACAACAAGTGCAAGCGCACCTAGTGACCATGGCAACAAGTGCAAGCGCACCTAGTTACCAAAGCAGTGCAGGTGCACCTAGTTACCATGACAACAAGTGCAAACGCATCTAGTTACCAAAACAAGTGCAAGCGCACCTAGTTACCATGACAACAAGTGCAAGCGCACCTAGTTACCATGACAACAAGTGCAAGCGCACCTAGTGACCATGTCAACAAGTGCAAGCGCACCTAGTGACCATGTCAACAAGTGCAAGCGCACCTAGTTACCAAAACAAGTGCAGACGCACCCAGTTACCATGACAACAAATGCAAGCGCATCTAGTTTCCATGATAACAAGTGCAAGCGCACCCAGTGACCATGTCAACAAGTGCAAGCGCACCCAGTTACCATGACAAGAAGTGCAAGCGCACCTAGTGACCATGTCAACAAGTGCAAGCGCACCCAGTTACGATGACAACAAGTGTAAGCGCACCTAGTTACCAGAACAAGTGCAAGCGCACCTAGTGACCATGACAACAAGGGCAGGCGCACCCAGTTACGATGACAACAAGTGTAAGCGCACCTAGTTACCAGAACAAGTGCTGGTGCACCTAGTTACCATGGCAACAAGTGCAGACGGACCCAGTTACCATGAAAACAAGTGCAAGCGCACTTAGTGAGCATGTCGACAAGTGCAAGCGCACCTAGTTACCAAAACAATTGCAGGCGCAACTAGTTACCATGATGACGAGTGCAGGCGCACCTATTTACCATGACAACAAGTGCAGGCGCACCTAGTTACCAAAACAAGTGCAATCGCTCCGAGTTACCATGACAACAAGTGCAAGCGCACCTAGTTACCATGACAAGTGCAGGCGCACCTAGTTACCAGGGCAAAAAGTGCAAGCGCTCCTAGTTACCATGACAACAAGTTCAAGCGCACCTGGTGACCATGTCAACAAGTGCAAGCGCACCTAGATACCAAAACAAGTGCAAGCGCACCTAGTTACTATGACAACAAGTGCAAGCGCACCTAGTTATCATGACAACAAGTGCAAGCTCACCTAGTGACCATGTCAACAAGTGCACGCGCACCATGTTACCATGGCAAGAAGTGCAAGTGCAGCTAGTTACCAAGGCAACAAGTGCAAGCGCACCTAGTTGCCATGACAACAAGTGCAAACGCACCTAGTTACCAAGGCAACAAGTGCAGGAGCACCCAGTTACCATGAACACTAAGTGCGAGCGCACCTAGTTACCATGACAACAGGTGCAAGCGCACCTAGTGACCATGACAACAAGTGCAAATGCACCTAGTTACCAAAGCAACAAGTGCGACAGCACCCATTTACCATGACAACAAGTGCAAGCGCACCTAGTTACCATGATACAAGTGCAGGCGCACCTAGTTACTATGACAACAAGTGCAAGCACATCTAGTTACCAAGGCAACAAATGCAAGCGCAACTAGTTACCAAAACTAGTGCAGGTGCACCCAGTTACCATGACAACAAGTGCAAGCACACCTAGTTACCAAAGCAGTGCAGGTGCACCTAGTTACCATGACAACAAGTGCATGCGAACCCAGTTACCATGACAACAAGTGCATACGCATCTAGTTACCAAAGCAAGTGCAAGCGCACCTAGTTACGATGACAACAAGTGCAAGCGCACCTAGTGACCATGTCAACAAGTGCAAGCGCACCTAGTTACCAAACCAAGTGCAGGCGCACCTAGTTACCATGAAAACAAGTGCATGCGCACCCAGTTACTATGACTCAAGTGCAAGCGCACCTAGTTACCAAAACAAGTGCCAGCGCACCTAGTTAACTAGACAGCAAGTGCAAGCGCACCTAGTTGCCAAAACAAGTGCAAGCGCACCTAGTTACCATGACAACAAATGCAGGCGCACCCAGTTACCATGACAACAAGTGCAAGTGCACCTAGTTGCCAAAACAAGTGCAAGCGCACCTAGTTACCATGACAACAAGTGCAAGCGCACCTAGTTACCAAGGCAACAAGTGCAAGTGCACCTTTTTACCAAAACAAGTGCAGGTGCACCCAGATACCATGACAAGTGAGAGCGCACCTAGTTACCAAAACAAGTGCAAGTGAACCTAGTTACTATGACAACAAGTGTAAGCGCACCTAGTTACCAAAGCAAGTGCAGGTGCACCTAGTTACCAAAACAAGTGCAGGTGCACACAGTTACCATGAGAAGTGCAAGCGCACCTAGTTACCAAAGCAAGTGCAACCGCACCCAGTTACCAAAGCAAGTGCAACCGCACCCAGGTACCATGACAACAAGTGCAAGCGCACCTAGTTACCATGACAACCAGTGCAAGCGCACCTAGTTACCATGAAATAAAGGGCAAGCGCACCCAGTTACCAAACCAAGTGCAGGCGCACCAAGTTACCATGACAACAAGTCATGCGGACCCAATTACCATGATTCAAGTGCAAGCGCAGCTAGTTACCAAAACAAGTGCAAGCGCACCTTGTTACCATGACATCAATTGCAAGCGCAACTAGTTACCGAAACAAGTGCAGGTGCACCTAGTTACCATGACAACAAATGCAGGCGCACCCAGTTACCATGACAAGAAGTGCAAGCGCACCTAGTTACCATGACAACAAGTGCAACTAGCTACCATGTGAACAAGTGCAAGCACACCTAGTTACCAAAACAAGTGCAGGTGCACCTAGTTACCATGACAACAAGTGCAAGCGCACCTAGTTACCAAAACAAGTGCAAGCGCACCTAGTTACCATGACAACAAATGCAGGCGCACCCAGTTACCATGACAACATGTACAAGCGCACCTAGTTACCATGACAACAACTGCAAGCGCACCTAGTTACCAAAACAAGTGCAGGCGCACCTAGTTACCATGACAACACGTGCATGCGCAGCCAGTTACCATTACTCAAGTGCGGGAGCACATAGTTACCATGACAACAAGTGCAAGCACACCAAATACCTAAACAAGTAACCATGACAACAAATGCAGGCGGAACCAGTTACCATGACAATAAGTGCAAGCGCACCTAGTTAGGATGACCACAAGTGCATGCGCACCCAATTACCATGACACAAGTGCAAGCACACGTAGTTACCAAAACAAGTGCAGCGCACCTAGTTACCATGACAACAAGTGCAAGCGCACCTAGTTACCGAAACATGTGCAGGTGCACCTAGTTATCATGACAAGAAGTGCAAGCGAACCTAGTTACCATGACAACAAGTGCAAGCGCACCTAGTTACCAAGGCAACAAGTGCAAGCGCACCTAGTTACCATGATACAAGTGCAGGCGCAGCTAGTTACCATGACAACAAGTGCAAGCACATGTTGTTACCAAGGCAACAAATGCAAGCGCATCTAGTAGCCAAAACTAGTGCAGGTGCACCCAGATACCATGACAAATGAGAGCGCTCCTAGTTATTAAAACAAGTGCAGTTGCACCTAGATACCATGACAACAAGTGCAAGCGCACCTAGATACCATGACAACAAGTACAAGCGCACCTAGTGACCATGTACACAAGTGCAAGCGCACCTAGTTACCATACCAAGTGCAGGTGCACCTAGTTACCATGACAACACGTGCATGCGCACCCAGTTACCATGACTCAAGTGCAAGCGCACCTAGTTACCAAAACAAGTGCAGGTGCACCCAGATACCATGACAAATGAGAGCGCTCCTAGTTATTAAAACAAGTGCAGGTGCACCTAGTTACTATGACAACAAGTGCAAGCGCACCTAGTTACCAAAACAAGTGCAGGTGCATCTAGTTACCATGACAACAAGTGCATGCGCACCTAGTTACCAAGGCAACAAGTGCAGGTGCACCTAGTTACCAAAACAAGTGCAGGTGGACCCAGTTACCATGACAAGTCCAAGCGCACCTAGTTACCAAACAAGTGCATGTGCACCCAGTTACCATGACAAGTGCAAGCGCACCTAGTTAGCAAAACAAGTGCATGCGCACCCAGGTACCATGACAACAAGTGCAAGCGCACCTAGTTACCATGACAACCAGTGCAAGCGCCGCTAGCTACCATGACAACAAGTGCAAGCGCACCTAGTGACCATGTCAACAAGTGCAAGCGCACCTAGTTACCATATCAAGTGCAGGCGCACCTAGTTACCATTACAACAGGTGCATGCGCACCCAAATACCATGACTCAAGTGCAAGCGCACCTAGTTACCATAACAAGTGTAAGCGCAGCTAGGTACCATGACAACAAGTGCAAGCGCACCTATATACCTAAACAAGTGCAGGTGCACCTAGTTACCTTGACAACAATTGCAAGCGCACCTATTTACCATGACAACAAGTGCAAGCGTACCTAGTTACCAAAACAAGTCAAGCGCACCTAGTTACCTTGACAACAAATGCAAGCGTACCTAGTTACCATGACAACAAGTGCAAGCGTACCTAGTTACCAAAACAAGTGCAGGTGCACCCAGTTACCATGACAACAATTGCAAGCGCACCTATTTACCATGACAACAAGTGCAAGCGTACCTAGTTACCAAAACAAGTCAAGCGCACCTAGTTACCTTGACAACAAATGCAAGCGCACCTAGTTACCAAGGCAACAAGTGCAAGGGCACCTAGTTACCAAAACAAGTGCAGCTGCACCCAGTTACCATGACAAGTGCACGCGCACCTAGTTACCAAAACAAGTGCAGGTTCACATAGTTACCATGACAACAAGTGCAAGCGCACCTAGATTCCATGACAACAAGTGCAAGCGCACCTAGTTACCAAAACAAGTTCAGGTGCACCTAGTTAACATGACAACAAGTGCAAGCGCACCTGGTTACCATGACAACAAGTGCAAGCGCACCTAGTTACCATGACAACAAGTTAAAGCGCACCTAGTTACCAAGACAACAAGTGCAAGCGCACCTAGTTACCAAAACAAGTGTATGCGCACCCAGTTACCATGACAACAAGTGCAAGCCTACCTAGTTACCATGACAACAGGTGCAAGCGCGCCTAGTTACCATATCAACAAGTGCAAGCGCACCTAGTTACCATGACAAGTGCAAGTGCACCTAGTTACCAAGGCAACAAGTGCAAGCGCACCTAGTTACCAAAACAAGTGTGTGCGCACCCAGTTACCATGACAACAAGTGCAAGCGCACCTAGTTACCAAAACAAGTGCAGGTGCACCTAGTTACCATGACAACAAGTGCATGCGCACCCAGTTACCATGACTCAAGTGCATTCGCACATAGTTACCAAAACAAGTGCAAGCGCACCTAGTTACCATGACAACAAGTGCAAGCGCTCCTAGTTACCATGACAACAAGTGCAAGCGCACCCAAATTCCATGTCAACAAGTTCAAGCCCACCTAGATACCAAGGCAACTAGTGGAAGCGCACCCAGTTACCATGACAACAAGTGCATGCTTACCTAGTTACCAAGATACAAGTGCAGGCGCACCTAGTTACCATGACAACAAGTGCAAGCGCATCTAGTTACCAACGCAACAAGTGCAAGCACACCTAGTTACCAAAATTAGTGCATGTGCACACAGTTACCATGACTCAAGTGCAAGCGCACCTAGTTACCAAAAGAAGTGCAAGCGCACCTTGTTACCATGACAACAAATGCCAGCGCACCTAGTTACCAAAACAAGTGTATGCGCACCCAGTTACCATGTCAACAAGTGCAGGCGCACCTAGTTACCAAAACAAGTTCAGGCGCACCGAGTTACCATGACAACAAGTGCATGCGCACCCAGTTACCATGACTCAAGTGCAAGCGCACCTAGTTACCGAAAGAAGTGCAAGCGCACCTTGTTACCATGACAACAAATGCAGGCGCACCAAGTTACCATGACAACGAGTGCAAGCGCACCTAGTTGCCAAAACAAGTACATGCGCACCTAGTTACCATGACAGCAAGTGCAAGCGCACCTAGTTACCAAGGCAACAAGTGCCAGCGCACCTATTTACCAAAACAAGTGCAGGCGCATCCAGTTACCATGACAACAAGCGAAAGTGCACTTAGTTACCATGACAACAAGTGCAAGCGCACCTAGGTACCATTACAACAAGAGCAAGCGCACCTAGTGACCATGTCAACAAGTGCAGGCGCACCTAGTTACCAAAACAAGTGCAGGCGCACCTAGTTACCATGATACAAGTGCAGGCGCACCTAGTTACCATAACAACAAGTGCACCTAGTTACCAAGGCAACAAGTGCAAGCGCACCTAGTTACCAAAACTAGTGCAGGTGCACTCAGTTACCATGACAAGTGCAAGTGCACCTAGTTGCCAATACAAGTGTAGGTGCACCTAGCTAGCATGTCAACAAGTGCAAGCACACCTAGTTACCAAAACAAGTGCAGGTGCTCGTAGTTACCATGACAACAAGAGCATGCTCACCCAGTTACCATGACAACAAGTGCAAGCGCACCTAGTTACGATCCCCACAAGTGCAGGCGCACCCAGTTACCATGACAACAAGTGCAAGCGCACCTAGTTACCGAAACATGTGCAGGTGCACTTAGTTATCATGACAACAAATGCAGGCGCACCCAGTTAACTTGACAAGAAGTGCAAGCGAACCTAGTTACATGACAACAAGTGCAAGCGCACCTAGTTACCAAACAAGTGCAGCGCACCTAGTTACCATGACAACAAGTGCAAGGGCACCTAGATTTCAAGGCAGCATGTGCAGGTGCACCCAGTTACATGACAAGTGCACGCGCACCTAGTTACCAAAACAAGTTCAGGTGCACCTAGTTACCATGACAACAAGTGCAAGCGCACCTAGTTTTCCAAAACAAGTGCAGGTGCACCTAGTTACCATGACAAGTGCAAGCACACCTAGTTACCAAAACAAGTGCATGTGCACCCAGTTACTATGACAACAAGTGCAAGCGCACCTAGTTACCAAAACAAGTGCGTGCGCACCCAGCTACCATGACTCAAGTGCAAGCGCACCTAGTTACCAAAACAAGTGAGAGCGCACCTAGTTACCATGACAACAAGTGTAAGCGCACATAGTTACCCAGACAAGTGCAGGTGCATCTAGTTACCATGACAACAAAAGCAGGCTTACCCAGTTACCATGAAAACAAGAGAAAGCGCACCTTGTTACCATGACAACAAGTGCAAGCGCACCAAGTTAACATTATAGCAAGTGCAAGCGCACCTAGTTACCATGACAACAAGTGCAAGCGCACCTAATGACCATGTCAACAAGTGCATGCGCACCTAGTTACCATGACAGCAAGTGCAAGCGCACCTAGTTACCAAAACAAGTGTAATCGCACTTAGTTACCGTAACAACAAGTGCAAGCGCACCTAGTTACCAAGACAAGTGCACTCGCACCTAGTTACCAAGGCAACAAGTGCAAGCGCGCCTAGTTACCATGACAACAAGTGCAAGCGCACCTATAGACCATGTTAACATGTGCCAGCGCACCTAGTTACCAAAACAAGTGAAGGCGCACCCAGTTACTATAACAACAAGTGCAAGCGCACCTAGTTACCATGACAGCAAGTGCAAGCGCTCCTAGTTACCATGACAGCAAGTGCAAGCGCACCTAGTTACCATGACAGCAAGTGCAAGCGCACCTATTTACCATGACAACAAGTGCATGCGCACCTAGTTACCTTGACAGCAAGTGCAAGCGCACCTAGTTACCAAAACAAGTGTAATCGCACCTAGTTACCATGTCAACAAGTGCAAGCGCACCTCGTTACCAAAACAAGTGCAGGTGCACCCAGTTACCATGACAACAAGTGCATGCTCACCCAGTTACCATGACTAAAGTGCAAGCGCACCTAGTTACCAAAACATGTGCAAGCGCACCTAGTTACCATGACAATAAGTTCAAGCGCACCTAGTTACCAAAACAAGTGCAAGCGCACCTAGTTACCATGACAATAAGTTCAAGCGCACCTAGTTACCAAAACAAGTGCAAGCGCACCTAGTTACCATGACAACAAGTGCAGGCGCACCTAGTGACCATGTCAACAAGTGCAGGAGCACTTAGTTACCAAAACAAGTGCATGCGCAACTACTTACCATGTCAACAAGTGCATGCGCACCCAGTTACCAAAACAAGTGCAAGCGCACCTAGTTACCTAAACAAGTTCAGGTGCACCTAATTACCATGACAACAAATGCAGGCGCACCCAGTTACCATGACAACAAGTGCAAGTACACCTAGTTACCATGGCAACATGTGCAAGCGCACTTAGTTACCAAGGCAACAAGTGCCAGTGCACCTAGTTACCAAAACTAGTGCAAGCGCACCTAGTTACCAAGGCAACAAGTGTAGGTGCACCTAGTTACCAAAAAAAGTGCAGGTGCACCCAGTTACCATGACAAGTGCAAGCACACTTAGTTACCAAAACAAGTGCATGTGCACCCAGTTACTATGACAACAAGTGCAAGCGCACCTGGTTACCAAAACTAGTGCAGGCGCACCTAGTGACCATGACAACAAGTGCATGTGCACCCAGTTACCATCACAACAAGAACAAGCGCACCTAGTTACCAAAACGAGTGCAGGTGCAAATAGTTGCCATGGCAACAAGTGCGTGCGCACCCAGTTACCATGACTCAAGTGCAAGTGCACCTAGTTACCAAAACAAGTGCAACCGCACCTAGTTACCATGACAACAAGTGCAAGCGCACCTAGTCACCCAGACAAGTGCAGGTGCATCTAGTTACCATGACAACAAAAGCAGGCGCACCCAGTTACCATGAAAACAAGAGAAAGCGCTCCTAGTTACCATGACAAAAAGTGCAAGCGCACCAAGTTAACATTATAGCAAGTGCAAGCGCACCTAGTTACCATGACAACAAGTTCAAGCGCACCTAGTTACAATGACAACAAGTGCAAGCGCACCTAGTTACAATGACAACAAGTGCAAGCGCACCTAGTTACCATGACAACAAGTGCAAGCGCACCTAGTGACCATGTCAACAAGTGCAAGCGCACCTAGTTACCATGACAACAAGTGCAAGCGCACCTAGTTACCATGTCAACAAGTGCATGCGCACCTAGTTACAATGACAGCAAGTGCAAGCGCACCTAGTTACCAAAACAAGTGTAATCGCACTTAGTTACCATGACAACAAGTGCAAGCGCACCTAGTTACCAAGACAAGTGCAAGCGCACCTAGTTACCAAGGCAACAAGTGCAAGCGCACCTATAGACCATGTCAACAAGTGTCAGCGCACCTAGTTACCAAAACAAGTGAAGGCGCACCCAGTTATCATGACAACAAGTGCAAGCGCACCTAGATACCATGACAACAAGTGCAAGCGCACCTCGTTACCAAAACAAGTGCCGGTGCACCCAGTTACCATGATAACAAGTGCATGCTCACCTAGTTACCATGACAACAAGTGCAAGCGCACCTAGTTACCATTACAACAAGTGCAAGCGCACCTCGTTACCAAAACAAGTGCCGGTGCACCCAGTTACCATGACAACAAGTGCATGCTCACCCAGTTACCATGACTAAAGTGCAAGCGCACCTAGTTACCAAAACAAGTGCAAGAGCACCTAGTTACCATGACAATAAGTGCAAGCGCACCTGGTTACCAAAACAAGTGCAAGCGCACCTAGTTACCATGACAACAAGTGCAGACGCACCTAGTGACCATGTCAACAAGTGCAGGCGCACATAGTTACCAAACCAAGTGTATGCGCAACTAGTTACCATGACAACAAGTGCATGCGCTCCCAGTTACCAAGACTCAAGTGCAAACGCACCTAGTTACCAAAACAAGTGCAAGCGCACCTAGTTAACTAGGCAGACGGTGCAAGCGCACCTAGTTACCTGAACAAGTTCAGGTGCACCTAATTACCATGACAACAAATGCAAGCGCACCCAGTTACCATGACAACAAGTGCAATTGCACCTAGTTGCCAAAACAAGTGCAAGGGCACCTAGTTACCATGACAACAAGTGCAAGCGCACCTAGTTACCAAGGCAACAAGTGTCAGCGCACCTAGTTACCAAAACAAGTGCAGGTGCACCTATGTTACTATGACAACAAGTGCAAGCGCACCTAGTTACCAAAACAAGTGCAGGTGCACCTAGTTACCATGACAGCAAGTGCAAGCGCACCTAGTTTCCAAACCAAGTGCAGGTGCACCTAGTTACCATGACAACAAGTTCATGCGCACCCAGTTACCATTACTCAAGTGCAAGCGCACCTAGTTACCAAAACAGGTGCAAGCGCACCTAGGTACCATGACAACTTGTGCATGCGCACCCAGTTACCATTACTCAAGTGCAAGCGCACCTAGGTACCATGACAACAAGTTCATGCGCACCCAGTTACCATTACTCAAGTGCAAGCGCACCTAGTTACCAAAACAGGTGCTAGCGCACCTAGTTACCATGACAACAAATGCAAACGCACCTAGTTACCAAGGCATCAAGTGCGACCGCACCCATTTACCATGACAACAAGTGAAAGCGCACCTAGTTACCATGACAACAAGTTCAAGCACATGATGTTACCAAAGCAACAAATGCAAGCGCACCTAGTAAACAAAACTAGTGCAGGTGCACCCAGTTACCATGACAAGTGCAAGCGCACATAATTACCAAAACAAGAGCAGGTGTACCTTGTTACCATGACAACAAGTGCAAGCGCACCTAGTTACCATGACATCAAGTGCAAGCGCACCTAGTTACCATGACATCAAGTGCAAGCGCACCTAATGACCATGACAACAAGTGCAAGCGCACCTAGTTACCATGAAAACAAGTGCAAACGCATCTAGTTACCAAAACAAGTGCAAGCGCACCTAGTTACCATGACAACAAGTGCAAGCGCACCTAGTTACCATGACATCAAGTGCAAGCGCACCTAGTGACCATGTCAACAAGTGCAAGCGCACCTAGTTACCAAAACAAGTGCAGGTGCACCTAGTTACCATGACAGCAAGTGCAAGCGCACCTAGTTTCCAAACCAAGTGCAGGCGCACCTAGTTACCATGACAACAAGTGCATGCGCACCCAGTTACCATGACTCTAGTGCAAACGCACCTAGTTACCAAAACAAGTGCAAGCGCACCTAGTTAACTAGACAGCAAGTGCAAGCGCACCTAGATACCTAAACAAGTTCAGGTGCACCTAGTTACCATGACAACAAATGCAGGCGCACCTAGTTACCATGACAACCAGTGCAAGCGCACCTAGTTACCAAGGCAACAAGTGCAAGCGCACCTAGTTACCAAACCAAGTGCAGGTGCACCCAGATACCATGACAAATGAGAGCGCTCCAAGTTACCAAAACAAGTGCAGGTGCACCTGGTTACTATGACAACAAGTGCAAGCGCACCTAGTTACCAAAACAAGTAACGGTGTACCTAGTTACCATGACAACAAGTGCATGCGCACCTAGTTATCAAGGCAACAAGTGCAGGTGCACCTAGTTACCAAAACAAGTGCAGGTGGACCCAGTTACCATGACAAGTGTAAGCGCACCTAGTTACCATGACAACAAGTGCAAGCGCACCTAGTTACCAAAACAAGTGAATGCGCACCCAGTTACCATGACAACAAGTGCAAGCGCACCTAGTTACCATGATACAAGTGCAGGCGCACCTAGTTACCATGACAACAAGTGCAGGTGCACCTATTTACCAAAACAAGTGCATGCGCACCCAGTTACCATGACAACAAGTGCAAGCGCACCTAGTTACCATGATACAAGTGCAGGCTTACCTAGTTACCATGACAACAAGTGCACCTATTTACCAAGGCAACAAGTGCAAGCGCACCTTGTTACCAAAACTAGTGCAGGTGCACCCAGTTACCAAACAAGTGCAAGCGCACCTAGTTACCAAAACAAGTGTTGTGCACCTAACTACCATGACAACAAGTGCAAGCACATCTAGTTACCAAAACAAGTGCAGGTGCACCGAGTTACCATGACAACAAGAACATGCGCACCCAGTTACCATAACAACATGTGCAAGCGCACCTAGTTACCAAAACAAGTGTCATCGCACCTAGTTACCATGACAACAAGTGCAGGCGAACCTATTTACCATGACAACAAGTGCAAGCGCACCTAGTTACCATAATAGAAGTGCAGGCGCACCCAGTTACCATGACAAAAAGTGCAAGCGTACCTAGTTACCATGATAGAAGTGCGGGCGCATCCAGTTACCATGACAACAAGTGCTAGCGCACCTAGATACCATGGTAGAAGTGCAGGCGCTCCCAGTTACCATGACAACAAGTGCAAGCGCACCTAGTTACCATGATAGAATTGCAGGCGCATCCAGTTACCATGACATCAAGTGCAAGCGCACCTAGTTACCATGATAGAATTGCAGGCGCATCCAGTTACCATGACAACAAGTGCTAGCGCACCTAGTTACCATGATAGAATTGCAGGCGCATCCAGTTACCATGACAACAAGTGCTAGCGCACCTAGTTACCATGGTAGAAGTGCAGGCGCTCCCAGTTACCATGACAACAAGTGCAAGCGCAGCCAGTTACCGTGAAAACAAGTGCAAGCGCACCTAGTTACCATGATAGAAGTGCAGGCGCACCCAGTTACCATGACAGCAAGTGCGAGCGCATCCAGTTACCATGACAACAAGTGCAAGAGCACCTAGTTACCATGACAACAAGCGCAAGCGCACCTAGTTACCATGACAACAAGTGCAAGCGCACATAGTGACCATAACAATACGTGCAAGCGCACCTAGTTACCAAGGCAACAAGTGCAAGCGCACCTAGTTACCAAAACATGTGCAGGTGCACCTAGGTACCATGACAACAAGTGCATGTGCACCCAGTTACCATGACAACAAGTGCAAGCGCCCCTAGTTACCATGACAACAATTGCAGGTGCACCCAGTTACCATGATATAAGTGCAGGCGCACCTATTTACCATAACAACAAGTGCAGGCGCACCTAGTGACCATTTCAACAAGTGCAAGCGCACCTATTTACCATGACAACAAGTGCAAGCGCACCTAGTTACCAAAACAAGTGTCATCGCACCTAGTTACCATGACAACAAGTGCAGGCGCACCTATTTACCATGACAACAAGTGCAAGCGCAGCTAGTTACCAAGGTAACAAGTGCAAGCGCACCTAGTTACCATGACAACAAGTGCAAGCGCGCCTAGTTACCATGACAAAAAGTGCAAGCGCACCTGGTTACCAAGGCAACAAGTGCAAGCGTACCTAGTTACCAAAACTAGTGCAGGTGCACCCAGTTACCATGAAAAGTGCAAGCGCACCTAGTTACCAAAACAAGTGCCGGTGCACCTAGTTACCAAGGCAACAAGTGCGAGCGCATCCGGTTACCATGACCTAGTGACCACCTATTTACCATGACAACAAGTGCAAGCGCTCCTAGTTACCGAGGCAACAAGTGCAAGCGCACCTAGTTACCAAAACATGTGCAGGTGCACCTAGTTACCATGACAACGAGTGCATGCGCACCCAGTTACCATGACAACAAATGCAGGCGCACCCAGTTACCATGACAACAAGTGCAAGCGCGCCTAGTTACCATGACAACAAGTGCAAGTGCACCTAGTTACCAAAACAACTGCACCTAGTTACCATGACAACAAATGCAGGCGCATCCAGTTACCATGCTAACAAGTGCAAGCGCACCTAGTTACCATGCTAACAAGTGCAAGCGCACCTAGTTACCATGACAACAAATGCAGGCGCAGCCAGTTACCATGACAACAAGTGCAAGCGCGCCTAGTTACCATGACAACAAGTGCAAGTGCACCTAGTTACCAAAACAACTGCACCTAGTTACCATGACAACAAATGCAGGCGCATCCAGTTACCATGCTAACAAGTGCAAGCGCACCTAGTTACCATGCTAACAAGTGCAAGCGCACCCAGTTACCATGACAACAAATGCAGGCGCACCCAGTTACCATGACAACAAGTGCAAGCGCGCCTAGTTACCATGACAACAAGTGCAAGTGCACCTAGTTACCAAAACAACTGCACCTAGTTACCATGACAACAAATGCAGGCGCATCCAGTTACCATGCTAACAAGTGCAAGCGCACCTAGTTACCATGCTAACAAGTGCAAGCGCACCTAGTTACCACGACAACAAGTGCAAGCGCACCTACTTACCAAAACAAGTGCAAGCGCACCTTGTTACCATGGCAACAAATGCAAGCGCACCTTATTACCAAGGAAACAAGTGCAAGCGCTCCTAGTTACCATGAAAAGAAGGGCAAGAGCACCTATTTACCATGGCAACAAGTGCAGGCGCACCCTGTTCCCATGACAACAAGTGCAAGCGCACCTAGTTACCATGACAACAAGTGCAAGCGCACCTAGTTACCAAAACAAGTGCAGATGCACCTATTTACCATGACAACAAGTGCAAGCGCACCTAGTTACCAAAACAAGTGTAAGCGCACTTAGTTACCATGACAATAAATGCAAGCGCACCCAGTTCCCATGACAACAAGTGCAAGCGCACCTAGTTACCAAAACAAGTGCAGGTGCACCTAGTTATCATCACAACAAGTGCAAGCGCACCTAGTTACCAAGGCAACAAGTGCAGGTGCACCTAGTTACCAAAACAAGTGCAGGTGCACCAAGTTACCATGACAACAAGTGCAAGCGCACCTAGTGACCATGACAACAAGTGCGAGCGCACCTAGTTACCATGCTAACAAGTGCGAGCGCACCTAGTTACCAAGACAACAAGTGCAGGTGCACCTAGTTACCAAAACATGTGCAAGCGCACCTAGTGACCATGACAACAAGTGCGAGCGCACCTAGTTACCATGCCAACAAGTGCATGCTCACCTAGTTACCAAGACAACAAGTGCAGGTGCACCTAGTTACCAAAACATGTGCAGGTGCACCTAGTTACCATGACAACAAGTGCAAGCGCACCTAGTGACCATGACAACAAGTGCGAGCGCACCTAGTTACCATGCTAACAAGTGCGAGCGCACCTAGTTACCAAAACATGTGCAGGTGCACCTAGTGACCATGACAACAAGTGCAAGCGCACCTAGTGACCATGACAACAAGTGCGAGCGCACCTAGTTACCATGACAACAAGTGCAAGCGCACCTAGTGACCATGACAACAAGTGCGAGCGCACCTAGTTACCATGACAACAAGTGCAAGCGCACCTAGTTACCATGACAATAAGTGCAAGCGCACCTAGTGACCATGTCAACAAGTGCAAGCGCACCTAGTGACCATGTCAACAAGTGCGAGCGCACCTAGTGACCATGTCAACAAGTGCAAGCGCACCTAGTGACCATGACAACAAGTGCGAGCGCACCTAGTTACCGTGACAACAAGTGCGAGCGCACCTAGTTACCGTGACAACAAGTGCGAGCGCACCTAGTTACCATGACAACAAGTGCGAGCGCACCTAGTTACCATGACAACAAGTGCAAGCGCACCTAGTTTCAATGACAACAAGTGCGAGCGCACCTAGTGACCATGTCAACAAGTGCAAGCGCACCTAGTTACCATGACAACAAGTGCGAGCGCACCTAGTTACCGTGACAACAAGTGCGAGCGCACCTAGTTACCATGACAACAAGTGCGAGCGCACCTAGTTACCATGACAACAAGTGCAAGCGCACCTAGTTTCAATGACAACAAGTGCGAGCGCACCTAGTTACCGTGACAACAAGTGCGAGCGCAACTAGTTACCATGACAACAAGTGCGAGCGCACCTAGTTTCAATGACAACAAGTGCAAGCGCACCTAGTTTCAATGACAACAAGTGCGAGCGCACCTAGTTTCAATGACAACAAGTGCAAGCGCACCTAGTTTCAATGACAACAAGTGCAAGCGCACCTAGTTACCATGACAACAAGTGCAAGCGCACCTAGTGACCATGTCAACAAGTGCAAGCGCACCTAGTGACCATGACAACAAGTGCAAGCGCACCTAGTGACCATGACAACAAGTGCGAGCGCACCTAGTTACCATGACAACAAGTGCAAGCGCACCTAGTTTCAATGACAACAAGTGCAAGCGCACCTAGTTACCATGACAACAAGTGCAAGCGCACCTAGTTTCAATGACAACAAGTGCGAGCGCACCTAGTTTCAATGACAACAAGTGCAAGCGCACCTAGTTTCAATGACAACAAGTGCAAGCGCACCTAGTTACCATGTCAACAAGTGCAAGCGCACCTAGTGACCATGACAACAAGTGCGAGCGCACCTAGTTACCATGACAACAAGTGCGAGCGCAACTAGTTACCGTGACAACAAGTGCGAGCGCACCTAGTTTCAATGACAACAAGTGCGAGCGCAACTAGTTACCATGACAACAAGTGCGAGCGCACCTAGTTTCAATGACAACAAGTGCGAGCGCACCTAGTTACCGTGACAACAAGTGCGAGCGCACCTAGTTTCAATGACAACAAGTGCGAGCGCAACTAGTTACCGTGACAACAAGTGCGAGCGCACCTAGTTTCAATGACAACAAGTGCGAGCGCAACTAGTTACCATGACAACAAGTGCGAGCGCACCTAGTTTCAATGACAACAAGTGCGAGCGCAACTAGTTACCGTGACAACAAGTGCGAGCGCACCTAGTTTCAATGACAACAAGTGCGAGCGCAACTAGTTACCATGACAACAAGTGCAAGCGCTCCTAGTTTCAATGACAACAAGTGCAAGCGCACCTAGTTACCATGACAACAAGTGCAAGCGCACCTAGTGACCATGATAACAAGTGCGAGCGCAACTAGTTACCGTGACAACAAGTGCGAGCGCACCTAGTTTCAATGACAACAAGTGCGAGCGCAACTAGTTACCATGCTAACAAGTGCGAGCGCACCTAGTTACCGTGACAACAAGTGCGAGCGCACCTAGTTTCAATGACAACAAGTGCGAGCGCACCTAGTTACCATGCTAACAAGTGCGAGCGCACCTAGTTACCGTGACAACAAGTGCGAGCGCACCCAGTTACCATGACAACAAGTGCGAGCGCACCTAGTTACCGTGACAACAAGTGCGAGCGCACCTAGTTACCATGCTAACAAGTGCGAGCGCACCTAGTTACCGTGACAACAAGTGCGAGCGCACCTAGTTACCATGCTAACAAGTGCGAGCGCACCTAGTTACCGTGACAACAAGTGCGAGCGCACCTAGTTACCATGACAACAAGTGCGAGCGCACCCAGTTACCATGCTAACAAGTGCAAGCGCACCTAGTTTCAATGACAACAAGTGCGAGCGCACCTAGTTTCAATGACAACAAGTGCGAGCGCAACTAGTTACCGTGACAACAAGTGCGAGCGCACCTAGTTACCATGACAACAAGTGCGAGCGCACCTAGTTACCATGCTAACAAGTGCAAGCGCACCTAGTTTCAATGACAACAAGTGCGAGCGCACCTAGTTACCATGACAACAAGTGCAAGCGCACCCAGTTACCATGACAACAAGTGCGAGCGCACCTAGTTACCGTGACAACAAGTGCAGGTGCACCTAGTTTCAATGACAACAAGTGCGAGCGCACCTAGTTTCAATGACAACAAGTGCGAGCGCAACTAGTTACCGTGACAACAAGTGCGAGCGCACCTAGTTACCATGACAACAAGTGCGAGCGCACCTAGTTACCATGCTAACAAGTGCAAGCGCACCTAGTTTCAATGACAACAAGTGCGAGCGCACCTAGTTACCATGCTAACAAGTGCAAGCGCACCTAGTTTCAATGACAACAAGTGCGAGCGCACCTAGTTACCGTGACAACAAGTGCAGGTGCACCTAGTTTCAATGACAACAAGTGCGAGCGCACCTAGTTTCAATGACAACAAGTGCGAGCGCACCTAGTTTCAATGACAACAAGTGCGAGCGCACCTAGTTACCGTGACAACAAGTGCGAGCGCACCTAGTTTCAATGACAACAAGTGCGAGCGCAACTAGTTACCATGACAACAAGTGCGAGCGCACCTAGTTTCAATGACAACAAGTGCGAGCGCAACTAGTTACCATGACAACAAGTGCGAGCGCACCTAGTTTCAATGACAACAAGTGCGAGCGCACCTAGTTTCAATGACAACAAGTGCGAGCGCAACTAGTTACCGTGACAACAAGTGCGAGCGCACCTAGTTACCATGACAACAAGTGCGAGCGCACCTAGTTTCAATGACAACAAGTGCGAGCGCACCTAGTTACCATGACAACAAGTGCGAGCGCACCTAGTTTCAATGACAACAAGTGCGAGCGCAACTAGTTACCGTGACAACAAGTGCGAGCGCACCTAGTTACCATGACAACAAGTGCGAGCGCACCTAGTTTCAATGACAACAAGTGCGAGCGCACCTAGTTACCGTGACAACAAGTGCGAGCGCACCTAGTTTCAATGACAACAAGTGCGAGCGCAACTAGTTACCATGACAACAAGTGCGAGCGCACCTAGTTTCAATGACAACAAGTGCGAGCGCAACTAGTTACCATGACAACAAGTGCGAGCGCACCTAGTTTCAATGACAACAAGTGCAAGCGCACCTAGTTACCGTGACAACAAGTGCGAGCGCACCTAGTTTCAATGACAACAAGTGCGAGCGCAACTAGTTACCATGACAACAAGTGCGAGCGCACCTAGTTTCAATGACAACAAGTGCGAGCGCAACTAGTTACCGTGACAACAAGTGCGAGCGCACCTAGTTACCATGACAACAAGTGCGAGCGCACCTAGTTTCAATGACAACAAGTGCGAGCGCACCTAGTTACCATGACAACAAGTGCGAGCGCACCTAGTTTCAATGACAACAAGTGCGAGCGCACCTAGTTTCAATGACAACAAGTGCGAGCGCACCTAGTTTCAATGACAACAAGTGCGAGCGCAACTAGTTACCATGACAACAAGTGCGAGCGCACCTAGTTTCAATGACAACAAGTGCGAGCGCAACTAGTTACCGTGACAACAAGTGCGAGCGCACCTAGTTACCATGACAACAAGTGCGAGCGCACCTAGTTTCAATGACAACAAGTGCGAGCGCAACTAGTTACCGTGACAACAAGTGCGAGCGCACCTAGTTTCAATGACAACAAGTGCGAGCGCAACTAGTTACCGTGACAACAAGTGCGAGCGCACCTAGTTTCAATGACAACAAGTGCGAGCGCAACTAGTTACCATGACAACAAGTGCGAGCGCACCTAGTTTCAATGACAACAAGTGCGAGCGCAACTAGTTACCATGACAACAAGTGCGAGCGCACCTAGTTTCAATGACAACAAGTGCAAGCGCACCTAGTTACCGTGACAACAAGTGCAGGTGCACCTAGTTTCAATGACAACAAGTGCGAGCGCACCTAGTTACCGTGACAACAAGTGCAGGTGCACCTAGTTTCAATGACAACAAGTGCGAGCGCACCTAGTTACCGTGACAACAAGTGCGAGCGCACCTAGTTACCGTGACAACAAGTGCAGGTGCACCTAGTTTCAATGACAACAAGTGCGAGCGCACCTAGTTTCAATGACAACAAGTGCGAGCGCAACTAGTTACCATGACAACAAGTGCGAGCGCACCTAGTTTCAATGACAACAAGTGCGAGCGCAACTAGTTACCATGACAACAAGTGCGAGCGCACCTAGTTTCAATGACAACAAGTGCAAGCGCACCTAGTTACCATGTCAACAAGTGCAAGCGCACCTAGTTACCGTGACAACAAGTGCGAGCGCAACTAGTTACCGTGACAACAAGTGCGAGCGCACCTAGTTTCAATGACAACAAGTGCGAGCGCACCTAGTTACCATGACAACAAGTGCAAGCGCACCTAGTTACCGTGACAACAAGTGCGAGCGCACCTAGTTACCGTGACAACAAGTTCAAGCGCACCTAGTTACCATGACAACAAGTGCGAGCGCACCTAGTTACCATGACAACAAGTGCAAGCGCACCTAGTTACCGTGACAACAAGTTCAAGCGCACCTAGTTACCATGACAACAAGTGCGAGCGCACCTAGTTACCATGACAACAAGTGCAAGCGCACCCAGTTACCATGACAACAAGTGCGAGCGCACCCAGTTACCATGACAACAAGTGCAAGCGCACCTAGTTACCATGACAACAAGTGCGAGCGCACCTAGTTTCCATGACAACAAGTGCGAGCGCACCTAGTTACCATGACAACAAGTGCAAGTGCACCTAGTTACCATGACAACAAGTGCAAACGCACCCAGTTACCATGACAACAAATGCAAGCGCACCTAGTTACCATGACAACAAGTGCAAACGCACCCAGTTACCATGACAACAAGTGCAAGCGCACCTAGTTACCATGACAACAAGTGCAAACGCACCCAGTTACCGTGACAACAAGTGCAAACGCACCCAGTTACCAAGGCAACAAGTGCAGGCGCACCTAGTTACCATGACAACAAGTGCAAACGCACCCAGTTACCATGACAACAAGTGCTAGCGCACCTAGTTACCATGACAACAAGTGAATTCGCACCTAGTTACCATGACAACAAGTGCAAACGCACCCAGTTACTATGACGACAAGTGCAAGCGCACCTAGTTACCATGACAAGAAGTGCAAGCGCTCCTAGTTACCAAAACAAGTGCAAGAGCACCTAGTTACCAAAGCAAGTGCAAGCGCACCTAGTTATCATGACAACAAGTGCAAGCGCACCTAGTTACCATGACAACAAGTGCAAACGCACCCAGTTACCATGACGACAAGTGCAAGCGCACCTAGTTACCATGACAAGAAGTGCAAGCGCACCTAGTTACCAAAACATGTGCAGGTGCACCTAGTTACCATGACAACAAGTGAGAGCGCATCCAGTTACCATAACAACAAGTGCAAGCGCACCTAGTTACCAAGGCAAAAAGTGCAAGCGCACCTAGTTACCAAAACATGTGCAGGTGCACCTAGTTACCATGACAACAATTGCATGTGCACCCAGTTACCATGACACCAAATGCAGGCGCACCCAGTTACCATGACAACAAGTGCAAGCGCGCATAGTTACCATGACAACAAGTGCAAGCGCACCTAGTTACCAAAACAAGTGCAGGTGCACCTAGTTACCATGACAACAAGTGCAAGCGCACCTAGTTACCATGACAAGAAGTGCATGCGCACCCAGTTACCATGACTCAAGTGCAAGCGCACCTAGTTACCAAAACAAGTGCAGGTGCACCTAGTTACCATGACAACAAGTGCAAGCGCACCTAGTTACCATGACAACAAGTGCATGCGCACCCAGTTACCATGACTCAAGTGCAAGCACACCTAGTTACCAAAACATGTGCAGGTGCACCTAGTTACCATGACAACAAGTGAGAGCGCATCCAGTTACCATAACAACCAGTGCAAGCGCACCTAATTACCATGACAACAAGAGCAAATGCACCTAGTTACCAAAACAAGTGCAGGTTCACCTTGTTACCATGGCAACAAGTGCATGCGCCCCCAGTTACCATGACTCAAGTGCAAGCGCACCTAGTTACCAAAACAAGTGCAAGCGCACCTAGTTACCCAAACAAGTGCAGGTGCACCTCGTTACCATGACAACAAGTGCAAGCGCACCTAGTTACCAAAACAAGTGCAAGCGCACCTAGTTACCATGACAACAAATGGAAGCGCACTCAGTTCCCATGACAACAAGTGCAAGCGCACTTAGTTACCATGACAACAAGTGCAAGCGCACCTAGTTACCAAATCAAGTGCAGGTGTACCTAGTTATCATGTCAACAAGTGCAAGCGCACCTAGTTACCAAGGCAACAAGTGCAGGTGCACCTAGTTACCAAAACAAGTGCAGGTGCACCTAGTTACCAAAACAAGTGCAGGTGCACCTAGTTACCATGCCAACAAGTGCATGCTCACCTAGTTACCAGACAACAAGTGCAGGTGCACCTAGTTACCAAATCAAGTGCAGGTGCACCTAGTTACCATGACAACAAGTGCAAGCGCACCTAGTTCTCAATCCATGCGTAGTGTGACTTCTAGTTTCCGATACCTAGTTACCATGACAACCAACTGAAAACAAATTCCGAACTGCATCGACAGTTGGATTATGATGATGATAATTGCTGTTTTAAGGGGACCAACATCGAGGTTATCAGCCGCTAATGATTTGTGTGATAGTGAAAAACAAAAATTGTGACATAACACCTACAACTAAAACCAACTACTGACTTAACAACTAGGGGCCGATAACCTCGATGATTGGCCCCTTAAAACAACAATTATAATAATCATCATCATGACTTAACAACTAACTTGCGTACTACCAGAAGAAAGGACAAAGTAATGTAAGGGGAAAAATTGGGAATGAAATGCCCTCAGCCCTCGAAGAATGGAACGTAGAGACTTGGATATAAGGAGAGCATTGAATGGCAGATGGGGAAGTCTCTGGGCGGTTGGATCTGTGTATTTGAGCTGCTCCTTATATGGCTGATTCATTTGTATGTGTATGCCTATAACTAAACTGGCCAATGGGAATGAAATAGCAATAGAGGGTAGCAAATGAATGTGTGTTGGGAGAGAAAAGAAGATACATTATAGACTGGGACACACATGGTCCGAGTGGCCCTCTAAGTCCTTCCACAGAGCCCACATGCACTGAATACTGCAATAAGCATTAGTATTTAATATCCAACTCGTATTTTAGCATTTGAACGCTAAATGAAGTACAATTCTGCAATAACGCAGAAATGGGACCACATGCGACCTCTTAATATTGTTGGCATGACAACAACTAGCCTCTTGTCCTGTAATATGTTCCAGAGCAGAAATATTCGAAATCCAATTATTATCTCTGTTTATCCATGTACAAGTGCAATTTCTAGAGCATTATTACACAAGTATCGATAGAAAACAACCGGTACAAGTAGGCTAATGTTTAAAATGGAACTGAATTGACGGCAATGTCTTTTATCACACTAAAAGATGTGACATTTTCATCTTAGTCGAATCACCAGAGGATTTGAATGCGATTTGATATGATATGGGCTCCGTCTTGAGGAAAGATGATGATGATGATGATAATTGTTGTTTTAAGGGACCTAACATCTAGGTTATCGGCCCCTAATGGTTTGGGTGATCGTGAAGATGATAATGAAATGTAAACTATAACTAAAACTAACTACTAACTGATATATTAGAAGAAGAAATGGAAAACAAAACGAGAATAAGGCAAATAAAGGACAGGAGGAAAAGAAATGCCCTCAACCCTCAAAGATGGCGGATTGAGGGACTTGGAAGGAAGGAGAGCCATGAAAGGCAGATAGGAAAGTAAAAGAGGAGAGGGTCCGCTCCACAGGTAATGGACAAAAGGGGGAAAACCAGACCCAGCTCAGGAATCCTTCGGAATCGCCAACTTCCGAACTCACCAGCCGTGAGGGTGCACCAGAAGTGGTGGGGCTACATACACCCTGTCTCCTTGAGGGCCTTGCGCAGAAGGCAGGAGATATCATGAGAAGGAAAAGAAGGCTGACCCCTCGCAGAAGTAGGGTTCAGGAAAGTTGTGAGAAGGGCCAATTAAGACAGGGAAGTGGAAGACTCCCTAGGCCTCAGATACCCTAATACCGTCGGGGTCGGAAGAGAACAAGAGTTGACCAAGAGTGGTCGATAGGAAAGGTGACAGTGAGGAGCCTGGCTCAAGTAAGTGAAAGCAATGTCAGACAGCTGGAGTCCCGTGGTCGCCAACCCACGTCGCACAAGTTGTGAGCCGCGAGGGGGGAGGGCAATTGTAATGGTTTGTTCCCTAACTCTGAAAAAGAATTACATGCGATTAATAAACCACCCATAAATCAATTGGGTATAATCGTGTTGACCAACTGAAAACAATAAATTTCGATTATCCTACGAAGCCAACGCCTTTAAACACCACAATAAAAAATTATTTGTTTAGTACCCAATGTACTTGCTTCGTAATTTTAACAGATGTAATAGTTATGTTTCTCTGTTTGTTGCAGGTAATCGCGGTAAGCAGTACCTCTCTTTTCATGGGTGAGTGATCAATTGACTGAGCGGTGTGTGTGTGCAGATATCTTGTGCGGTCAGCTCTTAGTCCGTGTTTTATGGAGGTGTGTGTTACTAGAATATTTAAAAAGAATCTACAATAGAACCTATATTCTCTAGACCTGAGGCCCTCAAAGTGGTGGTCGCACAGAGTGACAAGGGGGGGATTGAAATACACACATCAAAAAAAGTTTTGCATCACCTCGGTTCCAAGAGTTCCGGAACCTTTAAATACAAAGGGAATAGAGATCAACACAAACAACATTTCAGCTCGTTTTATTGCTCATGAGACCCACACATTGCATGTTGTACCATCATACAGCTAGACTTTCAGCATTTGTGGTCCAGATTGCAGTACACACCACTACCTCTAATACCCAGTAGCACGTCCTCTTGCATTGATGCATGCCTGTATTCGTCGTGGCATACTATCCACAAGTTCATCAAGACACTGTTGGTCCAAATTGTCCCACTCCTCAACGACAATTCGGCGTAAATCTCTCAGAGTGGTTGGTGGGTCAAGACGTCCATAAACAGCCCTTTTCAACATATCCCAGGCATGTTCGATAGGGTTCATGTCTGGCGAACATGCTGGCCACTGTAGTCGAGCGATGTCGTTATCTTGAAGGAACGCATTCACAAGATGTGCACGATGAGGTCGAGAATTGTCGTCCATGAAGACAAATGCCTCTCCAATATTCTGCCGATATGGGTGCACTATGGGTCGGAGGATGTCATTCAGGTATCGTAAAGCCGTTTCGGAGCCTTCCATGACCACCAGTGGCGTACGTCGGCCCCACATAATGCCACCCCAAAACATCAGGGAACCACCACCTTGCTGCACTCGCTGGACAGTGTGTCTAAGACGTTCAGCCTGACCAGGGTGCCTCCAAACACGTCTCCGACGATTGTCTGGTTGAAGGCATATGCGACACTCATCGGTGAAGAGAACGTGATGCCAATTCTGTGGGGTCCATTCAGCATGTTGTTGGGCCCATCTGTACCGCGCTGCATGGTGTCGGGGTTGCAAAGCTGGACCTCGCCATGGACGTCGGGAGTGAAGTTGCGCATCATGCAGCCTATTGCGCACAGTTTGAGTTGAAACACGACGTCCTGTGGCTGAACGAAACGCATTATTCAACATGGTGGCATTGCTGTCAGGGTTCCTCCGAGCGGCAATCCGTAAGTAGCGGTCATCCACTACAGTAGTAGCCCTTGGGCGGCCTGAGCGAGGCCTGTCATCGACAGTTCCTGTATCTCTGTACCTCCTCCATGTCCGAACAACATCGCTTTGGTTCACTCTGAGACGCCTGGAAACTTCCCTTGTTGAGAGCCCTTCTTGACACAAAGTAACAATGCGGACGCGATCGAACTGCGGTATTGACCTTCTAGGCATGGTAGAACTACAGACAACATGAGCAGCGTACCTTCGTCCTGGTGGAATGACTGGAACTGATCGGCTGTCGTACCCCCTCCGTCTAATAGGCCCTGCTCATGCATGGTTGTTTACATCTTTGATATGTTTTAGTGACATCTATGAACAGTCAAAGGGACTGTATCTTTGATACAATATACACAGTCAACGTCTATATGCCGGAGATCTGGGAACCGAGGTGATGCAAAACTTTTTTTGATGTGTGTACTTATATTTCATATTCCGAAGGAGCACTAGGCCAAGATCAAAGCCCAGAGAAGACAGTTGAACTGACTTGGTCTTGACTAGGCTGATACGATTAAAGAAAGAATTGTAATCATCATATTATTTCAGTAGTATGGATCCCTCCTTTGGCACTCGCAAGCGACCGATCGTGACAAATGAGCATTCAAATCCCCCCAGGGGCTCACTTCTAGTGGGCGTGGGTTGGCGACCACGGGGCCCCAGCCGAGTCCGGCATTGCTTCCACTTACTTGTGCCGGGCTCCTTTCTGACTTCTTTCCTGTCGACCTCACTTGGTCAACTCTTGTTCTCTTCCGACCCCGACGGTATTAGGGTATCCGAGGCCTAGGGAGTCTTTTCCTTTCCCGCCTTAATTGGCCCTTGTCTCAACTTTTCTGATTCCCTCCTTCTGCGAGGGGTCAGCCTTCTTTTTATTTTCATGTTACCTCCTGCCTTCTGCTTAAGGCCCTCAAGGAGGCAGGGTGTATGTAGCCCCACCACTTTGGTGCACCCTAGATAATGCTACACCCTCAGGGGCTCGTGGCTGGTGAGTTCGGGAGTTGGCGACCCCGAGGGATTCCTGAGCTGGGTCCGTTTTCCCCTTTTGTCCCTTACCTTTGGGGCGGACCCTCTCCTCTTTCGCTTTCCTATCTGCCTTTCATGGCTCTCCTTCCTTCCAAGTCCCTCAATCTGCATTCTTCGAGGGTTGAGGGCGTTTCTTTTCCTCCTGTCCTTTATTTGCCTTATTCTCCTTTAGTTTTCCATTTCTTCTTCTAGTATGTAGGTTGGTAGTTAGTTTTAGTTTTAAGTTTACATTTCATTTTCATCTTCACGATCACCCAAACCATCAGGGGCCGATAGCCTAGATGTTAGGCCCCTTAAAACAACAATTATCATCATCATCATCGAGCATTCAAATGAAAGAAAATAGGCATTAGCAGTGACGAATTTCACTCTAATTTCATAAATATCTATGATTTCTTTAACAAAGGACTTTCAAAAAAATGTACGAAGTGTGCGATTTGCAGATACTGTTGTTGTAGAAAAATACGCTCCATAATTGCTGTCCACTTCACATTTTGGCCGCTGTGACGCCTGTTTCATGTCATTTTAACTTTCTGAGGCCTTTCCTTTATCATTATGCATGGATTTCAGAAACAGCAAATCAAAGGAATGAGTACTCAAATCGTATAATTTCTTAAATATCGAATAACTGGTGAGTGTTATGATGACCCAATTTTCAGTGATTGCCTTCTTAAGTTAGGGAACGTAGAACTTGGAATTCTAACTGAAATGTAAATAGTGTTCTTTATAATCATTTGGTTGAAATAAAAACATAACAACCTTTCTCATTAAGTCTCTCATTATAAACCTATTGGGGAAAGTGTGGTTTATAAACATGCGAGATTTCTCGCACGGGTCCTCTAGTAATAATAATAATAATAATAATAATGCAACGAGCATGCATTTCTCTTTCCCTCTCTCTCTCTCCTTTCTCCCTGAGAAGTACTGAAATGGCTTGGGATTTATCGCTCGCCAGGCATGCTGCAACTGCTTGCAGATAAGTTACATTTACGTGTGGACAGTCAAGTTGAATCAGAATGTTTCGGGTTACTCATAAACAGGGATGACCAAATACTTTTACTGTAGATTAAAAATACTATTTCACAAAATGACAACATTTCTCACTAGCAAAATTTGTAATGAAAACACTATTATTCCGGCCCCGTGGTTGAGTAGCGCGCCTGCCTCTCACCCGGCGGCCGCGGGTTCGATTCCCGGCTCAGTCAGGGATATTAGAAACTGACGTGAGAGCTGGACTCAGCCTCGTGAGGACAATTGAGTAACTGTCTGACAGTGAGGCAGCGCCCCGATCACGAAAAACAAGATTAACGGCTGAGAGGACCCGATGCGCCTGGGCAGTGGTCGCTTGGTTGGCCTAGGCCCTTCACGGGCTGTAGATCCTGGGGTTATTATTATTATTATTATTATTATTATTATTATTATTATTCCGGTTCATGGAACAAAATTAATAATTGAAAAATGCATTTGTGGGGAGTTTGTGCTCGAGAGCACTTTTGGGTTCGTATGACGAGAGAACCGCATTTCATTTATAAAGCACTAGGTTGAAAATGCCTGATCAAAGTCTGTTCGCAGAGTCGAGATAGTGGAAGTAAACACAGTTGTACACGTGATTGCAGGGTTGCCCGCAAGGGGTACATAGAGCTGTGCCTGGTGAAAGTACGCCAACTCAGTGCTGTGTATAGCCGACATGTGAAGCGGGCTGACTTATCGGTTACATGCTACAGCACGGTTTAGTTATTGTTCGTTTAGGTATTTACTTAATTAATTAATTAGTTCTTAGCTGCTTATGACAGGCAACAGTATACAGTCTTGTCTTTTCTAGGGCTACGGCATGACTAATGATCTCACAGCTTCTTGGCTACCCCTGTCCGGCAGAGCCGATGACATGAACTGGGCGTGTTTCCCTGTCCAGGCAGTCAAGTGACCACGTGCAAGTATTTACGCGCACTATCTCGACTCGGCGAACAGACTTTAGACTAAGCGGCACCCGAAGTGAACAGACAAAAGGAAATTCGAATTTTAGAAAACGGTGATGATGATGATGATGATGATGATGATGATGATGATGATGATGATGATGATAATTGTTGTTTTAAGGCGCCTAACATCTAGGTTATCGGCCCCTAATGGTTTGGGTGATAGTTAAAATGAATGATTATTACATGAAACCTACAATTATAATTACTGGCTTAACAACTAACTTTCCTGGTTAACGTGCGGCTCACCTTTGAAATCCAGCTGGGTGGATATGTTAACATTCCTTAGCACCTGGGGCCAAGCCTTTCCCAGCGCGAGGCACAGCGTTGTCAAATTTCCACCGTAGCCACTGAGGACAAGCAGCAAGACTGAACAGAACTATGTGCAGATGTGCAACATTGGACACTGATACCTGTGGGAGACACAAGCTAGCCACCAAATGAGCGACGATGGCCGAAGCGTTTCAACAAAGTCCTGTATGCGTTCACATACCATTCGTCCGATAGTGGAGTGACAGAGGAAGCATTCTATTGGTCAACAACCGTCAGCTATTGGTCAGTAGCGAACAATGGTTATTGTGCCTCTGCCTTACGTTTGATGATGATGACGATGATAATTGTTGTTTTAAGAGGCCTAACATCTAGGTTATCGGCCACTGATGGTTTGGGTGATCGTGAAGATGAAAATTAAATGCAAACTTAAAACTAACTACTAACCTACATACTAGAAAAAGATATGCAAAACTAAAGGAGAATAAGGCAAATAAAGGACAGGAGGAAAAGAAACGCCCTCAACCCTCGAAGAATGCGGATTGAGGGACTAGTAAGGAAGGAGAGCCATGAAAGGCAGATAGGAAAGTGAAAGAGGAGAGGGTCATCCCCACAGGGAAGGGACAAAAGGGGGAAACCGGTCCCAGCTCAGGAATCCTTCGGGGTCGCCAACTCCCGAACTCACCAGCCGCGAGCCACTGAGGGTGTAGCAATATCCAGGGTGCACCAAAAGTGGTGGGGCTACACACACCCTGCCTCCTTGAGGGCCTTGAGCAGAAGGCAGGAGATAGCAGGAAAAGAAAAAGAAGACTGACCCCTCGCAGAAGGAGGGAATCAGAAAAGATGAGACAAGGGCCAATTAAGTCGGGAAAGGAAGAGACTCCCTAGGCCTCGGATACCCTAATACCGTCGGGGTCGGAAGAGAACAAGAGTTGACCAAGGAAGGTCGACAGGAAAGAAGACGGAGAGGAGCCCGGCACAAGTAAGTGGAAGCAATGCCGGACTCAGCAGGGGTCCCGTGGTCGCCAACCCTCGTCCCACTAGATATGAGCCCCTGGGGGATGCCTTACGTTTGTGTCGCCGCTCGTTAACCAGGAAAGTAAGGGAACTATACTAGAATAAGAAATGCATGGAAAGAAGAAAGGAAAATAAATTTAATAATGGACAGGAAGAAAAGAAATGTCCTAATCACCCCCGTAATTACGACACTGCTTGCTTGTATCGGGAGAGCTTAGGTTTGAATCCCACCTCGGCCGTCCTGAAAATGGTTTTCGTGGTTTCTCAATTTCACCACCAAATTCCTTTCAACCTGTCCACGGCCGACTTGCTTCTAAAATCCCTTCATGAGCCATCCAGAAAATGTTTCAACAGTCGATAAATTTTAGGTTATGTTTATTTTGTATTTATTATTATTATCATTATTATTGTTATTATTATTATATATTTTCATTCCAATTACAGTGGCATAGAGATCGCACAGTATGTTATCTTATAACTTATACTAACTTAAACTAAACAGTGACTAAATAAAACTCATTATAATAACTACAGTAGGTGTGAAATGAAAACAGTATAATCTATATATATAAATGAATTGCTGTTCGTTGGTCTCGCTAAAACTCGAGAACGGCTGGACCGATTTGGCTAATTTTGGTCTTGAATTATTTGTAGAAGTCCAGAGAAGGTTTAAAAGGTGAATAAATATGAAAGTTGTAGCGCACGAGTAGATTCAACAAATGAGTGTCGGCACGCGGATCGCCTAAACAAAGTCCCGTATGCGTTCACAAACCATTCGTCCGATAGCGACTAAACTTGGATGAGTTGTTGTGTACACTCCAGGGAAAGTTTCAGGCTTAGTAAATCGATTTTACAATAGGTAGCTCACGAGTAGATTCAACAAATGATCGAAGACACGCGAAGCGTTTCAACAAAGTCCCTGTGCGTTCATATACCATTCGTCCGATAGCGATTAAACTTGGGTGAGAGGTTGTGTACAATACAGGCAAGGTTTCTGGCTTAGTAAATCCATGTTATAATAGGTAGCGCACGAGTAGATTCAACAAATGAGCCACTACGTGCGAAGCGTTTCAACAAAGTCCCGTATGTCTTCATATACTATTCGTCTGATAGTGATGAAACTTGGGTGAGATGTTGTGTACACCTCAGGGAAGGTTTCTGGTTTAGTAAATCGACTTAACAATAGGTAGCGCACGTTTAGATTCAACAAATGAGCGACGATGGCCGAAGCGTTTCAACATAGTCCTGTATGCGTTCACATACCATTCGTCCGATAGCGATGAAACTTGGGTGAGAGGTTGTGTACACTACAGGCAAGGTTTCTGGCTTAGTAAATCCATGTTATAATAGGTAGCGCACGAGTAGATTCAACAAATGAGCCACTACGTGCGAAGCGTTTCAACAAAGTCCCATATGTCTGCATATACTATTCGTCTGATAATGATGAAACTTGGGTGAGATGTTTTGTACACCTCAGGGAAGGTTTCTGGTTTAGTAAATCGACTTAACAATAGGTAGTGCACGATTAGATTCAACAAATGAGCGACGATGGCCGAAGCGTTTCAACAAAGTCCTGTATGCGTTCACATACCATTCGTCCGATAGCGATGAAACTTGGGCGAGAGGTTGTGTACACTACATGCAAGGTTTCTGGCTTAGTAAATCCATCTTATAATAGGTAGCGCACGAGTTGATTCAACAAATGAGCGACGACGAGCGAAGCGTTTCAACTAAGTCCCGTATGCGTTCATATACTATTCGTCTGATAGTGATGAAACTTGGGTGAGGTGTTGTGTACACTTCATGGAAGGTTTCTGGCTTAGTAAATCCACTTAACAATAGGTAGCGCACGAGTAGATTCAACAAATGTGCCACGACGGGCGAAGCGTTTCAACAAAGTCCTGTATGCGTTCACATACCATTCGTCCGATAGCGATGAAACTTGGGTGAGAAGATGTGTACACTACAGGCAAGGTGTCTGGCTTAGTAAATCCATGTTATAATAGGTAGCGCACGAATAGATTCAACAAATGAGCGACGACGAGCGAAGCGTTTCAAAAAAGTCCCGTATGCCTTCATACACTACTAGGGTGCCCGTACTGCTCCGCAGCATAATTTTTCAGTATTGGATTTAAAAAATTACGACATTAAGTAATAGTTTATAACCTTTATTTTACAATACTTCCTTCCAGACAATGTTCGCTGTGCGTCGACTCTTAGTTTTAAATGATTTTCCTCGGGATAAGGCAACATAGAACATTCCATGGCCTAAATCGGGATCAGGCAAGTAGATTCCAACTCGATGAAGCGTTTGACCCTGCACTTTGTTGATTTTAATACAAAACGCTAGTGTAATTCGAAATTTCCGTCATTAGAACCAAAGATATGATTGCTACAATGAGAAAAAATATTGAAAAAATGAGATATAATATAGAATGTTCACTCATAACATTCCGAAGAATCAGCCGATTTGAACGGTTAAGAGCCCAAATGATAGCGCTTGATTCACTGAGTGTTCTTAGACTAAAACGACCTTCGTAACTCAATTAGAGCCGAAGATATGATTACTTCAAAGTTGGAAAAAGTAGGAGAAAGTTGAAAAAAATCAAATAATTTGAGAAAGGCGTAATTTAAGTGATTTGTAATACTTGATGACAAATCTGTGCATGAATACCTTTCATTTAAAAAAAGGATGAAGAAAATCGGCCGGATAGTATGGCTGGACGGACTCGGATAAGTTTTCATCAATATTTTTAGCCTACTTTTCACTTTTTGCAAAAATGAGGAAAAAGTAGACTTATGAGATCGGGCAAATGTGTGTCTGTCTGTCTGTCTGTCTGTCCTTCTGTCTGTCTGTCTGGCTGTGTGTGTGTCCCCCCCTATCAACTCCTAAACGGTTGGAGCAATCGAAACAAAATTTGGTAGGATTAAATATCTATACCTGAATATCTCACGGCCATATTTGAAAATGATGTCAGTGCTACCAACTGCTAAAAAATCGCAATTGAAATTTGAGCTCCATGATGTATATCTTGGAAGGTATGAATGGGAGCTATTTCAAAATTGGCACATGTATAGATAATAATATTGCAGTTTAATTTCCAGGAGTCCATACATGGCAGTGTTGTCAAAATGATTATAAGCCTGCTGATAGGTCCAATTTTTAAATGCATATAACTTCTACACTATCAATTGGAATTCAACCAAATTTCGTATGTTGTATATGTACATAACCAGATATGACTGAGCGTATTCTTACGACCCACCGGGGCTGCCAACTGTTAATAAATGCTCCTAATTTATTTTATCAAAATACCAATATATCAGAAAGTATGCAAGCCGACAGCTTTAAACTATGCACACGTATAGTACCTGACATTCTATATTAATTTGGAGTAACTTATATACGTCAGTGCTACCAACATGATTCTAAGCCTGCTGACAGGTCCAACTTTAAATGCATGCAACTTCCATACTATCATTTGGATTTGAACCAAATGCTATGTGTACCATAACAGATATGACTATGCGTATTCTTAAGAGCATCCAGGGCTGCCAACTGTTAATATGTACTGTCCCTATTTTGTTACCCTAATATCAATACATCAGAAAGTATGCAAGCCAATAGCTCTAAACTATGTACGCGTATAGTACCTGGCATTCTAGATGAATTTGGAGTAACTAATATACGTCAGTGCTGCCAACATGATTCTAAGCCTGCTGAGAGTTCCAATTTTAAAATGCATGTAACTTCTATACTAACTAATGGATTTCATTCAAAATTGGCACAACAATAGATCATATTATGTCAGATTATTTCTGACCAATACATGCATGACATTGTTGCCAACATGATTTTACGCGCGCTGTTAGATCCAATGTTTGACTGCATGTAACGTCCATGCTATTTATTGGACTTCAACCAAATTTTGTATTCTGTACCTTAAGAGATGGAACTAAGAATATATTCAGTCATCAGGGCTGCCAACTGTGGTTCCCTATTAGGCTACATTATACCAGGTATACAGTATTTCGAACTAATTAGAAATTTCGATATTATCAACTTAATTTCGTCATTATTCTAGATAGGTTCATATACTGTAGAATAATCATTGGCATGAAAAGTAGGCTCTTTATTTCGTCACGGAACTTCTTGTTAATAATATAGATAGCTTCAATGTGAAAGAAAAGTAAAAAAAAGGTGCAAGAAATCAAATAATTTGAGGAAGGCAGAAGTTAAGTGATTTGTAATACTTGATATTAAATCCGTACATGAATAACTTTCATTTAATAGTGGTATGAAGGAAATCGACCGGATAGAATGGCCGGACGGACTCGGTTAAGTTTTCATAATTATTTCTAATATTCGCTTCGGCACTCATAACATTCCTCAGAATCAACCAATGTAAATATTTAATACCGCAAAAGATAGAACTTGATCCACTGAGTGCTCTTAGACCAAAACGAACAGTGTAACTCACTTAGAACCAAAGATATGATTGCTAAAATGAGAAAAACTGTTGAAAAAATGAGATGTAATATCGTATGTCCACTCATAACTTTCCTCAGAATCAGCCGATTTGAATGGTTTAGAGCTCAAATGATAGCGCTTGATTCACTGAGTGTTCTTAGACTAAAACGACCTTCGTAACTCAATTAGAGCCGAAGATATGCTTACTTCAAAGTTGGAAAAAGTAGGAAAAAGTTGAAAAAATCAAATAATTTGAGTAAGGCGTAATTTAAGTGATTTGTAATACTTGATGACATATCTGTGCATGAATACCTTCCATTTAAAAAAAAAGGATGAAGAAAATCGGCCGGATAGTATGGCCGGACGGACTCGGATAAGTTTTCATCAATATTTTTAATAATATAGATTCGCCTGATAGTGATGAAACTGGGCTGAGATGTTGTGTGCACCTCAGGGAAGGTGTCTGGTTAGTAAATCGACTTCACAATAGGTAGCGCTCGATTAGATTCAACAAATCAGCGACGACGGGCGAAGCGTTTCTACAAAGTCCTGTATGCGTTCACATACCATTCGTCCGATAGCGATGAAACTTGGGTGAGAGGTTGTGTACACTACAGGCAAGGTTTCTGTCTTAGTAAATACATGTCATGATAGGTAGCGCACGAGTAGATTCAACAAATGAGCGACGACGCGCGAAGTGTTTCAACATAGTCCCGTATACGTTCCTATACCATTCGTCTGATAGCGACATAACTTGGGTGAGTTGTTGTGTACACTCCAAGGAAAGTTTCAGGCTTAATTAATTCATTTTACAATAGGTAGCGCCCAAGTAGTTTCAACATATGAGCAAAGGCGCGCGAAGCGTTTCAACAAAGTCCCGTATGCGTTCATATACCATTTGTCCGAAAGCGATGAAACTTGGGTGAGATATTGTGTACACTTCAGGGAAGGTTTCTGACTTAGTACATCCACTTTACAATATGTATCGCACAAGTAGATTCAACAAATGAGCGACGGCACGTGAATCGTTAAAACAATGTTCCGTATGCGTTCATATACCATTCATCCGATTGCATTGAAATTTGGAGAAATGTTGTTTCCACTCCCGAAAAGATTTCTGATTTAGTAAATACAATTTACAATTGGTAGCGCACGATTAGATTCAATTAATGGGCGAATCGTTTCAACCAAGTCCCGTATGCGTTCATATAACATTCATCCGATTATCATAAAACTTTGGGGATTTGAGCACAGTCCTGCGAAGTTGTATGAATTAGTAAATCCTTTTTTCAATGGGTGGCGCACAAGTAGATTAAACAAATGAGCGTCGTCGCGCGAATTGTTTAAGCAAAAACCCGTATGCGTTCATATGCCATTCATCCGATTGCGATGAAACTTTCATGAGTTGTTGTGTACACGCCAGGGAAGGTTTTCACTTAGTAAATCCATTGTACAGTAGGTAGCGTACGAGTATATTCAACAAATGGGTGACGGCGCTCGAATCGTTTCAACGAAGTCCCGTATGCGTTCATATACCATTCATTTCATTGCGATGAAAATTCGGTGGGTTGTTGAGCACGCTCCCATGATTTTTTTGAGATAGTAAATCAATTTTACAATAGTTTAGAGGTGGTTACCGGAAAAAGAAAAACAAAATTGGGAATCCAAAAGCACTTCAACATACAATGTTACAATGCCAACACTTTCTTTGATTGGCATGGCAACGCGTGCCGGGTACAGCTAGTACATATAATACAAATGTAATACAAGGCTGGCTAGGTAGAATGACATATGGCACAGTGGGTCAATGTCGAAATCTAGGGGGACAAAATTATTTTTACGTTTTAATCATGAATTTAGGGTGAAAGCAACGTATATAATTTGTTTACTTCTTGATAAACATCAGTTAAGACCTTTTTAAGCTACGTCTACACATGCAAGACATTGTCTATGACTAGGAGTTGGATAGAGCATTCAGATATCTCTTCAGAACAATTTTCTACCCCTAATTTACTTTTAACCAAGTCACAAAGTTCCACTTTTGACATAATCGTCGAACCCAGTGCTTCAAACAGTCGTAAACGTGTGAGAACTGGTTGCGCGACATCTTCTAAAACGTAAAATAACTAAGTAAGTTGCAAAAAGATGCAAAAAATCTTATAACAAGTGTAAACTACAAGACTTTATCTACATTTTAAGTAGAAAGTGACGCAGAGTGACGCGACATACTAAAAATCTAAGTGAAAATATATATTTTTAAATAATAGTTAAATATTATATAATGCAAATATAGCTAAAATTACGTAACAGTTACGCCCATTAATAACTGAAACACGTTTCAAAGATAATACCTTCAGCTGCATGTTCCATCTTAAAGCATCAAAAAGACAACCAAACCACAGCCACTTACATTCACCCTCCAATTCAGACTGCTCGACCAGTGGTGACAGATTTACACTAAGATGCGTTTCTATCCCAGAATAGTGAGCGGCAATTACTGTATATTGAGAATGCTGTAGAAGTAATAAATTTAGATTTTTTAATTATGAAAATAAATAATTTTGTCCTCCTAGATTTCGATTTTGACCCACTGTGCAGTGGTAAGAATTCATGATTTACAATTTGCAAGGTTTGAGACATTATTTCTGGAGAGTGGTTAGAAATTCCATCAAAAATACTGTCATGAAGGTACTAAAATCTATGGCATTATTTCTTTGAACAACATTGTTGAAAATATTACATAGTCTGTTCAGCGGCGAATATTTGTGGGCAGATGTCCTGGTTCTTTTAATTTCAAATGTGATATTGTTCCTTGAATTGATGCGTGGTACTTGGAAATTTAAGAGAGAAAGGAATTCGGAATCATCAATTGAATTGTTTATAATGTTGAAAAGGAATTTCATAGAATCTATTTTTCTTCGTATTTCTTAACTATCTACTGTACATCAAAATTTATTAGCAGTTTCTGGTATGGTATCAAGTGAGGATAGTTGGCTGTTCTTTTAAAATGTAGATATTTTAGGAATTTCTTTTGTGTGTTTGCAGTCATTGAGGTATGTGTCTTGTATGCAGGACTCCATATAATGCTAGCATATTCTAGTTTCGGTCTGACTAGTGTGTTGTACAGGTGGATACATGTGTTTATGTTTTTGAATGGTTTTGTATTCCTGATAACAAATCCCAATGTCTTGATTGTCAGCTATCATTTTCTATATATGGGTGGTAAACGTTAGTTCTCTATCTAGCAACACCCCGAGATCTTTATTTTCATGAACGGATTTCAGGACACTGCAACCTAAGTTGTATGCCTGTTATCTGGCTCGTGACCTACAGTGATAGAGCCAATATCAGCTCTTGCCAAATAGCCGTAGAATTCAGGGTACCGTAGATTATTGGTTTCATTTGTGTTAGTTCTGAGGCGAACCATGACAAGACCACTAATCTGTTTCACAGCGCTAAATATCGTTTAGTGTTAACCGAGATCTTCCATCGCGATGGAATGTTCTCTGTCCCCTAAGGTAGTACGTACCTGGACTCGGGGGGTTGGGGTGTCCTCCCCGCTTTTTGCTGCGTGACCCTCGCGCGGCGATATTCAATTGTTCCCCCCAGGTTGAGGGGACACGCAGCTGTGACGTCACGCGGCACACTTCAATAGCCACACTAATTGTCTACGTCTTAGTTCACCGTGGTGCGTGAACCACCTCTCAAAATAGCAAACATAGGCCTACCATATACAGCACAGAACTCTGCTAATCCGAATTTCTACTAATCCGAACAGAATCTCGTGGCAGAGGACACAGTCAGGATTTTCTTGTTGAGGGGGATGAGCGGAGTCAAATCTGAACTAATAAGCTTTGACGAGCGTTTTACAAGGTCTACTTTTCTTAGGATAACACGTTTTTTTAAATGTTGGGATAACACTTTTTTTTTCTTCAAATATTAGGATAAGTTTTTTTTAATGTATTTTGTTTTCTCTTTTGTTTAAGTTTAGATTTAGAGTCTGTTTTAGTTTTGATTTTTTCTAATTTGGTTTTGATTTTGTATTTCTTTGGTTTGGATTTTTGTTGTTTTTTTTCTTTGCTTTTAATTTTACTTTTCTTTTTATTGCTTTGTGCTTTTTGTTAATGGTTTCGTATTTTTTGTTTTCGGCTTTGGCATTTCTTTTTGAATTTTGCTTTCTGATTTTGTTTTGTTCATGCTTTTAATTTTGCTTTTGTTATTTTTTGTTTTTCTTGCTTTGTGTTTTACTTGTAGTTTTGTGTTTGTTGTTTTCGGCTTTGGCATTTGTTTTCGATTTATGTTTTGCTGTTGTAGATCGATTTAGGGGCTTTGTGACATCGTGGTCATGTATCCCATGTACTTGGGTGTGTGTCTAAAGAATTTGTCTGATAACCTGTGTAATTGTGATGGCTGTATTAGTGTGTGTATTTGTAATCCAGATGAGGACTGGGAAGGAGGCGGTCATGACCTTAATTTAAGAGCCATCGCGGCATTTGCTTGTAGTAGAAATGAGAAACCACGGAAAACTACTTCCAAGATGGCTGAGATGGGAATCGAACCCTCCTCTTCTCTTGTCTATCCTCTTAGTTTTGGTTTTGTTACCTTTTGCGTTTGCCTTCTGTTTTTGTTTTAGGTTTCGTATTTGTTGTTTTCGACTTCGGTTTTCTTTTTGAAATTTTCGTTTTTGATTTATTGTTTTTGCTTGATGCGGGGCGCGTGAGGCTCAGTGAAAGAAAAGCCACACGTTTTCGTGCTTGATCTCGATAGCATTTAATACGTTGGCTTGCCACAGTGGGTGAGTGGTTATCGTGTCGGACTACCAACATCAAGCTTGCAAGTTCGCTCCTGGCCATGGTAAGTGATTTTTGAAAGGCGACAAAAGTCACGGCCCTCATGTCATACGATGTTGGCATGTTAAAGAACCCATGTAAATTCAGTAGGCCGTGTTCATAATGGTAAAATTAATCTCGGGATTTTCCGTCAAAGTTCCTCCATTCTCTACTAAAAAAAGTGATATCTAACCTCCTTGACTTTTATAGCGTTCTAAGGAACGACAAAATTCGACATGCAAGCTGCCCTCAGGGGCGTCAAATAATAAAGCTTGCACCCAGCACCAGAGGTCATACGATTTTTTAATTTTTTATACGTTTTATTTGCACCTATCAATGTGCAGAAGCTCGAAAATAAACAGATTTGCTTAAGCAAGTACTGTATTAAGTTTAGGTAGTGTAATAACACTAAATGTTTTACACGAGTAAAGATAAATGTTCTTGAATTAGTAAATATAACGCACATAAACCAGTCGTTTGTCATCAATCCGAAGAGTGGTTTATTCACAACTAGCAAAGCGCTTTTTTTTTCAATGTCAATGAACAACGACCGATATCCGTTTTACGTCTCGGCATGATGGGTTAAAATCACTGGCTGGACTATTAATTATATTATCATGGAGATGCATGTGCAACAAATTCTTGTCAGACGTAATTTAAGAATGGCGAAGTGCATGGAACACAAATCCCCCTTCCGTCCAATCTTAACTTGATTGTGTTTCACAGGCGAAATGAAGAAAACCCGAGTTGCAGTTCCAGGGAAACTCCAAACACAACCACCCTTCTCAGAAGTCTTAACTCAACTCGACTGAACGGTTTGCTGCTGGCTGTATCTGGGGCAATAGGTTCGCCCGCTAGCTAGGCTGTAACAGGGATGATAGACTCGCCCTTAGCTAGCTCGTAAATTGTCGCCTCAGTAGTTGAATGGAGATTGTTGGAAGAAATTAAAACGTTAAAACACTTACAGTGGGACGTTTTTGTAGAACTTTTCATGCTGAACGATTCTTAAACTCATAGTAGCCTATATTGATATTTTTAACGGTTTGCCCAGCGTAAGCTTAAAAAGCGCACGGACGCCGGTTTTTTTCGACTTTCACTGAAACCGTTACTGCTTGGATTCCTTTGATCATAAATACATTATTTTCTACAGAAACCTTCCTCGATATATCCTTTACAGAATGGTGAAAACTGCATCAAACTCCATCCAGTGGTTCTCGAGATTATCCGTTACATCCAAGAATCGGAGACATAGTTTATACTAAGTAGGGATAGTGATATACATTTTATGTAGGCCTACTTGGGTATTTTCATTACTTGGCTCCGGGAGGATTGATCCCCCTGATCAATCTCCATAGTTACGCCACTGGTCACGATAAATATTACCTCCTCCTTTGATGAGCACTTTGTTGTCGCCTTGAACATTCAATCCTACTTACAATTTCTTACAATGCTAGTTCAAAGTGGTGGTTGCCGGCCTAAGTACTACTACACAATGGCAAATTTATTGTATCGAAAACAAACTGCAATGTCAAAAGTTGTCATGATAATGATAATAATTGTTGTTTTAAGGTGCCTAACATCTAGGTTATCGGCCCCTAATGGTTTGGATGAAGTGAAATATGAGAATGTAATGACAACTATAACTAATACTAACTACAGACTTACATAATAGAAGAAGAAATGGTAAACTAATAAAGAATAAGGCAAATAAAGATCAGGAAAATAACTGACCTCAACCCTCGAAGAATGAGGATTGAGGGACTTGGAAGGCAGGAGAGCCATGAAGGGCAGATAGGGAAGGTAAAGAGGAGAGGGCCCACCCCAGAGGCAATGGAAAAAGGGGAAATGAATCGGACCCAGCTCTGGAATCCCTCCGGGTTGCCAACTCCCAAACTCACCAGCCGTGAGCCCTTGAGGGTGTAGCACCATCCAGGATGCATCGTAAGTGTAGGGGCTACATACACCCTGCCTCATTGAGGGCCTTGAGCAGAAGGCAGGAGATATCATGAAGAGAACAGAATGAGGGTATAAGGAAAGATGAGACAAGGATCAATTAAAGCGTAAAAGTGTAAGACTCTCTAAGCCTCGGATACCTTAATACCGTCGGGGTGGTAAGAGAACAAAAATTGACGAAGGGAGGTCGATAGGAAAGATGAAAGAGAATAGTCTGGCACAAGTAAGTCGAAGTAATGGTTGACTCAGCTGGGATCCCATGGTCGCCAACCCACGTCTACTAGTTTTGAACCCCTGAGGGATTAAAACAATAATAACTAAGTTAACATGTTAGTGATGTTTGGCCACGATCTTGACTTGAGGTTTGCTGGATAGCGATCACTGTGTGAGACCGTCTTGGCGAGGTCTATTCTGATGTGCAGCGAGCATCCTCTCGACCTTGAGCGTTAGTTTGGGTCCCATTCATACTGGTGCAAGTCTGCCCTAGAATGGAGCTTCAGAAAATCACATTCTTTGTGCGAGTTGGCTGCCTGCAGTTCAATACACAATCACTCGCTGTCAGCCAGACCCAGTCCGGACTCAGGACATTAGAGGTAGCCTATTTTAATTCCAACGCTGAATCGCTATCAATTAGGATCATTTATCGACACTTTAGGGTTTCCATGTTGCGCTATCAAAGCTTATGGAATATATTTTATCAAATAGTCAGCTAAATCCACAATATTAACCCGCTAGTAGGACGAAAATTACGCCAGTGGTCGCACGTAGAGCAAAATGCTCACAATATGACACGACTCGTGTATAAATTATATCTTTATATATATATATAATTCTTTTGTCCGTGATGGATTTGGGTGAGTAGACCAACAAAAGAACTTTATGAAAATACAGACACCATTATAGATAAATTTAGGAAGAGACGACTGCACTTCTATGGACACATATATAGGATGGATGAGAACAGACTCACTAAGAATATTTTCAATATCGTGAATGCAAGTAAATTAAAGACCAGTTGGATAAAAGAAGTACATGAAGACATGGAATTACTTAAAATCTCTGAAGACGACATTAAGGACAGAGAAAAATATTTAGATATAAAATCAGAACCACGAATATTGTACAAGTCATAAGGAAGGACACATCGGGCAGAGGAAAGGAAGAAAAAGCACAGTGAACTAATGAAGAGGTTTTGGGAAGAAAAGGAAGTGAAGCTGTGATTGGCTCAAGTTCACACGCTCTCCTGAAGAGGAATTATCGGCAATAATAATAATTCTTCTGTAGGTGTGTATGTCACTGAACTCCTCCTAAACGGCTGGACCAATCTTGATGACATTTTTGATGTATGTTTGAGTGGATTCCTGTATGATTTACGAGTAGATTCACAATTGGACCCGGTAGGTGCCGCAGCGACCAAAATATAGGATGAACACACTTTTAGAACCACAAGATACAGTCAACAAAACAAAAACTGTCGTCGTCGTTTAGGGGTAGATGACCTCGTAGTTCCGCCCCTTAAAACAACAATAACTAACTAAAAACTGTCGTCATGGAAACCGCTAGCCTTCTGTGTTACTGCCGCAACACCAGCTCAACAGGGTCTTCTTTCCCCACTAATTCTCCCAAGTTCCGTTGGCAGTGGTTTCTTTTGGAAAGCTCATGAATAATTGACTTTCTGAGAATAATTCATAGTTATGTTTTTGTACCATAGGTGGCGGTGATGTCGAATTCTTGGTATTTGGCGTAGGCTTCAAAACATGCAAAAATCACTTGCATTGAGCCTTGCGTTGTTTTGAGATTTCAATAACGGCTCATCGAAAACAAAGAACACGTACAGTACGTTTGTTTGTGTATGGTTTCGATTCACAATTGGACCCGGTAGGTGGCGTTGTGATCCGGTTCTAGAAATGTTTTCATTATTTTTTGTCGCGGTCTTCTTTCCCCACTAATTATCCCCGGCCCGTTCACTTGGCAGTGGTTTCTTCTGAGAAGTTCATGAAAAATTGACTTTCTGAAAATAATTCATAGCTGTGTTTTTGTACCATAGGTGGTGGTGATGTCAAATTATTGTTATTTTTCCTAGGCTTCAAAATTACTTGCATCGTAGCTTTGCGTTGCCCTGACATTTCAATAACGGGTCATCGAAAATAAACATGATGATGATGATAATTTTTGTTTTAAGGGGCCTAACATCTAGGTTATCGTCCCCTAATGGTTTGGGTGATCGTGAAGATGAGATGAGATTGAAAAACATAACTAAAACTAACTACGAACTTATAGGCTATACTAGAAGAAGAAAGGGCAAACAAAAGGAGAATAAGGCCAATAACGGACAGTAGGAAAAGAAATGCCCTCAACCCTCGAAGAAGGCGGATTGAGGGACCTGGAAGGAAGGAGAGCCATGAAAGACAGATAGGAAAGTGAAAGAGGAGAGGGTCCGCCCCAGAAGTAATGGATAAAAGGGGGGAAACTGGACCCAGCTCAGGAATCCCGTGGAGTCTCCAACTCCCGAACTCACCAGCCGTGAGCCCCTGAGGGTGTAGCAATATCCAGGGTGCACCAGAAGTGGTGGGGCTACATACAACCTGCCTCCTTGAGGGTCTTAAGCAGAAGGCAGGAGATAATAAGAAAAGAAAAAAAAGGCTGACCCCTCACAGAAGGAGGGTAACAGAATAGATGAGACAAGGGCCAATTAAGACGAGAAAGGAAGAGACTCCCTAGGCCTAGGATACCCTAATACCGTCGGGGTCAGAAGAGAACAAGTATTGACCAAGTGAGGTCGACAGGAAAAAAGCCGGAGAGGAGCCCGGAACAAGTAAGTGGAAGCAATGCCGGACTCAGCTGGGGCGCCGTGGTCGCCAAACCACGTCCCACTAGATGTGAGCCCCTGGGGGGAATAATCAAAACAAAACGTGTGGTATTCTGCATTAACAAGGCTCCTTTTATAGTGGATACTGTAAACAATTCGTTTACTGTCAGATTCTTTAAACAATGATGATGATAATTATTATCATGCTAATTCTTGTTTTAAGGGGCCTAACATCTGGGTTATCGGCCCCGAATGAAATGAAATGGTATGAAATGGAAACATGAAATTAAGAACAACCCACTGGCTGGGGATGAGAACGATAATGGTTTATATAAAACAGACAGTGAGCCCTGACAATTATGACTTATTTAGATGATTAGAAATAGAGGATGATAAAAAGCAAGGTATTTTGAACAGTAAAAAATAGATATCTACACAGTAAAACATAAAACAGATTAAACCCGAACTAAAAGTGTTACAAACTAAATTGCATTGTCTAATTTCAATGGCATTCGGTAAGTATTTTGAACCTCAATTGCATTCTGTACGTATTTTCATTTTCAATTTCGTTTTGTAAGTATTTTGAATTTCAATCGCAATTTGTGAGTATTTCGAATCTACATTGCATTTTGTAAGTATTTTGAACCTAAACTATGTTTTGTGCGTATTTTTGAATCCATTCCTTTTGTGAGTATTTTCCTTCTAAATTACATTTTGTAAGTATTTTCAGTCTAACTTAATTTTCGTTATGGTTTCCAGTTCATTGTCATTTTTTCTATCACCCAGACCAATAAAGGCCGATAACCCAGATGTTAGGCCCCTTAAAACAACAATCATCATCATCATCATCATCATCATCATCATCATCATCATCAAAAGTCTTACACTATTTTAAAACTTTAAAGAAAAGTAGCCACTCTCCCTCATAAAACCGGATGACGAGTTCCCTTTAAAAAATGTTATTAAGACCATTGCAAAAACATTTCCACTATATTAAGTCACACACCATACAACCTAAATGTTGGAAAACTGCTATCGAGTGTAATAATTTACACACCTCTGTAGTGGTGAGCCCATGAAGGGATAGATAGGATACGAACCTGCGATGTCTTGCTTGCGATTTCATCAAACAGTTTAGTCTATTGTTCCGTTGGGCCAGTGTTCAGTAAGAGCTGCTAGTGTACAAATAAGGTTTGATGACAATCAGAAAATAAATTCCCTGGTATATCGATCGATTGGACATAGCGCTGTCAGTCGGGAGAGAGAGAGTACTACAACACAACATGGAATTCCTCGTGGAATTCAAGTCTGGTAGTGTGCTGTTTTTACCGGAAATAGTATTATTTGTCCGTATTACACCGGCTGGTCTCTGAGTTCCATTCTCGTTGATGGTGATGTTACTTGTTGATTTAAAGGGCCTTACATCGAGGTTATCGGCCCCTAATGGTTCTGGTGATAGTGAAAATGTAAGACGATCAAATGAAACCTTCAACTAAAACTAACTACTGACTAACCAACTAGAAGAGAAAATGGGAAACAAAAAGGAGAATGTAAATAAAAGGCAGGAGGACAGGAAATGCTCTCAACCCTCGAAGAATGAGAATTGAAGGACTTGGAAGGAAGGAAGGAAAGCGAAGAAAGGAAGAGAGGAAAGGGAAAGAGGGGAGGGTCCGCACCAAATGCAATGGAAAAAGGGTGGGGGTGAACTTGAGCTATCTCAGGAATCCCTCGGGGTCACCAAATCCCGAGCTCACCAGCAGTGAGCCTTGAGGGTGTAGCACTATCCAGGGTGCACCAGAAATGGTGGGTCTAATCACCCTGTCTCCTTTAGGGCGTTCAGCAGAAGGCAGGAGATATTATGAAAATTAAACAAGAGGTCAGAACCCTAGAATAATGAGGGTATCAGGGTATCAAGATGAGACTAGGACCAATTAAGGTAGGGAAATGAAATACACCCTAGGCCTCGGATATCCTAATACCGTCCGATTCGGAAGAGAACACGAGTTGATGAAAGGGGGTCGATAAGAATGATGACAGTGGGAGCCCGGCATAATAAGTATGTCAACTTCTTTTTTTTTATTGATTTATTGATTGATTTGTGCCTTTATCGTGGCGAAGTTGGGGCTCTAAGCCCTCTCTTACACATAACCACAATGAATGCAACTTACATGAAAACTCATATAATTATGTTAACTAGCGGACCCGTGCGAGAACTCTCGCATAATGGGTTGTGTGCACCCCATGTGTACAGACTACCCTCCCTGCTCCAATACTGTGCGGGCCGAACGCGACACAGTTCGGCAGGGGCTATCGTCTTCTTTATTTGTTTAAAAGCACTTTATAAACAAATAAATATATTTCCGTTGACTTATCAAGAAATGCAAGATTTTTCCTGTACTATTGAGACGATTTGGAAGATTTTGGCACAAACCACACCTTCTTACTCCCTCCCTACCAAGCTTAAATACTAGGAAAACTTAAATACTAGAATTAAAGTGGCAACTCTGTGATATTAACTAAGTTGTACAAATTACATACAGTAATACCGGTACATGGAGTTTTAACAAACTTTTACTATGGTCATTCACGCACACATTCATACACAAACTGTTCTAGTTGGTCCACGAATTCCAGAGGAAATCTTTACATGCACGTTTGAAAGTTGTTAATGATGTACAATTTGTAAAGCCACGAAGACATTATTTCAAATTCTAGTTCCCGACACGAGGAAAGAATGATTGAAGGCAGATGAATGATGTAGAGCAGTGTTTCCCAAACTTTTTTGTCAGTGTACCACTTTAAGAGATGAGAATCTCTCGCGTACCACTTAATGGTTGGGAGATATAGTAACTATAACCCCACCACCACTACGTAGCAGACCAAAAGATGGATTGTAAATTGTGTTTGTTAGAGTTAGGCTGTTGGAGTTAACGTTCAAATAATAAAAACTGTGTCCAGTTGTTTTATTATTTCTTACAATAAGTATTCAATTCAAACATTCAGAAATGATACTGTACACATAATATTAATAAAAGAACTCGTAATAATTAAACATGAAAGCCAAAGTTCAACTAACAAATTCAATGTGAAGGGTGAGCTTGAAGATTAGAAGCCAACTTAGGAATGTCTGGTTTAAGATTGCTGAGTCTCAAACGAAGATCGTTTTCCACTGTATGGACCCTATTCCAGTATTTATTCTTGAGATAAACAAGTGAATAAAATGCGGTCTCACACAAGTACGAAGTAGTGAAGGAAGTAAAAATCTAACTGCTTTGTCAGCTATGTCTGCATAGTCTGCACGCCTCTCAACCCAAAAGTTCACAACAGCCATTTTTGAAAAAGTTTGCATTACTTGTGAATCACAATTCAATTCATAAACTGCTCCTTGTCTTTGGCCTTAAAGTCCTCCGGCAACATATCAATGTTTGTATATTTTTAAATTTTATATTTTATTTGTTTATATTTTTAGTAACGTAGGCTAGCCTATCTAATATTATTTATTCATATTTTTAAACATCACCGCGTACCACTGCAGCAGTACAAGCTTACCACCATTGGTACGCGTACCACAGTTTGGGAAACGCTGATGTAGAGGATCCAGATCGCGTGTGACGATCATGAAAGGAAGAAAGAAAACAAAACTAAAAATAGAGATAGTGAGGTGTACTTTCATCGAGAAGTCGATAGATGAGTGTATAAGTGGAAACAATGTCCCATCAACAATTGACGTCCCGCAAGATGTGAGCCCTTTAGGGAGGGATGAGATGGTCTGACGAGAGCTTTTGATTGATAAAATAAAGACGAACGGGGCCTCCCTTCAGAGCATACGAAACAGGACAGACTACAGAAGAAAATTTGATTTGAAACTCCGCAGCCCGAGATATTACACAATATGTCTAGACGAAAATTGGCGAGACAGTGGTGTGCTATGCTTTCTCCCCATTTTTCACAATTGGCAGAAATGTTAAGTCTTTCTCGTGACGTACGACGCAAAACACATGCAAATACGCAGTTGGTAAATCGCTGTCTACAATCAGAATGGAATGCACCGAAATAAATCAGAAACCCCTATGTACGTCAAATTGGCAGGTGAAAAGCCAAAGTAAGTAGGATATTTCCGTTACTTAGGAAGCTAAATAACTAGTGATAGACGAAGCAAAGAGGATATGTAAAGTAGGTTGGCTCAGGGAAGGAAAGGATTTCTACAGAAAAGAAATCTGTTGATATCGAATATAGTTTTAGACATTACAAAGTCATTTTTGAAATAGGAATCTCCGTTTCGCGGGCTTATAGGTCGTGTTCCAAGGACATTTTGTCGTCCTGACGTTTCGCTGAATACTGCGTTCAGCATGTTCACAGGTTACATAAAGCGAGGTAAAACAAGTAAACAGAAGATATATAAATAGTCAACAACCCACACATAGAGGCTACCATAGCAACGGCGTACCACATAAAAGTAATGCATCAAGGACAGGGCTGCTCGTCTGTTGCATCTTCTCGTCTACGACGGTCAATAAGGGCAGGCTTGAGGGGATTAAGGACTGGAAGCCAAGCTCTGTTCACACGTTCTGCTTCCTCCTTAAGATTGAAGCTGTTAGTATGCTTCAGGATTTCAATGGCCTCCCTTTGTAGCCTGGCATGATAAGACACCGTGGTGGACAGAACTTCGGTGTCTCCATATCTTATATCGTGACCTACAAGTAGCGAGTGTGCTGCTACAGTGGATTTATCTGTTTGTCCCAGCCGGCTGTGTCGTTCGTGCTCCTTGAGGCGAGTGGCAATACTTCTTTTCGTTGTTCCAATATATACTTGGCCACAATCACACGGGGTTTTATAAACCCCTGCCGCGGTATGAGGATGTCGCTTATCTTTAGCGGACCTAAACATGTCCTTAATTTTTCGTGTAGGCCTGTATATGGTCTTTATATCATGGGACTCGAGTAACCTCCCTATTCTGTCCGTGACCTTTTTTATATATGGAAGAAAAGCTCTAGCCTGGGGCTGCTTGTCTCCAATTACCCTTGTAGTTGGACGTCTCGGATGGAGTGCTCGCTGGATATCTTTCTGGCTGTACCCATTCGCGCGTAAGGCCTCGTTGAGGTGTTCAATTTCTTGTTTCAGGCACTGCTTATCACAAATTCTCTTAGCGCGGTCAGCCAGTGTTTTTATAACTCCGTATTTCTGTCGTGGGTGGTGGTTGGACGTCTTATGTAGATATCGGTCAGTATGGGTCGGCTTACGGTAAACTGTATGTCCCAAAGTTAGATCAGCGGTCTTCGTTACCATAACGTCGAGAAACGCGATTTTCTGTTCATTTTCTAACTCCATGGTAAACTGAATGTTCGAGTTCTGGCTGTTAAGATGTTGTAAAAACAGATTTAATTGATCTTTACCATGGCCCCATATTACAAAGGTATCGTCCACGTATCGTAGCCACACTTTAGGTTTCAAAGGTGCGGTCTCTAGTGCTATTTGTTCAAATTGTTCCATGAAGAAATTCGCGATCACCGGACTAAGGGGACTGCCCATGGCGACCCCATCAATTTGTTCATAGAAATCACCCTTCCACAGGAAATAGCTAGCGGTGAGGCAGTGGCGGAATAAGGCGGTGATATCATCAGGAAAAATCCGTGCGATGTACTCCAGGGCTGCCTTTATAGGTACTTTCGTGAAAAGAGAGACCACGTCAAAACTTACTAGTAAGTCACCAGCTTCTAGTTGAATAGTTTTCAATTTTTCAATGAAAAGGCCGGAATCTTTGACGAACGACTGTGTACCGCCGATATGTGGTTGAAGTAAGGTAGCTAAATGTTTGGCAATGCTATAAGTTGGTGATCCAATAGCACTCACGATAGGACGAAGAGGAACATTATCTTTGTGTATTTTAGGTAAACCATAAAGTCTTGGTGGTAAAGCTTCACTTCTGGTGGTTACCTTTTTTACGTTTTCAGGTAGCGAAGATACCTTGATCAGGCCGTTTGTTTCACGAAGAATCCGGTTGGTAGGATCTCTCAGTAGTTTGCGGTAGGTACACGGGTCTAAAAGTTCCAAAACCTTGGCAGTGTAGTCGTCCATGTCCAAGATAACCGTTGCGTTCCCTTTGTCTGCAGGAAGAATGATTATGCTCTCGTCCATGTTGAGAGTCTTTATAGCCTTTCTCTCTTGAGGTGTGAGGTTACTCTGCGGTGCCGGTGCCTTCTTGATTATACGTGAGGCTTCATGACGAATTTCATCTGCTTGTTCAGATGGTAGCTCACGGATTGCCGCTTCAATATTGGCGACAATGTCTTCCACGGGAATCGAAGGAGGGGTCACTGCGTAATTTCCTCCTTTCGCTAGTATAGAGATTTCCCACTCTGACAGGTGGCGATTGGTCAGGTTAACAATTGTCCGTGAGATGTCCAGCGTAGGCGCAGGTACCGGCGCGGGTTGGTCTCTCTGTAACCGCTCAAACTTTTTCTTCTGCCGGATGCTAGACTGTTCAAATGTTGAACGCATAGAGTAGAAGGTGATACGATCTACATTTTCCCAGTCCTGATATGAGAGTGTGCTGCTGATGTGGTAGTGCAGCTGTAAGAGTGCCTGATCTGTAGTAGCGAGCCCCTTACGTGCAAAGCTTATGCGTTCACGTAATAGCGAACGTTCAGTTCGATCATATATTCTATGGGCTCTAGCTGAGGTTAGTGGTCTCTTCATTTTAATAAACTTGGGAATCATACCTGTGTCTCGGCATCGAAGAAGAAACGCGAGTGATGACAGAAGTTGCGACTTTTTCTTCCTTAACCTCTATCGTATCACCTTCTACTCTATGCGTTCAACATTTGAACAGTCTAGCATCCGGCAGAAGAAAAAGTTTGAGCGGTTACAGAGAGACCAACCCGCGCCGGTACCTGCGCCTACGCTGGACATCTCACGGACAATTGTTAACCTGACCAATCGCCACCTGTCAGAGTGGGAAATCTCTATACTAGCGAAAGGAGGAAATTACGCAGTGACCCCTCCTTCGATTCCCGTGGAAGACATTGTCGCCAATATTGAAGCGGCAATCCGTGAGCTACCATCTGAACAAGCAGATGAAATTCGTCATGAAGCCTCACGTATAATCAAGAAGGCACCGGCACCGCAGAGTAACCTCACACCTCAAGAGAGAAAGGCTATAAAGACTCTCAACATGGACGAGAGCATAATCATTCTTCCTGCAGACAAAGGGAACGCAACGGTTATCTTGGACATGGACGACTACACTGCCAAGGTTTTGGAACTTTTAGACCCGTGTACCTACCGCAAACTACTGAGAGATCCTACCAACCGGATTCTTCGTGAAACAAACGGCCTGATCAAGGTATCTTCGCTACCTGAAAACGTAAAAAAGGTAACCACCAGAAGTGAAGCTTTACCACCAAGACTTTATGGTTTACCTAAAATACACAAAGATAATGTTCCTCTTCGTCCTATCGTGAGTGCTATTGGATCACCAACTTATAGCATTGCCAAACATTTAGCTACCTTACTTCAACCACATATCGGCGGTACACAGTCGTTCGTCAAAGATTCCGGCCATTTCATTGAAAAATTGAAAACTATTCAACTAGAAGCTGGTGACTTACTAGTAAGTTTTGACGTGGTCTCTCTTTTCACGAAAGTACCTATAAAGACAGCCCTGGAGTACATCGCACGGATTTTTCCTGATGATATCACCGCCTTATTCCGCCACTGCCTCACCGCTAGCTATTTCCTGTGGAAGGGTGATTTCTATGAACAAATTGATGGGGCCGCCATGGGCAGTCCCCTTAGTCCGGTGATCGCGAATTTCTTCATGGAACAATTTGAACAAATAGCACTAGAGACCGCACCTTTGAAACCTAAAGTGTGGCTACGATACGTGGACGATACCTTTGTAATATGGGGCCATGGTAAAGATCAATTAAATCTGTTTTTACAACATCTTAACAGCCAGAACTCGAACATTCAGTTTACCATGGAGTTAGAAAATGAACAGAAAATCGCGTTTCTCGACGTTATGGTAACGAAGACCGCTGATCTAACTTTGGGACATACAGTTTACCGTAAGCCGACCCATACTGACCGATATCTACATAAGACGTCCAACCACCACCCACGACAGAAATACGGAGTTATAAAAACACTGGCTGACCGCGCTAAGAGAATTTGTGATAAGCAGTGCCTGAAACAAGAAATTGAACACCTCAACGAGGCCTTACGCACGAATGGGTACAACCAGAAAGATATCCAGCGAGCACTCCATCCGAGACGTCCAACTACAAGGGTAATTGGAGACAAGCAGCCCCTGGCTAGAGCTTTTCTTCCATATATAAAAAAGGTCACGGACAGAATAGGGAGGCTACTCAAGTCCCATGATATAAAGACCATATACAGGCCTACACGAAAAATTAAGGACATGTTTAGGTCCGCTAAAGATAAGCGACATCCTCATACCGCGGCAGGGGTTTATAAAATCCCGTGTGATTGTGGCCAAGTATATATTGGAACAACGAAAAGAAGTATTGCCACTCGCCTCAAGGAGCACGAACGACACAGACGGCTGGGACAAACAGATAAATCCACTGTAGCAGCACACTCGCTACTTGTAGGTCACGATATAAGATATGGAGACACCGAAGTTCTGTCCACCACGGTGTCTTAACATGCCAGGCTACAAAGGGAGGCCATTGAAATCCTGAAGCATACTAACAGCTTCAATCTTAAGGAGGAAGCAGAACGTGTGAACAGAGCTTGGCTTCCAGTCCTTAATCCCCTCAAGCCTGCCCTTATTGACCGTCGTAGACGAGAAGATGCAACAGACGAGCAGCCCTGTCCTTGATGCATTACTTTTATGTGGTACGCCGTTGCTATGGTAGCCTCTATGTGTGGGTTGTTGACTATTTATATATCTTCTGTTTACTTGTTTTACCTCGCTTTATGTAACCTGTGAACATGCTGAACGCAGTATTCAGCGAAACGTCAGGACGACAAAATGTCCTTGGAACACGACCTATAAGCCCGCGAAACGGAGATTCCTATTTCAACGCCGGTCGTGAAAGTCTACATTTTTACTTCATTTTTGAAAGCTTATCTGGAGCGGGGCGCTCTATGGATGTGAAACTTGGACTGTTGGCGCAGCAGAAAAGAGGAGAATACAAGTGTTTGAAATGTGGATTTACAGGAGAATGATGAAGATCTGATGGGTAGATAGGGTTACAAATGAAGAGGTATTAAGACGAGTGGGAGAGGAGAGATGTTTCTGGCGATTGCTAATGAAGTGAAGAGATAGGTTGGTAGGACACATACTAAGACACCCAGGAATAGCAAACATAGTTATGGAAGGAAGGGTCGAGGACAAGAACTGTAGGGGTAGATCAATGTTAGAATATGTTAAATAAATTGCCTCGGATGTAGGGTGTAGTAGTTATGTAGAGATGAAACGATTAGCTCAAAACAAGGAGTGATGGACAGCTTCATCAAACCAGTCAAAAGACTTACGACACACACAATCGCAGACAGTAAATGAGTTGCAGAAACTGACTGAGCTTTATATCCCAGCATTGTCATGCCTCCCAGATTTTAGAGAATATTCTTAAATATAAGATTATCCTGTAAAATTCACCTTCCCCCAATTGGGGCTCACAAGTAGTGGGATGTGAGTTGACTAACATGAGATCCCATTTGAACACTTCCTTGTGTAGTAAGCTACAGTATGTGTGTGGAACCTGTTTTATTGTGGTGTCTTTACTAGAAGGCTATGTGTATTTTAACTGAGATGTAGAATTTGGATAGGAGACTGCCATCCTTAATTTTGGCTTAATCCCAACATTTTCATTAGCGTAGAATTTGGAAAACCACGGAAAATAAATTCTAAGAAGGCTGACATGGACTTAAAAACTAACTTACATAGGCCTACTAAAAGAAGAAATCTCTCTTTATAACAAGTAGTTCCGTGAAGAACTATACAGCCTATTTTTATATATCCTACTCATTTACAATGAGAAAATCATGAGGTGTGGAAAGTATTAAGACCAGTTTTCTCAGGTCCATTTCTTTTAAAGGAATGCTCCTTTTTCCAGGCGACTATTTATGACAGAGCAGTGAAACTTACCCCATACATTTGTGCCATAGTGTTTAATATTTTGATGGAGAAGTTTGCTTGTTTAAAGTAAAACTTTTGGGGTTTTGGCTGTTATTCTTAAGAAAAACTAATTATATTTATTGACAGTTAAAAATAATAATTTCTGACTCCCCTGAAGTCCAATATAAAAAACGCTCCATTAATATGTCGAGTAAGGTTTGAATGAAATGTGACATAGATTTCATTATCATACCTTTAGTAGATGATGATGATGATGATGATAATGAAATGTAAACTTATAACTAAAACTAACTACGAAATTATATATATATATACTAGAAGAAGAAATGGAAAACAAAAGGAGAATAAGGCAAATAGAGGACAGGAGGAAAAGAAATGCCCTCAACCCTCGAAGAATGCGGATTGAGGCACTTGGAAGGAAGGAGAGCCATGGAAGGCAGATAAGAAAGTGAAAGAGGAGAGGGTCCGCCCCCAGAGGTAAGGGACTCAAGGGGGAAACCGGACCCAGCTCAGGAATCCCTCGGGGTCGCCAACTCCCGAACTCACCAGCCGTGAGCCCCTGAGGGTGTAGCAATATCCAGGGTGCACCAGAAGTGGTGGGGCTACATACACCCTGCCTCCTTGAGGGCCTTGAGCAGAAGGCAGGAGATAACAGGAAAAGAAAAAGAAGGCTGACCCCTCGCAGAAGGAGGGAATCAGGAAAGATGATACAAGGGCCAATTAAGGCGGGAAAGTGAAAGACTCCCTAGGCCTTGGATAACCTAATACCGTCGGCTTCGGAAAAGAACAAGAGGTGACCAAGGGAGGTCGACAGGAAAGAAGACGGGGAGGAGCCCGGCACAAGTAAGTGGAAGCAATGCCGGACTCAGCTGGGGTCCCGTGGTCGCCAACCCACGTCCCACTAGATGTGAGCCCCTGGGGGAACCTTTAGTAGATTCTTCGGAAAAGGAAAATGAATTAAACAAATTCAATATTGGTAAGATTGCCGGTTCCGTATCCCTTTATCGGAGAACATACAACTAAAGGAGACAAAACAATACCTATTTTTAGCCTATTTTCAATTTTGAAAAAATAGACATGAGATCACCTTTTGTCCGTGTGTGTGTGTGTGATTCGTGTGTGTCCCCCCCCCCCTAATAAAATCTAAACGGCAGGAGCGATTTCAATGAAACTCGGAAAGTTCATAGCACTATTCCCGGCGACCTCGACCGTGCCCTTCAAATTTTGTTACGACTCACCAATCCAACATGGCGGCTGTGCGAAATATTTCACCAGTATTCAATATCTCCTAAACTAATACCGATATTACCCTGACATTTTCTATGGTGATAGAGGGAACTACTATAAGTTCACGTATGTGACTTTTGAAAACCTGGTAACTACAAAACCAACATGGAGGCCAAGCAAATTTGCGACTTTTAAATAGACGTTTATCGCGATTTGACCAACCAAACGCAATGAAACTTGGTACAGTATATGTTTATATACATTGTATCGCACCGACATCTAACTTCGTTCAATTGTTTACATAATCACAAGATGGCGGATGTGCGAAATATTTCATCGGCATTCTATATCTCTGAAACTATTAGCGGTATCTCCCTGAAATTTTGTACGGAGATAAAGGGTACTACTGGAAGTCCATCTATAAGACTTTTAAAAACCGGTTAACTACAAAACGAACATGGCGGCCAAGCGAATTTTGAAAATTTTAAATAGACCTTTCTCGCGATTTAATGTTCCAAGCGCTCTGAAACCTGGTACAGGAAATATTTATACACATTGTAATCCACTGGTATCTAATTTAGTTCAATTGTTTACATGACCTCAAGATGGCGGCAGTGCGAATTTTAAAATTAAGTTTTTATTTCTTGTGACGTAGTCATGCGATCGAAGTGAAAGTTTGAATAATGAACCTACGCAATAATTTTCCTTTAATGGTACATGACTCTATGGCCTATACATTTAACAATCCAACATGGCGACCATCCGAAATATTTAGATGATACTGAATATCTACGAATCTATTTTAGCAATCAAACTGCATTTTTTAATGTTCATATGGGCTATGAACTTAAGTTCACCTATAGGACTTTAAATAACCTGGTGATCACAAATCCAACATGGCGGTGACGCGAATTATAAATATTCACATGGGCGTTTCTCGCAATTTAACCATCCGCGTGCAGTGAAACTTGGTACAGTAAACCCTTATACGAATGTTAATCCACTGGCATCTAATTTATATCAATTGTTTCCATAACCTCAAGATGGCAGCTGTGAAAAATTTTAAAATCTCCTTGTTTTTTCTTGTGTCCTAATTATGCGATTGAAGTTTGAATACTACACGTTCACAATAATGTGCATGTAACAGTACATAACTCTAGGACCTACATATATAAAATCCAACATGGCAACCATCCGAAATATTTAGTCGGTTCTCAATATCTACGAATCTATTACAGCAATCAAACAGAAATTGTGTATGTTGATAGTGGCAATTAACATAAGCAGGATATATGAAAATAGGCTGTATAGTTCTTCACGGAACTACTTGTTAAATTATAACTGTGCCTGTCATATATCATGCACATCAATTACATACATTTCCAAGGAAACACACACATCTTGCTATTAGAAGTAAAGTTCTAAATTTTCAACATTTAAATCGTAACTATTTGTATTCATTTTTTCAAAATTTGGGCCTGGGTTTGTGCCGATCTTCACCGTTTTCCTGATATTTACTATATTTATAGGAATTTTTGGACTTCTCTTTTTTTTAAGTGGATGTTAAACCTTTAGCTGCAAAACGAATCTCACTCCAACATCTGTGGATTTAATTAGTGCTTCTATAAAACGTTAAAACTAACTTTTGAGTTTGCTCAAATTATGAATGAAAATATAATGCTTAATTAATTAATAATTGGAAATGAGGGAGTTTCATTTTGTAGCTGAAGGTAAGAGAACCGGGACGTGTGATAGGCTCAAAATTGTCAACTTTTTTTTTAGCTGAAAAAATCTCCCATCTTTCCTGAATAATTTTGGTGTATCAATTATTGTGCAGAAGCGGCATTTGATGCAATCAAATTAGATTTAAACATATGTTTTAAGGCTATATTGTAGTTACTGGTCAACCATTCTTTTTGTGTTTTCCGTAAGTCATATTTTTTGAAACTTCATGTACCATTTTGATGATGATGATGATAATTGTTGTTTTAAGGGGCCTAACATCTAGGTTATCGGCCCCTGATGGTTTGGGTGATCGTGAAGATGAAAATGAAAAGCGAACTTAAAACTAAAACTAACTACTAACCTACATACTAGAAGAAGAAATGGAAAACTAAAGTAGAATAACGCAAATAAAAGGACAGAAGGAAAAGAAATGCCCTCAACCCTCGGAGAAGGCGGATTGAGGGACTTGGAAGGAAGGAGAGCCATGAAAGGCATATAGGAAAGTGAAAGAGGAGAGGGTCCGCCCCAAAGGTAAGGGACAAAAGGGGAAAACGGACCCAGCTCAGGAATCCCTCGGGGTCGCCAACTCCCGAACTCACCAGCCGTGAGCCCCTGAGGGTGTAGCATTATCTAGGGTGCACCAGAAGTGGTGGGGCTACATACACCCTGCCTCCTTAAGGGCCTAGAGCACAAGGCAGGAGGTAAAAGGAAGAGAAAAAGAAGGCTGACCCCTCGCAGAAGGAGGGCATCAGAAAAGATGAGACAAGGGCCAATTAAGGCGGGAAAGGAAGAGGCTCCCTAGGCCTCGGATACCCTAATACCGTCGGGGCCAGAAGAGAACAAGAGTTGACCAAGTGAGGTCGACAGGAAAGAAGACAGAGAGGAGCCCGGCACAAGTAAGTGGAAGCAATGCCGGACTCAGCTGGGGCCCCGTGGTCGCCAACCCACGCCCACAAGATGTGAGCCCCTGGGGGAATGTACCATTTTCTCAGAAACTATCTGATGAATGTATTTGAAACTTGTTAGGCCTATTCTCTAAGAGCCAATATAGATCTACTAGTGGAAGTACATTTATTCAGGTATCTTGATTAGTTCATGGAGCCCAGCTTGAAAAGCACTCAACTAGGACGTAAATAAAAACAACTCAAATCCTGTAAACAATAGGACAATAGCTCAAAATGGGTCTGGTTTGAATATTTGCTCAGAAAAAGGGACATGAGTTAAGGGAATTTTTAATAATATATTTCTTTAAGATTGTTTTTGCAATGCTATCTCTGACACAAAATATTCAATATAGAAGTTTCAAATTCTACCCAAATAATGATGAATGTACTCTGAATATACAAAAAGAACATTCAAGATCTATTGCAGTTTCTGAGATATGTAACTAAACATAGGAAGCTACACTTTTCTACAGATTCACACGTCCCGGTTCCAATAAACATGTGCGATATGAGGGAAACTGTGAAGATCAGCACAAAGCAAGGACCACATTTTGATAAAATTAGTTACAGCGGCTTCGGTGGCGTAGTTAGTAGCATGCTGAGCTTCTATGCCCAAGATCGCGGGTTCAAACCCGGCCGAAGCCGTCGGAATTTTTAAGAGCGTTAAAAATCCCTCAGTATGCCTTCCTTCGGAGGGGAAGTAAAGCCGGCGATCCCATGTCATAGATTTATGGCATGTTAAAGAACCTTCCACTAATTACACCTGTGTGAAGCTAAATTGTGTAGGTTAAAAATGTAAACAACGCTCTTAGGTTTCTACGTTCGTTGCCAAGAGCGGTGGCGTCTAGTAGCTAAGTTCTGAACTTGGCCTAGTAGTCGTTGACGATGGTGCTTGGAGGCAAAAGTAGGAACTATTTGAAAAATTCTAAGTTGCTATCTGTACTTAAATAAAGAATAAAAAAGCCAGATATCACACACTAATACAGCCATCACAATTAACACCGGTTATCAGACAGATTCTACACACACCCAAAGTACACGGGGCTGCATGACCGCGTTGTCGCAGCCCCTAAACTTAAGAACCAACCAACCAAAATTAGTTACAATTTGAATTTTGACAATTAAAATTTTTTCTGCTAATAGCAAGATGTGTGTGTTTCCATGGACATGTATATAATTGTTGTGCAAGATCTATGACAGGCACAGTTATAATATTAAACCATTATTGTTTTGGCTCCTTAGTTGGTTATTGTTCTTTTAAGGGGAGGAACTACGAGGTTATCTGCCCCTTTTTGGCTCCTAAACGTAGTAAGTGCTGAGTTGTTTCATTCTCAGTTTGAAAATATTATAGAAGTCTTACTTATTAATTTATCATGGGAATGATGGTGAGGTGATAGGCTTAAAAGTCTATAGGTTTAGGATCATTATTAGTTCAAAATCCTACGTTTATATACATTTTGATTTTTAGAGGAATCGAAACTAATATTTTTGTGGGCATCATCCCCGTACCTGGTAAAGGGACCAAAATATATTTTCCTAAAATTAGTAGGCAAATAATACAAGTTGCTACTTACTAGTGCATAAATTGGTATTCTTTGATCCTATATCACAGCGCGGCGTGAAGAATTTGGTTGCTATTCCTGTTTACATCACAGATGAACTCAAGCTATAGAGATGAAGATCATGATGATAATTGTTGTTTTAAGGGGCCTAACATCTAGGTTATCGGCTCCTAATGGTTTGGGTGATCGTGAAGATGATAATGAAATGTAAACTATAACTAAAACTAACTACTAACTTACTGTATATACTAGAAGAAGAAATGGGAAACAAAGAGAATGAGGCAAATAGAGGACAGGAGGAAAAGAAATGTCCTCAACCCTCGGAGAAGGCGGATTGAGGGACATGAAGGAAGGAGAACCATGAAAGGCAGACAGGAACGTGAAAGAGGAGAGGGTCCGCCCCACAGGTAATGGATAAAAGGGAGAAAACCGGACCCAGCTCAGGAATCCCTCGGGGTCACCAACTCCCGAACTCACCAGCCGTGAGCCCCTGAGGGTGTAGCAATATCCAGGGTGCTCCAGAAGTGGTGGGTCTACACACACCCTGCCTCTTTGAGGACCTTGGGCAGAAGGCAGGAGAGAACATGAAAAAAAAGGAAGGCTGACCCCTCGCAGAAGGAGGGTCAGAAAAGATGAGACAAGAGCCAATTAAGGCGGGAAAGGAAGAGACTCCCTAGGCCTCGGATACCCTAATACCGTCGGAGTCGGAAGAGAACAAGAGTTGACCAAGAGAGGTCGACAGAAAAGAAGACGGAGAGGAACCGGCACAAGTAAGTGGAAGCAATGCCGGACTCAGCTGGGGTCCCGTGGTCGCCAACCCACGTCTCACTAAATGTGAGCCCCTGGGGGGCTAAAGTCAAGTGGTACCACATGATGCCCAATAGATGGCAAAACTTACCAGGGATCGACTCTGCACTCGAAGGCGAATGGGGATTATGATAAAAAGAAGTTTTTGTGCAACGTTTATAGACGGGCGAGGCACTCAACACGTTAAGCTGTATGTCCCTCTTAAAGTAACAATAACTAACTATCTAACTAACTAACACATATAGATACAAATTTAGATTGTATTAACATTTGAAGGTTTCTACAGATCTGTACCGTTCCCAGAAGAGAGTTTTAGAAAGATTTCAATCATCTTCCTTCCTGTGATTGCAAATTTCAAATTGTGCAGTTTCTGTATGTACCATCACTGTTCCAAATGGTTAGCTTTTTAATATCTAAAATAAAAGTGTGGAATGAAACCAATCTATATTCAATACAAGTTTCATGTATTCCAGTATTCATAGCGACAAACACGATTAGAGAGACAACAAAGAGTAGCTCCCACATACTCACATGGCTAAAGTGGACGAGAAATGAATATGAAAATCAAATGACATTTGAATATATGAAACAGACGGATACCCACATATTTCTTCAATTGTACCACAATTTGAAATACACAGTAATAGATTCGTTTTGTTGGAAACAGATTTCAATACCAAAAAGAGGATTCTGTATTTGGAATATCCAGGAATTTCATATCGAACGAATAGTCTTCTGACAGTGTCTGTTTGTGCTACGACATGCTCTTCACAATATTAGCTTTCTCATTAGCAAAACGGAAACAATAGAAGCATATGCATGTTTACGCTATGTAGACTAACATCGGAATTCAGTATGGTATTGTTGTTTAAAGGGGAGAACCATCTAGGTCATCTGCCCCTAATGGTTTGGGTGATGGTGAAAATCAATCATCATAATCATCATCATCTTCATTTCCCCTTTTCCAGCTGACACTGGGTGGGGGAAAATATGGTTCCTTCCCACTTTGTTCTGTCGTTCCACCATTCCTCTTCCGACACGGTGTTCCAATCCAGGTTCTGTTTTCTAATGATATAGGCTACTTCACCAAGTCCAACCAACGCATTCTTTGTCTTCCTCGTCCTCTCTTCCCTGTCATCCGTCGTTCCAGTGCTCGTCTTGGTAGCCTTACTTTATTCATCCGTTTGACATGTCCAAACCATCTCAATCTGATTTGCTCCAGTTTATCATTTAGTTTCTGTACTCCCAGTTCTTTTCGTATATCTTCATTTCTCACTCTGCCTCTCCTCGTTTTCTGAACCATAATTCTCAGGAAACTTATCTCAGCTGCCTGTACTCTGCTCTCATCCCTCTTAGTCATTGTCCAAGTTTCTGCTGCATATGTCATTATAGGGACATAATATGCTTTGTACATAACTTCTTTAGCCTTAATTGGTATATCCTTGTTCCATACTGTTGGTAGAAAGCACTCCCGAGTTGTATTCTTCGGCTAATTTCCAAATCTAGTCCTCCATCTTCAGTCAGTTCACTTCTCAAGTATTTGAAGTGTTTCACCACTTCCAATTCCTTATCTCCCACTTTGATTACTCCTTTTCCTTCTTTCTTACCTTTACTCACCACCACTGTTTTATTCTTCTCCACATTTATTTTCAATGCCCATTGCTCAATCTTTTCATATATTACGTCTAACTGTTGTAGTGAAAAATAATATTATATGAAAGCTGCAACTAAAACTAACTACATCGCTCCCCCGGTGCAAGACTGCCACAACTCAAAAAGGACACTTTTTTTCAGTAGAAGCATTTGAATATTTTGAGCTAATAAGAAAAAAAAAAATTACATAATTTAAGTGAAAGTAACGTAATACTAACTTCTTACATTGTCTAGTACTATACAATAACATACAGAGTTCTTTATGGGGTTTGAAACCATTTTCAGTGTTGCCTTAGTATACGAATGTTTGGTGCCTTTCAGTCGGTCAACACGATTGTACCCAAATGAGACGGGTTATTCCCTAATCCTAAAAAATATACATCAGATTAATATACACTCTTGGGTGACCAGTTTCGATCGTCAAGCGATCATCATCAGATCCATTACACTTAGGCTAAAAAATCTATGTCTTAAAATATGGGTGAAAATGTATGAGAATGTATGAGAATATACATTACCACGACTCATTTCAGTCAAATTTCATAAATATCTATAATTTCTTTAAAAAATGACTTTTAAAAAACTGTACGAAGTGTGCGATTTGCAGTTACTGTTGTTGCAGAAAGATACGCTCCATAATTGGTGTCCACTTCACATTTTGGCCGCGGTGACGCCTTTTTATGTCATTTTAACATTCTGAGGTCTTTCCTTTATCATTTTGCATCGATTTCAGAAACAGTAAATCAAAGGAATGTGTACGTTTTCAGAATCAGTAGGCTAAATCAATGGATTGGGTACTCAAATCGTATAGCCGGCGAGTGTTACTGCTAAGCTTTCAATCAATGGACTCAGCACAAACATGATTTAAGCTCATCCGTCTAAACAATGGATTTATTATATTCCAGGTTTGTTAATATGCCGCGATACAGGATTTTCTTCTGCATTCTAATTCCATAAATATAGATTTTTGCAAGAATTGCTCTTTTTGCAAATACTGTTGCTCTAACATGCCGCAATTCTGAGTTGTCGTCTAAACCCTTAAAACTATTAAACGTTAATTTATTTTACAGGTTTTTCTTCTGCGATCTAATTTCATAAATATCGATCATTTCGCATGGTTTTCAGAAACAGTAAATCAATGGATTGAGCACTCTAAATCGTATAACCGGCGTGTGTTACGGCGTCTAAAACCTTAGAACTATTAAACATTAATTCTTTTACATGTTTTTCTCTTATCATTTCCCATGGTTTTAAGAATTACTAAATCAATGGATTGGGTACTCAAATCGTATAATTTCATAAATATCGAATAACCGATGAGTCTCATGATGATCCAATTTCCAGTGATTGTCTTCTTAAGTTAGGGAACGTACAACTTGCAATTCTGACTGAAATGTATCGAATAACCGGTGAGTGTTACGGCTAAGCTCTCAATCAATGGACTCAGCACAGAAATAGAATCAACAGTTACGAATTGCATTTTAATTTCATAAATATCAAAGAAAGAAACCAGCCGCAGCACGTTCTCATGCTGACGCTCCACTCGGTAAAGCGAAAGCGCCCCTGTAGGTAACGTGCGAAGGAGTTTAGCGTTGAGCGCTACACATAGGACAAGGAAAGCACCCCTGTAGGTAACGTGCAAAGGAGTTTAGCGCTAATCGTTGCACTTGGGAACAAGGAAGCCTCAGTGTAAGCGGGGCGTGAAGAAGTTTTCCAACGAAGGCTGTCCTGATTAGGGAGAAGGAGGCTTCTCAGCCAACAAGATAAAACAGGAAATCTTGACCAAGATGCTTTCATAAATATCGAATAACTGGTGAGTGTTATGATTATAGAATTTTCAGTAATTGCCTTCTTAATTTAGAGAACGTACAGCTTGGAATTCTAACTGAAATGAAAATGGTGTTCTATAATCATTTTGTTGAAATAATAACATAACAACCTTTCTCCGTAAGTCACTCATAAACCTATTGGGGAAAGTGTGACATATGAACATGCGAGATTTCTCGCACGGGTCCGCTAGTCTGTTTCTTAATTCAAGTAAGGACTGCAGACATTCAATTTTCAATTAGTTCATACTTTTGCCACCAAACGCCACCGTCGACGAACACTAGTTATGAACTCGGTTACTGGATGGCACCGCAGTCAGCTCCTGGTGACGAACGTTGGAATCTAAGAACCTTAGTCAAATCTAAGCTATAATTTAGCTTCACACAAGTGTATAGTGGAAGGTTCTTTTACATGCCATAAATCTATGACATGGGACCACCGCTTCTTCCCCTCCGAAGGAAGGCATACTGAAGGATTTTTAACGATCGGATAACAAACGTGCGGATGCGGAAAAAAGTCGTGCGGATGCGGGTCGGATGCGGGTAACAGTTGTGCGGATGCGGGGTGAATGTGGACAACAGTTGTGCGGATGCGGGTCGGATGAGGATAACAGTTGTGCGGATGCGGGTAACAGTTGTGCGGATGCGGGTAACAGTTGTGCGGATGCGGGGTGAATGTGGACAACAGTTGTGCGGATGCGGGTCGGATGCGGATAACAGTTGTGCGGATGCGGGGTGAATGTGGACAACAGTTGTGCGGATGCGGGTCGGATGCGGATAACAATTGTGCGGATGCGGGGCGGATGCGGATAAATGTCGTATGGATGCGGGGTGAATGCGGATAACAGTCGTACGGATGCGGGGCGGATGCGGATAACAGTTGTGCGGATGCGGGGTGCGGATAACAGTTGTGCGGATGCGGGGTGAATGCGGATAACAGTTGTGCGGATGCGGGTCGGATGCGGATAACAGTTGTGCGGATGCGGATAACAGTTGTGCGGATGCGGGTCGGATGCGGATAACAGTTGTGCGGATGCGGGGCGGATGCGGATAACAGTCGTACGGATGCGGGGCGGATGCGGATAACAGTTGTGCGGATGCGGGTCGGATGCGGATAACAGTTGTGCGAATGCGGGGCGGATGCGGATAAAAGTCGTACGGATGCGGGGTGAATGCGGATAACAGTTGTGCGGATGCGGGGCGGATGCGGATAACAGTTGTGCGAATGCGGGGCGGATGCGGATAAAAGTCGTACGGATGCGGGGTGAATGCGGATAACAGTTGTGCGGATGCGGGGCGGATGCGGATAACAGTTGTGCGAATGCGGGGCGGATGCGGATAAATGTCGTACGGATGCGGGGCGGATGCGGATAAAAGTCGTACGGATGCGGGGCGGATGCGGATAACAGTTGTGTGAATGCGGGGCGGATGCGGATAAATGTCGTACGGATGCGGGGCGGATGCGGATAAAAGTCGTACGGATGCGGGGCGGATGCGGATAAATGTCGTACGGATGCGGGGCGGATGCGGATAAAAGTCGTACGGATGCGGGGCGGATGCGGATAACAGTTGTGCGAATGCGGGGCGGATGCGGATAAAAGTCGTACGGATGCGGGGTGAATGCGGATAACAGTTGTGTGAATGCGGGGCGGATGCGGATAAATGTCGTACGGATGCGGGGCGGATGCGGATAAAAGTCGTACGGATGCGGGGTGAATGCGGATAACAGTTGTGTGAATGCGGGGCGGATGCGGATAAATGTCGTACGGATGCGGGGCGGATGCGGATAACGTTTCGTTTATCCCCGCAGGGCTCTAACGATAACCATGCATTAACTCTCATATTTCAGTTAAATAGCAATGAACTAACTAATCGTTAGTAATGGCTTGGTTAAATCTGGATGCTGGACAGGACAGACATATAATACCCTCCTGGTTGCAAGCTTGCAAACATTGTTTCCAACTTGCAGGTTTGTGGTCAGACAGCAATATTTGGTAAGCAAAGTTTAAATGTTGCACATTCCAAGTAGCAGATGGAGTTGAGATGCTCATTGTGGTTTGAGTTCGCAAACTTGGATCTCGGTATCGATTATAAAACATATCGTTCGACTGTACTCGTATCATATCGATAAGAGAATTTTGTCATAAGGTGTCGAAGGGCACGTGTCATATTATAAATATTCTCAAGAGTAGGCGTTCTCAACCTGGTGCTCTTCTGAGATCCATCATTCAATTCAAAGTTTGTTGCACGGACCACAATAATAGTGTTTTCATTACAAATTTTGACGGTGAGAAATTGTATTATTTTTTGATGATGATGATGATGATGATGATAATTGTTTTTAAGGGGCCTAACATCAAAGTTATCGGCCCCTAATGGTTTGGGTGATAGTTAAAATGGCAATGAAATGAAATGCAAACTATAACTAAAACTAACAACACACTTACATACTAGAAGAAGAAATGGAAAACAAAAGAATAATAAGGTAAATAAACGACAGGAGAACAAGAAACGCCCTCAACCTTCGAGGATTGAGGATTGGGGGACTTGGAAGGAAGGAGAGCCATGAAAGGCAGATAGGAAAGAGAAAGAGGAGAAGACCCGCCCCAAAGTCAATGGAAAACGAGGGGAAAAAACGGACCTAGCTCAGGAATCCCTCGGGATCGCCAACTCCCGAACTCCCCTAAGTGGTGGGGGCTACACATACCCTGCCCTCTTGAGGGCCTTGAGGAAATAGCAGGAGATACCATGAAGAGAATAGGAAGAGGTCTGACCCCTCGAAGAATGAGGGCATCAGGGAAGATGAGACAAGGGCCAATTAAGGCGGGAAATTGTAAGACTCCCTGGGCCTCGGATACCCTAATAGCGTCAGGGTCGGAAGAAAACAAGAGTGGACCAAGAGAGGTCGAAAGAAAAGATGAAAACGTGGACCCGCCGGCACAAGTAAGTGGAATCAATACTGGACTCAGCTAAGGCCTCGTGGTCGCCAACCCACGTCTGACTGGTTGTGAGCCCCTGCGGGGTAAACTGTAACTTAGTTACTTTTCAGAATTAATTGACCCTTTTCTGCTGATAACCTGTGTCATTGTATGTACGTGCAATATTGTCGTGGATGGTGAACGAATCGAGGAAGGTAGCATCCCAAGAATGCTAGCCACTACGCTATGAAGTGGTCTACACACCTAAGAGTGATACAATCTCCTAAATGAAGTAAGAACTGATCAGTTGTGACGCGAGGATGCTCGTCTCGCTGATTAATCAGAATGCCCAAGGCTATGTTTAATTGATCTCAAGCTTTTAAGTGACTGTCAGTTTTTTCCCCTCCTCTTCAGTGATGTGGATCCATTAAGAGTGAGGGGCACTTGGCAGGTTGTACGTCCTCTCCAGCTCGTGCCCGGACATGATTGTTTACAATCTGCGTACTAAGAAATTAATCATTCTACTTGAATTGAACCCGAATTGATTACAACAATAATAATAAACTAGCGGGCCCGTGCGAGAACTCTCCACAATGAGTTGTGTGCGCCTCCTGTGTACAGACTACCCGTTCGGCTCTAGTGCTATGCGCGCTGTATGCGACACTGTTCCGCCAGGGGCTATCGTCTTGTTTATTAGTTTATGTTCGACCCTCACTATTATGTGTTTGAAAACTGTATCATAATGATGGTCATTATAACACCGTTTTTCATTACGATACAGTTTCTCCAGCCAATCAGAGCTCGTTCATTGACCAATTAGGTAACGATAATTTCGCGCATGCGCTCAAAATCCAACATGTCGGACATAAACACAACATCGAACTATAATAAATTACCGACATGGAATACCCACCGTCCATATGTTCGCGTAAATAAACTGGCGAATATGAGACAAGAAATAGCACAGTACCTTAAAATCACTAACACTAATTTCTACACAGCGCATTGTCTTCAAATGACTGCGGTGACAATATTACTGAGGGACGGCTGATGTAAACATATGGCTGCATATGGCATTGCAAGCCCACAGAGCGCATGCGTCGGCCGTTCAAATCTCTTGAAAGACGAAGGTATAACACCCAACGCTCGCTCTGCGATCACAAAATTCCAGTAGCTGACTCTCAACAGATATTTATGAATATTTATGTTAAAACATATAATAAAGTTATAATTATCGTCGAACATAAACAGTCGTATGCAACTCGCCTATAGGCCTAATGGTAATTAAGACACTCGTATGGAAATTATAAAACTCCCATACGCTCGTTTTATAAAAAAAATACTCGTGTCTTAATTATAGCCATTATAGGCTCGTTGCATAATGTACTATTAAAAGCACTTTATAAAGAAATACATATATTTCCGTTCACTTTTCAAGAAATGCAAGATTTTGCCTGTAGTCTACTATTGAGACGATTCGGAAGATTTTGGTTCAAACCACACCTTCTAACTCCCTCTGGTTTAGGAGCTTGAGTTTTGTGAAACATACACCTTAGCGTATTATATAGTAAGATACTTTATGTTCGACCCTGACTATTATATGTCAGAAAACTGTACTATAATGAGGCTCATTATAACACTATTTTTCATTATGAAACAGTTTCTCCCACCAATCAGAGCTCAAGAAACAGTTGTTTCACCAATTAGATAATTAGATGCGCTGAGTTCCACGGCCTTCTAATTTAAATGTCACAGCCTGGCCTAGTGTCATAGTAGGGTAATCGAGGAGGCCATGGTCAAATACAAGGCATTCTCTGCGTCTCATGCGCTCTGTTCAGGACATAAAACTGGCGAAATTTCGACAAATATTTATGAATATTTATGTTCGAACATAAAATAGTTATAATAATTATCGTCGAACATAAACAGTCGTTTGTAACTCGTCTATAATGGTAATTAAGACACTCGTATGGAAATTATAAAACTCGCATACGCTCGTTTTGTAAACATATTCGTGTATTATAGGTCATTATAGGCTCGTTGCATAATGTACTATCTGTTGTTTCACCTTTCAATACATATAATTTAGGCGCAATTTAATGATTTTCAGTTGGTACACACGATTGTACCCAATTGTATTGGGTGTTTCCCTAATGCTGAAAAAATGTACATGATAATTAATAAATACACTTGGAGGCATTGGGTACAATCGAGTTGACCGACTGAAAAGCATTTAATTTCGATTACTAAGGCTGCAATGAATTATGGCTTCAAACACTATAATATAACGTAATGATATGAAATTAAACATATTTAGAAAGTTTTCTTACTGACGTTATAATCCGAAATAAACCACCATAAACATTTATTAAATGTAATACTCCTTAGCGCCAGTTGTACGAACTCGGCTAAAGCTATCTCCGTAGTTAGCGCAGAATTGAGTTGTACGACATTGGTATAAGTGACAATCGAGGTATAAACGATGGCATAGCTAACCGTGCATGGAATGGCGGGCTATCTTGGTTGGTTGGTTGGTTCCTCAGTTTAGGGGCTGCGACAACGCGGTCATGTAGCCCCGTGTACTTTGGATGTGGATATAATGTCTGATAACCGGTGTTAATTGTGATGACTGTATTAGTGTGTGTTATCTGTTTTTTTAAATTTAAGTAAGGACTGCAGACTTTCGAATGTTTCAAATAGTTCCTACTTTTGCTGCCAAACGCCACCGTCAACGACTACTAGTTCAGAACTTAGCTACCAGACGCCACCGCTCTTGGCAACAAACGTAGGAACCTATAAGCGTTGTTTACATTCTTAACCTATAGAATTTAGCTTCACACAGGTGTAATTAGTGGAAAATTCTTTAACATGCCATAAATCTATGACATGGGACCGCCGGCTTTATTTCCCCTCCGGAAGAAGGCATACTGAGGGATTTTTAACGCTCTTAAAAATTCCGACGACTTCGTCCGGATTTGAACCCGTGATCTTGGGCATAGAAGCTCAGCATTCTACCAACTACGCCACCGAAGCCGCCAAACCAGGTATATATATGGCGGCTGGGAGAGACCGCAATATCATCCGAAGTTAAATAATCGCAAACTCTTAATTCCAGTGACCTATTCATAAATGTACATGAAAATGTATAATCATAATAGCACATTATAGAAAACGACGAAAACAGGTCACCGACATGACGTACGTAAATATCATATGCGCAGTTTGTTATTCTCTCGGCATCATAATTCATAGAGTATCGCAGTGGTCAATACGGTATTGATGATGATGATGATAATTGTTGTTTTAAGGGGCCTAACATCTAGACTATCGGCCCCTGATGGTTTGGGTGACCGTGAAGATGAAAATGAAAAGTGAACTTAAAACTAAAACTAACTACCAACCTACATACTAGAAGAAGAAATGGTAAACTAAAGGAGAATAAGGCAAATAAAGGACAGGAGGAAAAGAAATGCCCTCAACCCCCGAAGAAGGCGGACCGAGGGACCCGGAAGGAAGGAGAGTCACGAAAGACAGATAGGAAAGTGAAAGAGGAGAGGGTCCGCCCCAAAGGCAAGGGACACAAGGGGAAAACGGACCCAGCTCAGGAATCCCTCGGGGTCGCCAACTCCCGAACTCACCGGCCGTGAGCCCCTGAGGGTGTAGCATTATCTAGGGTGCACCAGAAGTGGTGGGGCTACATACACCCTGCCTCCTTGAGGGCCTCGAGCAGAAGGCAGGTGATAAAAGGAAAACAAAAAGAAGGCTGAACCCTCACAGAAGGAGTATATCAGGAAAGATGAGACAAGGGCCAATTAAGGCGGGAAAGTGAAAGACTCCCTAGGCCTCGGATACCCTAATACCGTCGGGGTCGGAAGAGAACAAGAGTTGGCCAAGAGAGGTCGACAGGGAAGAAGACGGAGAGGAGCCCGGCACAAGTAAGTGGAAGCAATGCCGGACTCAGCTGGGGCCCCGTGGTCGCCAACCCACGCCCACTAGAAGTGAGCCCCTGGGGGAACAATACGGTATTCATCTGTTTCCAAAGAAGTTCATACTTGGTATCAATATGTCCACAAAGTTAGCTCCGTTTGTTACCAACTAAGCTAGTCTCTCAGACAAACATGGAATAGCGAGCCCTGGAATAAAATCTTGTCGTACAACCCACCCTTGGAGATATACCAAGCAAGTATAGCAGGTATAGCTATTCTGATGGATAACCCGAGTTCGTACAACTGCGCCTTAGTCAATAAAAAATGAAAATAGAATACATTATACCAGTTTCAGCCACATTGTGGTCTCTTGAGTAATTGTTTTCAAAAATAAATCAAAACTATTTGAATTACGAGCAAACTTATTGAATCAATATATACATTGGATTTTCTTTTCTTTGATAAACATTTCCATAAAAAAGTATTAAAAAAACAGAGCTCTAACAACGTGGGATTTAAATTGATTATACTCTAAATTTATTTTCTGAAAAATACGTAGGCTATATCTACGTGGTGATAGTAAAAAAAGTATAAATATATTTAAAAGAATATTTAAAAATATCTTGAGATAGTTTTTCATAAGTTGAAATAAAGCTCTTTGCTTGAGGGAGCATGGTTTGGAAATTTATTGTATTTATTCTTTGCATCTATTAAAATATTACTAATTGTCTTCCATGAGCGTCACTATGACAACCAACGTATACGTTAACTCATATTGTAATCCAACTGCAACATAGATATCAACACGACATTTTCTCCGTCATCCATACCACGTATAACATTTTTATTGAAGCAAAGAATAAAAACAAAAAAATCCCAAACCATGCTCCCTCAGCAAAGAGCTTTATTTCATCTTTTGAAAACCATCAAAATTTATATTAAATTTTTTAAAAACATATTTATACATTTTTTTTATTATCAAAATATATTTTAGATAAACATATTTTTCAGAAAGTTACTTTAAAGTATCATCAATTTAAAGCCCACATAGTTACAGATCTGTTTTCTGAATACTTTTCATGAAAAATGTTTATCAAAGAAAAGAAAAAACCAGTGAAATATTGATTCAATAACTTTGCCTTTAATTCAAATAGTTTTGATTTATTTTAGAAAACAATTACTGAAGAGGGCCACAATGTGGCTCAAACTATTATAATATATTCTATCTTCATTATTTATTGACTAAAGTGTATTAAATTTAATATATAGTCTACTTAATATGGTATTTTATTTCCGACCATACTATAATGTAGGATTAAAGATGGCAGTATTACAATCCGTACAGGTTTCGGAGTGATCCTTCTTTAGCGGAATTACAAGAGAATAACAAATAGATGATGATTATTGTTGTTTTAAGGTGCCTAACATCTGAGTTATCGGCCCTTACTGATGTGGAAAAACAAATCAATATATATATATATATATATATATATATATATATATATATATATATATTGTACCCATGTGAGTAATCTCGTTGAATAATATGCATCTGCCTCCAACTAGCATCAGCTCTCAGGCGTGTACGGTAACCCCAATTTTGCAGTGCATATTTTGGATTTGAGGCTAAAAGGTATCAACTCTACAATGATAAGGCACAACTCTATTCTAAAACTTTAATTCAGTAAAATAAATCATGGCTTCACACACAAAACAATACCCAAAAAGCATAAAATAAAGCAAACAAAATTTTTACTTCCACAATCCATAAGTAAACAAATATAAAAATCACAACAAAGTCATATCTAGTCATAATGCTTTACCCTTCTGTGAACTTCACAGGGATATACTAGTGCGCTGATGCACCTACGACTTCAAAACAAACTGTACATTAACATAACAGTCATACAATGTGACTTCTTTAATATTACAACAAGGATTATTCCTTAAACCTCTTTATGTTAAACAATTATGTGTGCCGTGCGTGTTTTAATATTTTTCTTCTCACCAATGAAATGCTTTGCATGCATTTACCTATTTGGACGTTGCACCAAAATCAATGTGCAACTCCATAATTTTGTAAGCTACCCCCTACACATCCTCCAATTATATGGTTTCACCGCATGCTGTCTGTGATTCCTAGATAAAACGTTACGTTATAGCTTATGTCGGATTGTACAATAGACTACCTCGCGCTCATGGCGATTGGCATCTAGTCACCAACTACATGACTTGGTTCCAGTGACGGTACAAATATATCATGTAACTATTCGTCAGATAGCTAAATTAATGAACCATCAGGATTAACTATAATTATCCATGTGTTCACAAACCACATGGCTATAATACTCAACATAACAATCTTGCATTATATGTCATTTTAACAAGGTCTAGAATCTCTTCCCTTTATAACTTGCCTGAGCGGTTCGAGTGGTTGGCACCGACCCTCGGCTAAGGAAATCGCTACACAATAGAAAGTGGAATGGGTCGCTTCACCAATTATCTCGACCTTCCTAAAAGTTTGAAAGCCTCCCTCTCTAAGCAGTGGAGATTTACAAGACAAATACTGTGTCCTAACCGGCACACATGTTCCCAAAGGATCTTAATTGACTATTATGCCAACAGGTATTGAATGAGCTTTTTGTAATTATTCCTACGTCGAGGATAATGATTAATTAATGGCCTCACACGGGTCCATTCAACATGAAGGTTCGGGGTTCGTAATGCATGAGCCTGGCGGTTGACCGATGTCTCAAGTATGATATAGGCGCAGAAAACCACTGTCGCCATGAGTTTTCGCTACCACAAGCGTAAATAACTCATCAATAAGTTCTCGGGAAATCATAGAGCTGCGAGGTGTCCTTGTTATCCTCGACTCTATCATAGGATTCCAATCCGGAACACATTTCAATCCTTTCTTCAGAGTTAGGGTCCATTCACTAGAACTCTGGAATAAATAATATCTCCAACAATGTCCACGACATAGGAGAATTCATACGTAGAATAGACTATCTGGCCCCTAATGCTCCATGCTACGACACACCGACCTATAATATTAAGAGAAATCTAACATTTACTCTATAAGCTTCTCAATTAAGCTGCAAATTCAATTCACTAAAAGCTCTTTCATTACTAGTATCATTACTGAATATATGCAATATTCTGATATAAAACTTCTTTTCATAATTACTGAAATGTAATCTCACTGTAACATCCTCCTGCTTAGATTGATAAGTCTTGCACTTAGCGTTAATAATTCTCGCTTACAACATTTATTTGTTTCCTGATGTGTTCATTCATACTCGTAATAACCATTATTATTATTATTATTATAAATCTCATTGACATAAATGACCAAAATCATTATTTATTATTATTCTCATATAAATTACCAAAATTTCCGACATAGCTAGACGTTTTAAACTCGAACAATCGCGTTCGTTGCATTTATATAACTGATTGCCATTCTTAATTCATAGTGGGAATAATTACTCCACTTAATGATGCAACTCATCATCTCAACTCTATAAAAATCAACTCAATACTGATTAAACATGGAGGATCAGCCTCCTAACTGATTTTTACTGGCATCTATAAGGAATTCACAATACCTTTACGGAATCACAGACATGCATCGGTCCATACTTCTACATAATTATAACCATAATTTGTGGGGTACTTACATCTCTATAGGCATCTAAGGTGGCTCCAACCAATCATATTCTTCCATGTCGCCCGCCATAATGGGTTTAACGCGACATATTTCTCTTGTTTACACACATTTGATTACACCTAATTTCTATCACCAACACGACACGTTGCATACCTTTCAGGAAGTTATCACTCCCCAAACATGTGAAACACTTCATCAAACACTACTTTAAATGATATTTTTACATATACATTACACTGAACACTCATCACTTTATACACACTTCAATGCTGAAATTCCCTAGCAGAGATCGAAATTGCAGGTGTCGACGGCATCTTACGTTATCAACTCCTGATTGAAAGTCTGGTTATCTGCTCTCGGAACTCTCCAACAGTTTTATGACGATCATTACTCCTACAGTGAGCGTCCTGCGTTACATCAATACGCTGGCTCCCAAACATGTGCGTTAACATCTGGTACTCTCATGGCAATACCAAACACTTAGTAGAGTTTCTTTAGCGCATTCTATCGTAGTTACACATATACGATTAGTTAAAACTATACACACTGCGCTTAATAAAGCTCAACACTTTCACAAATAATTATATACAATAGTTCTACCGTTAGTCTATACGGTGCTTCATAACTGAACACGTCATAGTTCGTGTGGCTGATTATGCCTGTATCACGACTATTATCCATACAAGCATGTTTACTGTTTCTTTTACACATACCAGTCTTTGTTCGGCGTCCTGATGAATAGAATCGTCATGCGTTTTGCCTTGACGAACTTGCTTCAACCTGGCTGTAGCTGACTGAAGTTTCACTCGAAGACTGCACGTAGCTTATTTGAAGATTTCTGTCTGCGGCTTACACGCTGTCTCGTACTGCTGCATATTTGCTGCATACTGATTGCAACTTATTGCCATTGTGCTACAATTGAAAACTGAGTAAGACAATAACTGGCTGTAACTGCACTTGGCGGCATGTAGACTGAACTTGACTGCGTCTCGACTGGCTTACAACTGACTTCAAGTGAGTTTCAAAGTGAGGTTCAACTGAGAACAGTAACAACTGTGGGCTCCTCCTGGGGTCTACTCCCTTATATCGGATTTCCACAGAAAGTAGAGCAACATCTTCCCGCGTAATCTTCGCTCCTCTCACAGCATGATTCAGGTCTTCAAACCATGATCATTGTGTTCCTCTCTCTTCACAGGTCCCAAAACTATATGTGTGCAAAGGAATCGCTCGTCCAATTAATTAATATTAATTCCTTTCTCCATGGCGTGGGACGCTACCTAGTCGGGAAACCCCCGGCAACATATTCACATCCATCCGCGAACAATGGTCGTTTTACAGTCCTTACGCACATCACTAAATATGCACCAATTTCGCAGGTAAAAGACTCTAAAATTATCTTCTTGCCAAGATATTCACCTGTGTGCAACTCTCATCTCGATTCGTTACTCCAATCACGAGTAATCAATGATTTTTCTGGGCATTTCACCGCCCCTACTTCAAATCTATTCTCCGTCGGGGAATAACTATGTCATTATTCAGGCCTCTCCCCTGCTCCAGACGACATAATGGGGTGACAGAGATGGACGTGGCTCCACTAGGACCAACCCACAATTCTGGGCCGATTAGTAAATGTCAGCTCTGCCCTTCCTCTGTGCTTCAAACCTCCAATAGCTTACACCAAATCGTCTTATAATGATATAATCTGCTCATTATTTCCTACATTATTTTAATAAATAATGCCATTTCATAAAAAATCACACCAGTGATTAAATATACATTTCTTTCGAGGGGTTTTTACCAAGAAACTCCCTGTACAGATCTCTGGTTCGCTTCCTGGTGGAACCTTTTTACTGAGATCACAGTCTCTGAGAACCATGTTCGATTCCAGTCAGCATAACCCCATCGGGTTCATGTTCCCCTTGCAAAACTTATAAAAGTCCAATGCAAGTGGCTTATATAAGTAACCAGCTGACTGTCGACCACCGTCTGTGTTTACGTCTGGGGTCCTTCACCTTGTCTGGCAGCGAGTGGGTTAGTAGTGTTCCCCCTTCCACACTCGGCCTTGTTTCTGAGCTGTCTATTCTCCCTGCGAAGGGTCGCGTTTACAGCCTCAACCTCTCTGGCTACTCTGACCATTTCTTCATAGAATTCTCGCAAACACTGGCATTCTTTCTGCTCTCCGCTTACACTGGGTAAACTGTCTGCTTCTCGTCCCGTCTCGCCGTTCCAACATTCAGGTCTGCCTGCTTGGCTGCCTCCGCTCTCCACGTTGAGTTGGGTGTGCGTTACTAATTCTTCTTCTGGTTCATCGAATTCTTCTGGCGAGTAATAAATTTTTAAGTTGGCTATGTTCATAACGACCTCGTTTCCATTCTCTAAATGCCTTAACCTGTATGCATTGTTCTGGAGGTCTCTTATCACCTCGAACGGGCCGTGGTAAGAAAAATTAAACTTTTTATACTTCCGTGCCTCCGGATCTGAACTGGCGGGTTTCTTAATTAAAACTTTCTGTCCCACGAGAAGCGGTTTATGATACCTCTTCGCATGATTCCTTCTCTGACGTCTCTCCGCCTGTGCTTTGAGATATTCAAAGGTTCGTTGGATCCTCAATTCTCTACCGGGCTGTGCGTCTACAGGTAATGGAATAACACCATTCCACGGTCTCTCTGGTCTCTGATCCAGATGTAGAGTAACGGGAACCTGACCTGTCGCCTCATGTACAGTATTATTTATACAGTATTCAATTACTTCTAGAAATTCAATCCAACGCCAATTCGCTTCAGAACAGTAGATCTTCATGTATTTCTGGATCTCTCTCATTACTCTTTCAACGGGACTTGCCTCAGGATGGCGAATGGTAGATAAAATCTGCCTAATTCCTAGAGTTTCCAGTTCTCGACGAAATTCTGCACTAGTAAAGCAACTTCCGTGGTCCGAGAGAATGTTATCCGGCTTCCCAAGAATCGGAATAACTCTCTCTTTCAGGCGCTTCAAGACCTGTTTTGAACTTGTCTTTTGAATGGGGCACAACACCACCATTTTCGAAAATACATCCATGGCTACAAAAATGTGTCTATTGCCTCTACGTGCTCGAGGCAATGGTCCAAAGTTGTCGATACTCAATAGCTGCCTTGGCTTCTCTGGCAATAACGGGATAGGTCGTTGCCTCATTAAAAAAGGGATTCGGCTTTACCCTTTGGCAAAGGTCACATGTTCTAATAGCATTTCTCACCGTTTCTCTCAATTTTGGCCAAGTAAATGCTTCCTTCAACAGAGCACATAGTTTATCTATCCCCGGATGGCCAAATGCTCTGTGGGCTAGCCATACTAATCTCCTCTGCAAAGATGCAGGAATTACAATCCTTTGACGTGTGTGATCCACATCGTCCCACTTGTGTAATATCTGATTATACCATACATAATCTGTTGCCAATGCCTCCGCCTCTCTGTATATCGCAGTTCCCCTTGCTAAACGTCCCTCGAAGTAATCGATTATCATCTTCAACCATGGGTCTTCGCGTTGTAGGTTGGTAATGTTCCTTAAGTCATCCAACGTCTTCTGGTCTCGATTCTCAATCTGGACCGCTAGTACTTCTTCTTCTCTAGGGTAACGACTTAATATGTCCGGTATTACATTCTCTTTCCCTGGACAGTATTCTATTTCCACATCAAATTGCTGGATATACAGGGACCATCTTGTCAATCTCTGACTAGACAAATCTGTCTTTAACAAAAATGTTAAAGCTTTATGGTCTGTTCTCAGAACTATTCTGAAGCCGTACACGAGTTTGTGCCACGATTGCAACGCGTACAAAATTGCGAGCAATTCTATCTCTGTGATCGTGTAATTTTTCTCATGGGCTCTCAGTCTTCTGCTGATAAAGGCGATAAAAACTTTCTTCTCAGGCTGGTCAACATTTTCCTGGAATAGCATCGCTCCAATCCCAATAAGTGATGCATCCGTCTGTATGATGAACTTCTGGGTATAATCTGGGTATCCCAGTTTCACATATTCCAAAAGCATTTGTTTTGACCTCACGAATGCTTCCTGACATTGCTCCGTCCAATTCCATCTGCCGCCTTTCTTCAATAGGTCCTGCAGTGGTGCTACTGTCACAGTATAGTTTGGGCAGTGGTTCGAAAAGAATCCAATTACTCCCAAATACTGTCGGACGTGCTTAACTTTCGTGGGTCGAGGGAAATTCCGAATTACCTCCAATTTATCTGGATTAGGCTTCACTCCATTTGCATCAATAACATGCCCTAGGAATTTAACTTCCCTCTGACAGAAGTGCGATTTCTTGATATTGACCTTAAAGTTAGCCTCTCGAAGGTCATCTAGCAACTTCTTCAGGTCTCTCATGTGCTCCTCCAGAGATTCTGATGTGAGTAGAATGTCGTCTACATATCTGATGGTACTCTCTTTAACCTCATCTGATAGATTGCGATCTAACGCTCTTATCAGGGCTGAACCGGCTGTTTTCAACCCAAAAGGTAGCCTTAAAAATGTGAATGTATGTTGATCAAACATAAATCCTGTCAACAGACTAGTTTTCTTCTCTAATTCAAGATGGTGGAAACTGGATGTGATATCCAAGTTTGAGAATATAGTTTTTCCTTTAAACTTCCTGAGGATCTCTTTAATAGGTGGCACTTGGTCAAATTCCGGAATAACTCTCAAATTTAAGCGTCTCAGGTCCAAGCAGACTCTGACAGATCCGTCTGTCTTTGGTACAATTACCAATGGACTTACATAAGGCGTAGGTGTTTTCTCAATAACGCCGGCCTCCAACATCTCCTGAATTGCCTCTTTTACTTTACCATAATGCTTTTCAGCTATAGGGTAGGGTTTCTGCCTAAATGGTGTCCAATCACTGACTTGAAAAGCATAAGTGAAGTTCTTTATCCGACCAGGTCTCGAATCAAAGACTTCCTTCTGTTCCAGCAATAACTGCTTTAAATTTTCCTTCTCTTTTAGCCCAATTTTCGCTTCTTCTAGCTTCTCCGAAATGTATTCTTCCAATTTGGGTTCCAGATCTTTTTCCAAGTCTGTGGCTAGTGTTTTGAGCTCCGCTTCCAACTGCTCAATAGCTAACACTTCTTCATCAGCCACATCTCTGTATGTATGCCATACTTGTTCACTGGATCCTGGTTCAATTTCATTGAGTGCGACCTCTAAGCCTTCAGCTTCTTCATTCACATGGAACATAACCCTGTCCTGTGCTAGGTCAATTATCACTCTGTATTCCCTTATAAACTCTGCCCCAATAAGTAGGTTATAAGGTAGTTTGTTTACTAACAGAAAACTCTGTGAGAAAATAGAGCCTCCTATCTGTAAATCTAGGAATACCTGGTATTTACATATCATTGTTCTGTCTGGAATTACCCCTTTAATTTTGACACTGGAGATCGGTATCTTCAAAATGTTCTCTCTCCGGGCTATTTCATTATATAGAGCTTGTGTCATCAGGCTCACTGTTGATCCTGTGTCTACCAGACTTCTGACTTTTAATCCTGCCACTCTTACAATTATAATAGGCAATTCTCTCTTGACCATGACCTGTGGTCCTCCTGTATCCTCAATCAATTCTTCTGGTTTGGCTACCCAATTGACGATGTTAATAGACTTCCATCCATCAGTCTCGAGCTCTTCTAATTTTGGCGTTTTTTTTTTCTTCAGCGCCCGCCCCTTTGGAGTTCCTTCTCTCCTGTTCGCTGCGCTGTAGTTCCAAACTCTTAGCTCCATCTCCATATCTGTCTGGCGATGTCCTGTTCTGCATGACTTCTTGCCAGCGGACTTGTGATTTCTGGGGCTCATCTCCCCTTTCTTCGAGGTATCGCAAAGAAGCATGATATCGCTCTTCTGCCTCGTCATCGAAGTTATTTCTTCTCTCTTGGGGTCTCCAGTTTCTATTATTGCCTTCCTGGCCATTATTACCTCCATTGTTATGGTACGGTTTGCCCCTGTTATTGTGTTTATTCCACGAACTTCGACCTCTTCCTGCTTTATTAGCATTTCCTCTATACCTTGACTGCCATTTTCTGGATTCCTGTTCCCATTGCCGTCCATAGGAATCTAAAGTTTCTGTGCTCGTGGCCTTGTTGTTCCTTGGAGCTTGCTGTTGGTCAGTCTGTGTGTTGGTCACGTGGACTTGTTCCACGGTTCGACTCTGACGCATAGTATTTGCTGTGGTGAGGTCCAGTTGCCTTAGAACTGTCTCCATTTCCATAGCCGTTTTCGCATTAGCCGAGATTAGTAGCCTTTGGATCTCGTATGGAAGCTGTTTGGCGATAGCAATGCATAGCTCCAGTTCACTAGGTTTTTGATCCAGCTCTTTAAAACGACACATCTGCGATATGAAGAATTCTGCGTACTTCGTCGGGTTGTTCGTGCTGTACTTTTTTGCATACAAATCCAGCCGTAAATTCTGCTGAGTCGCGGCGTCCCAATATCTTTTCAAGAATGCCTCGCGGAATTCCTCAACAGTATCAAAAGTGTAACGGAAGCTGCGAAACCATAATGCGCACTCCCCCTCTGTTAACTTCTCTATAGCACGTAGCCTACGCTCCTGCGGTATTCGTGCATCATTGAGATATTCAGTCACTTCCTTTAACCAATATTTTGGTGTCATACTACAGTGACTACCTGAAAATTTCCTAGGTTTTTCCTCGCTTGCCCTAATGACGTTTATCACCTGGGTGTGCATCGCATTTTCATGTGGCGTCGATGCCGCAATTGGTACACCTGGCGTCATGTAAGGACTTTCTCCTGCGCCTGCAGCATTCCTGCTTATAGGTTGGGTTTCTAAGTCTGCCCACCTTGTTTTTCTTATATCCTCTATGCTGCCTTCACTTGACTTAGGATATTTCAGAAGTGTCTCCTCCTGTGCTATTATCCTAGTCTCCATTTGGTTATGGCGCATTTCTGCTCTTTCTAGGCGAGTAATGACTTCTTTTTCTATTCTCGTAAGCCTATCTCGGTTTTCCTCGGCTACTTGAAAAATTTTCACCTTGTCTTCTTTCAGACTTTGTTTGATATGGGATATTTCATCCTCTACGTCCTCTTTAATTTGAACAAGGGTCTTGTCGCTTGCCTCTGTTTTCTGGCCTTCTCTTATTTCGAGTTCTTCTCTCAGACCTTTAATTTCATCTTGAATGTGTCCATTGACTTTAGACAATTCATTCCGGACCTTGGTGATCTCGCCTCTATTTTCCTCTTGTCTTTTATTGACTATGACAATATCACTCTGAACTTGGTCCAGTTCCTTATGAATTTTACCCATCTGACTTTTTACGTTGCCTACCAGCTCCTTACTTTCCTGAGCGATAGCCTTAATTTCGCCTATTTCCTGGCATTGACCTAATATATTCTGGTCCTGTTTCTTGAGGTCACCGTTAATTGCTCTAGCGTAACTTTTCAATTTTTGGTCCCATTTGGAGTCGTTCTCCTCTAATCTCTGGTCTACTGTTTTCGTAAACTCTGCGAACTGTTTCGCTTGGCGTTCGAGATTCGCCTCGTTTTGGATCTGAATATCCTTAATATCGTTAGACAACGCCTCTAATTTGCTGTTGGTTTGCTCCTGAGCATGCCTACACGCTTGCAAATTACCCTCAAGTTTGGCTTCTATGGCCTCGAAACGTTTATCAGTTTTTACCTGCATTTCCGATACAATGCTTACAACAGTATCTGTTACTTCGGTCTTAATGACTTCTTGCATTTGACCTAACTTATTGTTTAATTCATCTTTATTTGCCTCTAAACGGTTGTTCAATTCAATCTGGTTATTATCCATTGCAACCTGATTTGCAGTAATTGCCTCTAATCGATTGTTTATTTCAACCTGAGTTGCATTAATTGCCTCCTGATTGGCATCTAACCTGTTATTTAACTCTCTCTGGTTCTCATCTAACCGAGTGTTTATACTATCCTGGAAAGCTTTGGTTTCCAGTTTGTTCTGCATGTGAGCAGCATCAAAATGTTGTTTCAGTCCTGCAATAACTTGCAAGATCTCCTCCGTACCTGGCATTTTACAATAACACACTTAAATATGCAGGCAGGCTTCCTGGAAAAATATGTGGATACGTTTCGAAGAGAAACATCAAACACTGCACACATATTGTGAAGTCGTACAAAACCTGATAATATCATAGTAGATTGTGGATTGGGTATGTAACGCTAGTACCCTTAGGCCATTCTCTTCTCAATAGAGAGATTCTGCGTTACCTCAAAAAGCCTACTGAATTCAAAAATCACTCAAACACCGTTTGAGGCAAAACAATTACTATGGTTTTCCCCATGAAATACCATAAAAAATCTATGGGTTTTCCCTAAATCCCATAAGCTCCACGTATTCTGGGCGCCATGATAAATTAATAGAGCTTTTACTACCATAGACTCCACAGATGGGCGTCATGATAAATTAATAGTATCTATCGTTGCCCGGTTCGTGCAATGCCAACATCGCTCATATTGCACTGACGCAGGCGGTTCCATAAAGAGTTAATACCGTCCCACGCTGCTTGGGCCATGATAAATGAATGGAGAATAATGTCTACAGGTATCTATCAAAATTTATATATACGTATCGGAACTTAGCTATGGATCAGGAGCGGTCACACCCTACTTCGTTAATTCTTACTTTAATAGAGTTGTGTGCATTAAATCTGACCGACTTTAGTCGTACCTTTAGCTCAAATCACAGTATAGGACATCAATTCCCATGTACCCATGTGAGTAATCTCGTTGAATAATATGCATCTGCCTCCAACTAGCATCAGCTCTCAGGCGTGTACGGTAACCCCAATTTTGCAGTGCATATTTTGGATTTGAGGCTAAAAGGTATCAACTCTACAATGATAAGGCACAACTCTATTCTAAAACTTTAATTCAGTAAAATAAATCATGGCTTCACACACAAAACAATACCCAAAAAGCATAAAATAAAGCAAACAAAATTTTTACTTCCACAATCCATAAGTAAACAAATATAAAAATCACAACAAAGTCATATCTAGTCATAATGCTTTACCCTTCTGTGAACTTCACAGGGATATACTAGTGCGCTGATGCACCTACGACTTCAAAACAAACTGTACATTAACATAACAGTCATACAATGTGACTTCTTTAATATTACAACAAGGATTATTCCTTAAACCTCTTTATGTTAAACAATTATGTGTGCCGTGCGTGTTTTAATATTTTTCTTCTCACCAATGAAATGCTTTGCATGCATTTACCTATTTGGACGTTGCACCAAAATCAATGTGCAACTCCATAATTTTGTAAGCTACCCCCTACACATCCTCCAATTATATGGTTTCACCGCATGCTGTATGTGATTCCTAGATAAAACGTTACGTTATAGCTTATGTCGGATTGTACAATAGACTACCTCGCGCTCATGGCGATTGGCATCTAGTCACCAACTACATGACTTGGTTCCAGTGACGGTACAAATATATCATGTAACTATTCGTCAGATAGCTAAATTAATGAACCATCAGGATTAACTATAATTATCCATGTGTTCACAAACCACATGGCTATAATACTCAACATAACAATCTTGCATTATATGTCATTTTAACAAGGTCTAGAATCTCTTCCCTTTATAACTTGCCTGAGCGGTTCGAGTGGTTGGCACCGACCCTCGGCTAAGGAAATCGCTACACAATAGAAAGTGGAATGGGTCGCTTCACCAATTATCTCGACCTTCCTAAAAGTTTGAAAGCCTCCCTCTCTAAGCAGTGGAGATTTACAAGACAAATACTGTGTCCTAACCGGCACACATGTTCCCAAAGGATCTTAATTGACTATTATGCCAACAGGTATTGAATGAGCTTTTTGTAATTATTCCTACGTCGAGGATAATGATTAATTAATGGCCTCACACGGGTCCATTCAACATGAAGGTTCGGGGTTCGTAATGCATGAGCCTGGCGGTTGACCGATGTCTCAAGTATGATATAGGCGCAGAAAACCACTGTCGCCATGAGTTTTCGCTACCACAAGCGTAAATAACTCATCAATAAGTTCTCGGGAAATCATAGAGCTGCGAGGTGTCCTTGTTATCCTCGACTCTATCATAGGATTCCAATCCGGAACACATTTCAATCCTTTCTTCAGAGTTAGGGTCCATTCACTAGAACTCTGGAATAAATAATATCTCCAACAATGTCCACGACATAGGAGAATTCATACGTAGAATAGACTATCTGGCCCCTAATGCTCCATGCTACGACACACCGACCTATAATATTAAGAGAAATCTAACATTTACTCTATAAGCTTCTCAATTAAGCTGCAAATTCAATTCACTAAAAGCTCTTTCATTACTAGTATCATTACTGAATATATGCAATATTCTGATATAAAACTTCTTTTCATAATTACTGAAATGTAATCTCACTGTAACATCCTCCTGCTTAGATTGATAAGTCTTGCACTTAGCGTTAATAATTCTCGCTTACAACATTTATTTGTTTCCTGATGTGTTCATTCATACTCTTAATAACCATTATTATTATTATTATTATAAATCTCATTGACATAAATGACCAAAATCATTATTTATTATTATTCTCATATAAATTACCAAAATTTCCGACATAGCTAGACGTTTTAAACTCGAACAATCGCGTTCGTTGCATTTATATAACTGATTGCCATTCTTAATTCATAGTGGGAATAATTACTCCACTTAATGATGCAACTCATCATCTCAACTCTATAAAAATCAACTCAATACTGATTAAACATGGAGGATCAGCCTCCTAACTGATTTTTACTGGCATCTATAAGGAATTCACAATACCTTTACGGAATCACAGACATGCATCGGTCCATACTTCTACATAATTATAACCATAATTTGTGGGGTACTTACATCTCTATAGGCATCTAAGGTGGCTCCAACCAATCATATTCTTCCATGTCGCCCGCCATAATGGGTTTAACGCGACATATTTCTCTTGTTTACACACATTTGATTACACCTAATTTCTATCACCAACACGACACGTTGCATACCTTTCAGGAAGTTATCACTCCCCAAACATGTGAAACACTTCATCAAACACTACTTTAAATGATATTTTTACATATACATTACACTGAACACTCGTCACTTTATACACACTTCAATGCTGAAATTCCCTAGCAGAGATCGAAATTGCAGGTGTCGACGGCATCTTACGTTATCAACTCCTGATTGAAAGTCTGGTTATCTGCTCTCGGAACTCTCCAACAGTTTTATGACGATCATTACTCCTACAGTGAGCGTCCTGCGTTACATCAATACGCTGGCTCCCAAACATGTGCGTTAACATCTGGTACTCTCATGGCAATACCAAACACTTAGTAGAGTTTCTTTAGCGCATTCTATCGTAGTTACACATATACGATTAGTTAAAACTATACACACTGCGCTTAATAAAGCTCAACACTTTCACAAATAATTATATACAATAGTTCTACCGTTAGTCTATACGGTGCTTCATAACTGAACACGTCATAGTTCGTGTGGCTGATTATGCCTGTATCACGACTATTATCCATACAAGCATGTTTACTGTTTCTTTTACACATACCAGTCTTTGTTCGGCGTCCTGATGAATAGAATCGTCATGCGTTTTGCCTTGACGAACTTGCTTCAACCTGGCTGTAGCTGACTGAAGTTTCACTCGAAGACTGCACGTAGCTTATTTGAAGATTTCTGTCTGCGGCTTACACGCTGTCTCGTACTGCTGCATATTTGCTGCATACTGATTGCAACTTATTGCCATTGTGCTACAATTGAAAACTGAGTAAGACAATAACTGGCTGTAACTGCACTTGGCGGCATGTAGACTGAACTTGACTGCGTCTCGACTGGCTTACAACTGACTTCAAGTGAGTTTCAAAGTGAGGTTCAACTGAGAACAGTAACAACTGTGGGCTCCTCCTGGGGTCTACTCCCTTATATCGGATTTCCACAGAAAGTAGAGCAACATCTTCCCGCGTAATCTTCGCTCCTCTCACAGCATGATTCAGGTCTTCAAACCATGATCATTGTGTTCCTCTCTCTTCACAGGTCCCAAAACTATATGTGTGCAAAGGAATCGCTCGTCCAATTAATTAATATTAATTCCTTTCTCCATGGCGTGGGACGCTACCTAGTCGGGAAACCCCCGGCAACATATTCACATCCATCCGCGAACAATGGTCGTTTTACAGTCCTTACGCACATCACTAAATATGCACCAATTTCGCAGGTAAAAGACTCTAAAATTATCTTCTTGCCAAGATATTCACCTGTGTGCAACTCTCATCTCGATTCGTTACTCCAATCACGAGTAATCAATGATTTTTCTGGGCATTTCACCGCCCCTACTTCAAATCTATTCTCCGTCGGGGAATAACTATGTCATTATTCAGGCCTCTCCCCTGCTCCAGACGACATAATGGGGTGACAGAGATGGACGTGGCTCCACTAGGACCAACCCACAATTCTGGGCCGATTAGTAAATGTCAGCTCTGCCCTTCCTCTGTGCTTCAAACCTCCAATAGCTTACACCAAATCGTCTTATAATGATATAATCTGCTCATTATTTCCTACATTATTTTAATAAATAATGCCATTTCATCAAAAATCACACCAGTGATTAAATATACATTTCTTTCGAGGGGTTTTTACCAAGAAACTCCCTGTACAGATCTCTGGTTCGCTTCCTGGTGGAACCTTTTTACTGAGATCACAGTCTCTGAGAACCATGTTCGATTCCAGTCAGCATAACCCCATCGGGTTCAATATATATATAAAGAATTGGTAAACAAAAGACAGGAGGAAAATAAATGCCCTTAACCCTTAAAGAATGAGAATTGAGAGAATGGGAAGAAACGAGAGTAGAAGGCAGGAGATATCATGACAAGAAAAAGAAGGCTGACTCCTCGAAGAACGAGGATATCACGAAATATGAGACAACGGTCAATTAAGGCGGGAAAGTGAAAGACTCCGTAGGCCTCGGATAACCTAATACCGTCGGGGTCGGAAAAAACAAGTGTTGACCAAGGGAGGCTGACAGGAAATATAACTGAAAGGAGACCGGCACAAGTAAGTGGAAGCAATGCCGGACGTAGCTGGAGTTCCGTGGTCGCCAATCCAAGAAGAGGAAGACCAAGGGAGACATATCTGGGTTCTGGGATGGAGAGACTAAATTGTTAGGAATATGCTGATTTGAAACGTTGAGCAGAGGCCTTGTCTCTAGGATATGATAACATCTAGGTTATCGGTCCCTAATGGTCTGGGTGATAGTGAAAGATGACGGGAGAGTGAAAACTATAACTAATACTAACTACAGACTTACATACTAGAAGAAGAAATGGTAAACAAATAAAGGATAAGGCAAGTAAAGGACAGGAAGAAAAGAAATGCCCCCAACCCTCGAAGAATGAGGATTGAGGGACTTAGAAGGAAGGAGAGCTATGAATGGGAGATAGGAAAAGAAAAGAGGAGGGGGCCCACCCCAAAGTCAGTGGAAAAAGAGGAAAAACGGACCCAGCTCAGAAAACCCTCGGGATCGCCAACTTCCGAACTCACCAGCCATGAGCCCCTGAGGGTGTAGCAATATCCAGGGTGCACCAGAAGTGGTGGGGCTACACACACCCTGCCTCCTTGAGGGCCTTGAGCAGAAGGCAGGAGATAACATGAAAAGGAAAGGAAGGCTGACCCCTCGCAGAAGGAGGGAATCAGGAAAGATGAGACAAGGGCCTATTATTCGGGAAAGGGAGAGTCTCCCTAGGCCTCGGATATCGTAATACCGTCGGGGTCGGAAAAGAACAAGAGTTGACCAAGGGAGGTCGACAGGAAAGAAGACGGAGAGGAGCCCGGCACAAGTAAGTGAAAGCAATGCCTGACTCAGATGGGGTCCCGTGGTCGCCAACCCACAAGTTGTGAGCCCCTGGGGGACTTGCCTGTAGTATATGATGAGGAACCTGGATATTAATCCCCTCAAGACAAGAATTATCATCATCACTATCAGCAGCAATTTACTTGGTCTAAAATTCTGCGTACCTCTGACATTAGAAGAACGTTATACTACACCTTGCCGGAAATTATAATATTGATTTGGTAACGGTGAAAATTATTTTGGCTGAACATAAAACCCTTGACAAGCTAGCTATCGTAGCCGTGGGTGAAAAGAGAGCATATTTCTTCAAGTAGGGGATGGTTGAGTTATAAATAAAGGATAGCACAATGCAAGAGCTGTCCGATGCACCGCACTGAGTGGGCGTGGCGTGTATTTTTGGTGGTCACCCCCTCCCCTCCCCCCAGTTCAATAGAATCAAGGTGAAAAGGGCATGTTTTGTCGCGCCATTTACTATGAACTGTCATGAGCCAATGTACCCTCTCCCTCATTGGGGGGGGATCAATACCACGTACTTGCTCACTACTTGCTATCGAGCAGCGGAATTTGGCTGCTGATGTCGTCATCCGCTGTATAAGTAAGAGGGGGTAGGGCCAGAAATCTAAATGTATTGAATTTGAAGTGAAAATTTATTCCAACAACTTTTTCTTTTTTGAAAGTCAGAATTTTTCTTTCTCCGTAATTTTTGTTTATTTTTCTTTCGTTTCGATCATCTATGGACCACGCTAATTCAACTGTTTTCTACGGGCAGATGACCTCGTAGTTCCTCCCCTTAAAACAACAATAACTAACTAACTAACTAACTACTGCTTTCTCCCTCAATCCCTCACATTTTTGCCCAGTATTGCCATATTCTTCTTCGATGAGCATCCTTCCGTTCTTCGGTCCACATCTTACCCGTTTTCATTGTGGGGTTTGTCTGAAAATTCTTTATTTCCCCAAGTTTCTTCTTCAAGTGGTCACGTTCCAAGATGTCTTTATGTGATATCCCTAGTTCTTGTAGGTCTTTTTATACTTCTGTAAACCACATCCCTTTGGTTTTCTTTCCCACAAAGTAGGCACAGGTTCCATTGGACAATCTTCCAGAGCTCATGCGGGTCAGGTGGCCATAACAGTTTTGTTTATTATTATTATTATTATTATTATTATTATTATTATTATTACGGTATTATTATTATTATTATTAGTAGTAGTAGTAGTTTTATTAATTTTAGGCATTTAAAAAGAACGTATTTAGGAATCAACCTCTAAATTGTTAAATTATTCCAAACCTCGCTGTTCTGCCCCTTAAAGCAACAATAACTAAGTGACTAATTTCACACCACCGCAATGTCGTCATGGCCTTGAGTGTTTACACTTTGTCTGATAACGTGTGTTATTTCCACCAGGGGCTCACAACTGAAGGGTTGGCAACCATGTGAAAAACTGAGTCTGGCATTCCTTCCACTTAGTTGTATTGGCCTCCTTTGTGCCATCTTTCCTGTCTACTTTATTTGGTCAACTCATGTTCTCCTCCGACCTATTAGTGTATTCCACGTCTAGGGAGTCATTCAATTTCCCGCCTTAATTGGCCCTTGCCTCATCCTTCCTGAGAACCTCATTCTTTGAGGGATCAGATTTCTTTTTATTCATGGTGTGTCCTGCCTTCTCGTCAAGGTCCGAAGACAGGGTGTGTGTAGCTCCACCGCTTCTATTGCACCCTGGATATTGCTACACCCACAAGGACTCACGACAGGTGAGTTTGGGAAATGGCGACCCCGGGGGATTGCTGAGAAGGGTCAGTTTTTTCCCTTTTTCCACTGATTTTGAGCGGACCCTCTCCTCGTTCCCTTTCCTATCTGCCTTTCATGGCTCTCCTTCCTTCCAAGTACCTTAATCCTCATTTTTCGTGGATTGAGGGCATTTCTTTTCTCCAGTCTTGTATTTCTCTTTGTCCTTTTCTAGACTATTTTCATTTTATGGAAGAAAAAAGGCTTATGAGATCACCTTTTTTTCGTATGTGTGTATGTGTTTGTGTGTGTGCGTCCGTTGGTGTGTCCCCCCTAATAACTTCTAAACGGCTGAAGCGATTTCAATGAAATTCGGTAAGGTCGTAGTACTATTTTGGCCGACTCCGACCGTGCCCTTCAATTTTATTACGTGTCACCAATCCAACATAGCGGCTGTGCGAAATATTTCACCGGCATTCTATATCTCCGAAACTATTTCTGATATCACCCTGAAATTCTGTACGGTGATGAAGGGCGCTACCAGAAGTTCACCTATGAGACTTTTAAAAACCTGTTAACTAAAATACGAACATGGCGGCCAAGCGAAGTTGAAACTTTTAAATAGACTACCCTCGCGATTTGACCATCCACACGCAATGAAACTTGGTAAAGACGTTGTAAAGCACTGACATCTAATTTAGTTCAATTGGTCACGTAACCTCAATATAGTGACTGAGCGCAAATTTCAAATTAAGTTTTTATTTCTTGTGTTTTAATCGTGTGATCAAAGTGAACGTTTGAATAATGAACTTACGCAAAAATTGTCATCTAATAATACATAATTATATGGCCTACATATATAAAAATCCAACATGGCGACCATCCGAAATATTTAAACGGTTCTCAATATCTATTCATCTATGATAGCAATCAAACTGAAATATTGTATGTTGATAGGGGCTATGACCATAAGTTCACCCATTGGACTTTCAATAGCCTGGTGAGAACAAATCCAACATGGCGGCGACGCGAAATATAAATATTTAAATGGACGTTTCTCGCGAATTATCCATCCGAGCGCAGTAAAACATGGTACGGTAAATTCTTATGCAAATGTTCATCCACTGGCATACAATTTATTTCAATTGTTTTCATAACCACAAGATGGCAGATGTGCGAAATTTTAAAATCTGATTTTCCTTTTGTGTTTCCTAATCATGAGATTGAAGTTTGAATACTACACCTACACAATAATCTTCATGTAAGAGTACATAACTCTAAGACCTACATATATAAAAATCCAACATGGAGACCATCGGAAATATTTAGACGGTTCTCAATATCTACGAATCTATTACAGCAAACTGAAATGTTGTATGTTGATAGTGGCAATTAACATAAGTAGGATATATGAAAATAGGCTGTATAGTTCTTCACGGAACTAGGCCTACTTGTTGTTTATTCATTTCTTATTGTAGTACGTAAGTTAGTTGTTAGGTTTAGTTCTATTTTCTAATTTCATCATCTTTCATTTTCATCCAAACCAGTCGAGGCCGATGACCTAGATGTTAGGCCCCTTAAAACAACAGTTATTAATATCATCATCATCATCATCATCATCTTAAGGGGCAGATTACTTAGATTTTGCGCTGCTAAATCCACTGTCACCACCAACACACCGTATGGTTTATTGTGCATAAAGCTCACGATGTTATTCTCCTAATGGGGCTTTTGTTTCTTTGAGGTTCATATGGATGTGTTTCTTCATCTGGAAGGTCGTGGCATTGATTATTCCCTGATGCTAATTACGGTGTATGTCGGGTGGCCGTGTTTGATGTACGTTTAAGCCGGCCGTCGTCCAGCAGAAAGATGGTTTATTTAGCATGAAGTTAGCCTCTTGCAGGTGGAGTCAGCAAACACGTTGGCCGAGGAGTTTCTTCCGACATCAAACGGCCTAATTGGCTGCTGGGATTACCAAGTATTTGCAAACCATCATTTGGAGGGTTGGAATTATACTTGCACATTATTTACCCTCTGTTTGATGGAGTATATACCGCAAGGACTGGTGTTATCAAATTCATTAGTCGAGCACTCAGTCGTCTCTCCTTTGCTTTACGTCGTAAGCAGCCAGTTTATACGTTTCTTTGGCGAGGCCCAGCTTAGCATACAGTAACATTCAATAATTGAATAGCCCTGCATGTGAATCGCCTAATTGCAAAACCTTTTTAATGCCATTTAAGTTCCTCCGCTACACCGAGATACATCAAACCATGGATAAGTTAGTTAGTTATTGTTTTAAGGGGCGGAAATACGAGGTCATCTGCCCCCATGGATAAGTTACTATCATTATATCATTATATGTCATTATATGTCTTTCAAAATAAGTTTTATGAATGTTTCGCTCAGGAATGAGAACATCTATGATAATATTTTTTTAAAAATGCTGAGTTTTTGATGTATTTGATATTTCTCATCAATGTTGGTTTTTTCCAACATATCTCTTTCATATCACTGGGGGATTATTTAATTATTCCAAATGAATATGTTAATGTTCTCACGCAACAAGCAGCTAAGGTGTCACTGATAAAACACAGTACATCACAAACATCAGTGAATCTCCTTGTACACTGCATTTGGACCAGGGAGAGATCAAGAAAACTGACAGATATAAGTACCTAGGAGAATGGCTGGAACCGAATCTCGCAGAAGTAAGGGCATTATCAACTCGAGTTAACAAGTTAGAAATGGCTTATCAACTAACCAAGAACACATATAATAAGAAGTGTCCCTCCCGAAAGACTAAAATGAGACACTACCAGACAGTTATACGTCCTGAAGCCTTATATGCTTCAGAATGTCTAGTATTCAACCGGGACAAACTCGAAGTACAGGAGAGAAAGATAATGAGGAAGATATTGGGGCCTGTTAAGGAGGGTAATGAATACAGAAGGCGACCTAATCAAGAGATCTACACGTACTGTGAAAGATTCACGGATGTTGTTAGGAAACGACGTCTAGCATTTTATGGACACGTCTACAGGATGCATCCGACCAGGTTGACCAACCAGCTTCTCGGTTACTGGAAAAAGCGGAAGACCAAGTCACCATGGTTGTGTGAAGTAAGCAAAGACATGCAAGAACTTGGAGGGACGGAAAGAGACTTAAAAGACCAGACTTATCTCAGGAAGATGCTCCAGCAATTGAGGTTCCAGGACAAACCGCCAAGAAAGAAAACAGGTGCCCTCTGGACCCAGGAGAGGAGGGAACAACACAGCCAGAGGATGCGTAACTACTGGGCAAACATCAAAGCCCACTCCAAATGTAACAGTTGAATGTCGTTGTCCTTAGATGACCTATTTGAAACAAGAAGAAGAAGAATATTATTTGCGTACATTCCCCTTTAAGGGAGAGCGCTAAAAACACAAAAATTTAGCTTTTGGTGGTGGCTCTTTTCTTCTTTTTTTATCTTCCCAAGAGGGGAAGTAAAGCCGGCGGTCCCATATCATAGATTTATGGCATGTTAATGAACCTTCCACTAATTACACCTGTGTGAAGCTAAATTATATAGGTTAAGAATGTAAACAACGCTCTTAGGTTCCTACGTTCGTTGCCAAGAGCCGACTGCGGTGGCGTCAAGTAGGTAAGTTCTGAACTAGGCCTAGTAGTCGCTGACGGTGGCGTTTGGCGGCAAAAGTAGGAACTATTTGAAAAATTCAAAGTAGCAGTCCTTACTTGAATTAAAAACAGATACACACACTAATACAGCCATCACAATTAACACCGGTTATCAGACAGATTCTACACACAGCCAAGTACACAGGCCTACATGATGATGATAATTGTTTTTAAGGGGCCTAACATCTAGGTTATCGGCCCCTAATGGTCGGGGTGACAGCGAAAGTTACACTGAAGTTTAATACAGAATGAAAAAAATGAGACGGAAAATACTTACAAAAAGGAACTCATTGAAACTACTCACAAAATAGAGAGTGGTAATACTTACTAAAGGGAATTTAGAACGGTAATACTCACAAAAGGAAGAGATTGAAAAATTCGCACAAAATGTAGTTTAGGTTCAAAATACGTACAAAATGCAATGTAGAGTCGAAATACTTACAATGTGCAATTGATATTCAAAATATTTTCAAAATGCAAATGAGATTGAAAATACGTACAAAATGCAATTGAGGTTCAAGATACTTACAAAATGCAATTGAAATTGAAAATACACAATACAATCAGATTGAAAAGGACCCATTTCCAATCCAAAATATTCACAAAGTGCAATTGATATTCAAAATGCTTACAAAATGCAATTGAAATTGAAAAAACTTACTAAATGTACGGTAGATTCAAAGAAAATGCTTACTAAATGTACGGTAGATTCAAAGTACCCAATGGGATTGACAATACTTACAAAATGCAATTTAGTTTGAAAATACTTACAAAATGTAATTTAGTTTCAAAATACCCACAAAATGCAATTGAGAATCAAAATACTTGCAAAATGCCGACCATACAAAATGCAATTTAGATTGAAAATACTTGCAAAAAGCGGTTTAGGTTGAAAATAGTTACAAAATGCAATTGAAATTCAAAAGTCCCGGCCCATATATTGAAAGACTTGCTAAAAAGCTATTTAGATTGTCAATCCTTACAAAATGCAATGGAGGCTGAAAACACTCGCAAAATACAATTTAGATAGAAAAGACTTACAAATTGCAACGTAGATTGAAAATACCTACAAAATGGAGTGTAGATGAAAAAAAAAACGCTTAAGGGAATTTTGATACACGGGGAGCCAATTAACAAAAACAGTGCGGGAATCTTAAAGGTAAAAGGAAATATAAGGAAAAGAAACCAAGAAGGCTGACCCCTCGATGAAGGAGGGATCAGGAAATATGAGACAAGGGCCAATTAAGGCGGGAAAGTGAAAGACTCCCTAGGCCTCGGATACCCTAATACTGTCGGGGTCGGAAAATAACAAGAGTTGACCAACGGAGGTCGACAGGAAAGAAGACGGAGAGGAGCCCGGCACAAGTAAGAGGAAGCAATGCCGGACTCAGCTGGGGCCCCGTGGTCGCCAACCCACGTCCCACAAGATTTGAGCCCATTGGGGGCACATAGATCAAAATCTTGACGTAAAAGAACGACCAATGACAGAAAACGGAAGGAGAGTGGCTGAATAACTAAAAACAAAGTAAATTAGTAGGCTTATTCAGTCCGGCAAGCTAAATTCTTCGGAGGGGATTACACATCTTCAACCTTAATACCGTAATTCTAAAATTATGTCACAGGTTGATTAAAAATGGTGCGGCCCCGAAGTCCTCGTTCTCTCTACGGCGCTGACCATAAGTTAAATCAGAGGGGCCATTTGGTATTGGAATGTGGCTTACTGTCATGGCCGGACTGTTGATTGTATAATCCTCTCGACTGATGCTAAATTTTGAAAATGCTGTCGGTAATTGGACACACGTGTAAGAAGTGAAATCAGAGGGGCCATTAGGTAGTGGAGTGTAGCTTAGTGTCTTGGGCCTCATCAGGGAGGTCGGCCCGTTGACCGCTTTGCATCATAATCCATCCGCAAAGGGAACATGAATATTAAACTGCTAGCAACTATCCACAAGGCTCGACCGCCACGAGGTACAGACCCTGCAGCAAGCTAGACAACACTCAGTGGACATCCTCCTTCAGCAATAGACAACCCGCAGTGCACATCTAGGGATCAGCTCTTGCAGCAAGCAAATCTTTATCGGCTGAAGGATATTCTGTTCTCAAAAACCATTACTTACTTACTTATCGGGCGCTACAGCCCATGTAGGGCTTGGGCCTTGCCGACCACACATCGTCTCCAGTCGTCTCTTAATTCGCCAGTCTCCTCCAATTCCGGTGTCTTGGGCCTCATCAGAGGGGTAAATAACACCTTCCTTGGTATTACGGGCGTCTTCGGTGGCGTAGTTGGTAGCATGCTGAGCTTCTATGCCCAAGATAGCGGGTTCAAACCCGGCCGAAGCTGTAGGATTTTTTAAGAGCGTTAAAAATCCCTTAGTATGCCTTCCTTCGGAGGGGAAGTAAAGCAGGCGGTTCCATGTCATAGATTTATGGCATGTTAAACAACCTTCCACTAATTACACCTGTATGAAGCTAAATTGTATAGGCTAGGTTAAGAATGTAAACAACGCACTTAGGTTCCTACGTTCGTTGCCAAGAGCCGACTGCGGTGGCGTCTAGTAGCTAAGATCTGAACTAGGCCTAGTAGTCGTTGACGGTGGCGTTTGGCGGCAAAAGTAGGAACTATTTGAAAAATTCAAAGTTGCAGTACTTACTTGAATTAAAAAAACTGATTCACACACTAATACAGTCATCACAATTAACACCGGTTATCAGACAGATTCTACACACACCCAAAGTTCACGGGGCTACATGACTGCGTTGTCGCAGCCCCTAAACTGAGGAACCAACCAACCTACTTCCTTGGTACTCGCTGTTCCTCCATTCTCTGCACATGTCCCAGCCAGCGTAATCTTCTCGCCTTGATGTCTGTCGAGACTGATGGGTTCTTATAAAGTTCGTATGTCTCTGAGTGAGTTCTTATTCTCCATACACCATTCTCACATACTGCACCATATATTTTCCGTAATACTTTGCGTTCCCATGTGTCCAAAATATTTCTGGTTTGTTGTATTAATGTCCAGGTTTCAGACCCATACATGACCACCGGTTTTAGAATTGTTTTATAGACTGCCATTTTCAGCTGTCTTGAGATGTTTCGGGATCGCAACATGTTAATAAAACGATAGTAGAACCTATTACCAGCAGCCTTTATCTCTGTTGGCGCTGTATTTTCTTCAGTGACAATTCCTCCCAAATACTTAAACTGATTTACTCTTTCGAACCCATCAAACTGGTCAGTGCCCCTCCACCTTGTTTTATTTCTCAAAAACCATTGCCATAGTTCATGTTGACAGAAACCCCAATAACCCAATACAGTGTTTAACTTCAGTGATGAGAAGTGAGGTAGTTTGTCATTGCTTTCCTTAGTAAGCCGGTACAACTATATAAGTAGCACCTTGCACAGCAACCACAGAACCAACTGTGCCATTACTGATCGCCAGGGAACGGATTTATATGTGCTAATAATTAATGAAATGTGTACAAACTAGCGGACCCGTACGAGAAGTCTCGCATGTTCATAAACCACACTTTCCCCAATAAGTTTGCAATGAAATTATACGGTTTGAGTACTCATTCGTTTGATTTTCTGTTTCTGAAATCCATGCAAATTGGTAATGTGAAAGTGACATGAAACAGGCGTCACAGCGGCCAAAATGTGAAGTGGACAGCAATTATGGAGTGTATTTTCCTACAGCAACAGTATCTGCAAATCTTACATTTTTTAAAGAAATTATAGATATTTATGAAATTAGAGTGCAATTCGTCACTGCTAATGTATATTCTCTCTCATTGAATGCTCACTTGTCACGATCGGTCGCTTATGAGCGCTCAGGGGGGATCTACCTACTACTGAAATAATATATACTAGCATTACCCGTCGCGGCTTCGCCCGCGAATATTCTAGTTGTAAAGAGTACACTTAGCAAAATCTCAATCATGAATGCTATGACTGAGTTATCCTTGGTATGAATAATCAGACTTTATCAATTCAGCTACTGGTGCAGTGATTAGGGGTTTGTCATTCCTTCATAGGTATATCAGAGCGAAGTTAGTTTTCTGGGAATATCACAGACACTGTTAATTTAAGGGCCTTTAAATGTGGTTTTCGGAGACCCTTTATAGTCGGGTGAAAAAGACCTTTCGTACCACACTTACACGTGAAAATTGCATGCAAAAAAATCTAGAGTGCCCCTTGACCCCCTTAAGCGCATTATACTGTATGTATTGATGAATTTTACAGCTTAATTTGGTTCAGTGATAACCTCATAACCGTCTGGAAACTTTCACAGTAATGTAATAATTGGAATTGCGTTGCGTCTTACAGAAATAGATGGACCTGTGAGATTCTGTTACCATGGTTACCGTGTTGCATTCTTTCATTATTTCATTGTAAATATACATGTTTTAAGGTATTTATTTAATTGTGAGGCATTTAAAGAGTAAGTGAGTGCGTTTCGCTTACGCATTGGGTTATGCTGAACCTGTTGGTACCCCATATGTGTAGGTTGGTGTTAATGGGACCTTATTTTCGGTACAATAATATAGGGAGGGATGATATATTTAGTTATTTCTATAGAAACATTTCGGGGTTTGAAGCCATTTTTCATTGTTGCCTTAGTAAACAAAAGTTTGGTGCTTTTCAGTCGGTCAACACGATTGTACCGAAAATAGTTGGATTATGCCCCAATCCTGAAAAAATTACATGCGATTAATAAATACACTTGGATAACCAGTTTTGATCGTCAAGTGATCATCATCAGATCCATAACAATTAGGCTACAAAATCTATGTTTGAAAATACAGGTGACGATATTTACAATATGTACACTTATTTAGTTGCAGTATTGGTGATGCAACTTGTCGGTATTTGTTAGTTGTAATCTATATAAGGTTTACTGATATGATGAAAGTTGTGATTGAACTCCGGAATTTGCCTGTCGCGAGTTACTAGTCCGAGTGAACAGCGCGCTGCCGAACTGCACAAGTCTCCTAAACAGATAAGTAGCCTGTAGAATACTTTACAATCAGAATTGACCATTCACAACAACCACATAGTCAATCCCAAAGCCTCAAACTCACAGCCTACTTTCTCGTTTACCCTCGTTGGTGCACCCTGCATATTGCTACGCCCTCAGGGGCTCACGGCTGGTGAGTTCGAGAGTTGGCAATCCCGAGGGATTCCTGAGCTGGGTCCGTTTTTTTCCCTTTTTCCTCTGACCTTCGGGTGGGCCCTCTCCTCTTTCCCCTTCCTATCTGCCTTTCATGGCTCTCCTTCCTACCAAGTCCCTCAATCCTCATTCTTTGAGAGTTGCGGACATTTCTTTTCTTCCTGTGCTTTATTGGCTTATCCTTTGTTTGTTTACCATTTCTTCTTCTAGTATGTAAGTTTGTAGTTAGTATTAGATATAGTTTTCATTCTCATCTCATCTTTCACTATCACCCAAACCATTAAGGGCCGATAGCCTAGATGTTAGGCCCCTTAAAACAACAATTACCATCGTTATTATCAACTCTCATCATGGTTATTAATATGTTATCGTATCTCAGGAGTGGCTGCTACTTCAACTGTCATGGTACCGTACTCTTGATATTTACCGGTATTCGAATGTTTTTATCTGACTCTTTTACTAGTCTCTGTTTTATTATAATACAATGACATCCTCCTCTAATAATGTTTTTCAAATAATATTTAAATCCATTGTATCAAATACTTTGACACAAACATTATCATGCTCCTTTTATTTTGTGGATTTCCTCATGAAAACATTTCATAATATACAATGATGGATGTTTGTTTTAATTCGTTTTATTAATAAACGTTCGTCTTGTCAATAAACATCTGATATAAATCAAATTTCCGTAGTCGCCCATTGGACTAAATAATGTCTTATTATGTAAACATTATTCCAGAACTTGTTATCATTTGGAATATTTAAATAAAGGTGTGTCAGTATTTTGTTTATCTGGATTTAATGTCCACATTCTATACTCCTTGGTTATACAGTGTTTTATTAGGAAGTACACATGTTTTTCACATATAATCTGCATGATGGAAGTAATTTGCCCATGCCATCCATAAAACTATTAAGCAACATTTAAAAAAATAAAATATCGTGTTATTATAATAACGTCGCGTTAATTTCGTAGTGAGAGTTATTATGATGGTGGTGATGATAATGATTATAGTTGTTCTAAGGGGGTCTGACATGCATGTTATTGGCTCCTAAAGGTTTGGTGGATAGTGAGAAGGAGAATGAAACAAATACTAAAATACCACTGGCATACAGCGTGTCACAAAAATGTACGGCACAATTTGCAGGACACATTCCTCACACGTAGACGAATAAATTATGTTATATGAACATGGGTCCGGAAACGCTTTGTTTCTATGTTGTACCTCATTCTCTCCAACTTGTTAATCATGGGAAACACACAAGCACATAGCGTTCGAATCATGGGGAACATGCACTGTTGGTTTCGTCTGGTTACGTTGTCATTATCGTAGGTGATCCGCCAGTGTTTTGTTTTACATGGCCCTGTTGCCATGCGACTTACGGTAACATCAACTGTTCCAGTGATCAGTACGACCTCATTTTAGTGTTAATGCCCGTCGGCTTCTACATAACAGATTCGGTGACAGATGGATATGTACAAGATGTTCATAATCTGCGTGCCCGTATTATGGAAGGCAGCGAAACCATACGCAATACTCCAGGGATACATCAACGCTTCCGAGATTCGCTACGACGCGACGGCGCACGGAGGGCATATTGAACATCTCCTGTGAGAATGAGCTGCATGTGGTATGCTGGTACGTTCCGTCCTTGTGTGTTCCCATGATTAATTAGTTGGAGACAATGAGGTGTTAAATGGAAACGAAGCGTTTCTGGACCCATGTTTATATTGTGCCCATTTAGCAAGAAATATGCCAATCACAGTATACCAGCGTAGCTCAATTCGGGATTTCGGGGCAGCGGTAAGTTCCCCCACTCTGTGACTCACATATTTGGATTAATTAGAGGATACACTTGCAAAAATAACAACAAAATCAACTCCTATTTAAACACATTTAATTAATAAATTAATGGCGCTACAAACATTTTACCAATTTAATTACTGACCCAAATATTAACTGCTTGTTCCAAATGAACAAGGGATCACAAATAAAATAAACAAATATTGTATTCAAAACCTGTGGTTTCCACATAAACCAACAACTCTTACTTAGTCTCACTTCCATAAAGCACTAACATTAAGTTTTACATAACTCCGAGCTCTTTGGCTCCATGCATTTACATTATTACGGTGTCATTCTTGTACACCTCAAACACTGTCCTTTTATATTTTCTTATTTCTCAAAAACAAATATATAATTATATTTAAAATCTATGTGAATTATCTAACTCAATCTTTTGGGCATGTCCACACATTCAGTTGTTATCATCTCTCTTTATTTCACAAACATATTAAGGTAATCAGAAAATCAATTGTGTACTCCAGAGCGTGAAGGTACTTGACACAGTCAAAAAACTATAGTTACTCCCGAACTCAGTTGCCTTCAATCAACTCGTGGAATCCCACGTCCATACATTATTACAATAGGGATTGTTATTTATCTCTTATGTCTTAATAGACCATTCTCATATAAGAAACTACGATCTGAACCGGCAAACGAAATATCCATCTTTAAGGACCTCGGTTCAACGCCCGGGTCGTTAACAACTTTAAACACTCCTGGTGTATTTATTTCTCTTTACAACAGCTTACGAGACGGTCTCTGTTCCCCCTCGCTTTAAAAGAGCTAGTCTCTACTACATGGGATGCGATTTATGACACGTTAGGGTGGCGGCGACATCCTGTCTGACCCAACATTAGTAGCTTATTCCCAAGGCTTTCAAAACAAACCTTCTCATTCTATCCAGTTCTGGGGAGACCGGGCTTTACTGTACCGTAACATTCAAACAACTATTCTTTGGTTCAAAGACCATTTCCGTATTCTTGGCATTTATTAATTATGAGAGGGTCCTCATTGATTGGGAAGATTACATACACATACGACGACGGAGAATTACAGGGGCTTTTATCATAAGAAGATCCTGCATTCGAATCTCTTCAGGTGCCTCGGGAACCAATCCCGTACAGAGGACCTATACAAAATGCGATTTAGAGTCGGCCGTGGCCCATATGACATACGCTCAATAATACCATATATTAGCTCCCTTTTTAAATACATACACAATGCCTCGTGATACTAATGTCACAAATAGAGGACTTACACAATTATCAATTCACTGCAATCAACTACCCTCCATAAGTAATGTACCAAGTATTTAACCACTACGCTTTCCTAGCGTGACACTTTAATAATATATTTGCGCTCATTATGCGCTATGCATTATTTTAAGCCGAAAATGTCTTCCCAAGAACTGCTAAAATCTCTTTAGTAACAATTCATATTATTTTAATTCACATATTAATCTTTCCGTGGTCGATAAATCGCTCCCTGTTTTAAAATATTCCATTGAACCTCATTTCTTTTACACATACGTTAAGGCTTAACGTTCTCATATTCATATCAATTTATTTGATTTTTATTTAACATTTCCATATTTAATTATTATTATTATCTTTATTCTTTATATACAAGCTCAAAAGCTATTTCTTTCATATCTCAACTTTACTTTATTTCAATGTCTTTCATGATAATTAAATGATATTTCGCTTGCTCTTATGACATTTGTTAAATACATTAACCCTTTATTCACCTATTTCCTCTACGGGATTTATTCTTTACATAATTATTCATAATTGCTCTATTTATTTTATTATTGTTCAGACCGTGTTCTTGATTATTCAGTATTTATTCATTAAAACACATCCCTTTCACTCAAAAACTCTGGGGAGTTTGTACACAATCAATTTCTGACACCAAAATAAAAATGAATTTTGTACTCACATATTTCCAGATCATCCCATGATCTTAAATCTGGTGCGGTGTTTCATTTTTGGGCCCACTTTGAACTTTTTACACCATATTAAAGGTATTCATCTTACGTAAAAACACAAATAAACATATATCTAAAACACTTAATATTGACGACATTTTTATATACTGATGTGTCCCTTTTGAACACATAATAAACACTAAAAATATTATTTAACACACAATCTTGATTATTTTACACTTCACAATTACTCGATCACTAGGCCGTATTTCTGAGCCTATCACACGTGATCTTCTTAAATTCCCGTTTCCAAGGGTGAAATTTATCCGATGTCGGCTTCCTATTCTGAAGAATGCGAAAGTCCCGAAACATCTACTGTTCCCTGGAGTTCAATTCTGCTATTCCTATCCTGGATAACCGGCTATTTATCTAGCTTGAACGGCTTCTCTGTAGATCTGTCTACTGATCCTAACGAAAGTCTATATGGATCGAGGTCTCCTCTAAGACCTATAGATTCAGTTTATAGCAGCTAACACTTCTCAATTCTAGTACTATTAGAATTGTTCGCCTGCTTTCTGGAGCTAATGTTTATAGTCTCCTATTCTATTTATTTGAACTGTTTTAACACTCCTACGTTCGAACCTTATTCTGTTCTTCCCTTTTAGGTTTCTTCAATTTAAATAACAGTTTATCTGTCTGGTACGATACTTCCGTACGTTATGATCTATTCGTTCGTACATTTAACGACCTATCGCCTTTAAGTCCGACGTTCGCAGCCTGCTCTGACTATATCTTGCGAATTTTCACTTTAACTTGTATACAGTCGGGCCTAAATCCTATAATTAGGATTTTCCTAATATTTCACTACGGCGATACTTTAAAATTTCGTCTTGGCTGCTCCTTATGGAGGCAAGCAAGTCGTTACTACTGTGACGCCTGTGGCTATCGGATCTTACTTCTGCGGGAAAAACAGCGTTTCTCCCCTCAAGGAGTACTGGTAGCTGTTATCGATGTAACGCAGAGTTACGTCCCCTCACGGACTGTCGGAATGATTACTTCTACGTCGTGGAGCAGCACTTCCCCTCACGGAATGCTCGTAGGACTGCATGCGATGTGACACAGTGACGTGCCCTCAGGTTGTCTGAATACTGCATGATTGGCTTGGAAACGCCCGAAGCTTTATACTGTTTTACTACAAAAAAATAAGACTCTAGCCTTTCCTGTGGTCAACTTCTAAACTAATGGTGCCACAAATATAAAAATTATACCCTCCGAAAGCTCGTCTTCTCCATGTCAAATGATCTTATTGCACCTAAGAATCGATCGTGCAATTCGGAGATATTAATTAATTTCTCGTCCTCAATTGTGTGGGTGTTGCATTCCTTTTGCTCTCTCCCCTCCACAGAGGCTTAGGTAATTCCCAAATGACGTCGTCTTACGTCGGCAGTTTTTTTCTGCACAAATATTACATGGTTTCTCTATACTGAAAAATCTCTCATTCAAAATGATTCACTGTACTGTGCTTGTTTACTCATTATTATGCTCGTAAACGTGTTAATTTTAATTATTCCTCTTCTGGTGCATATGCGGCGTTGTCAAATTCCAGCAACGTCAGCTTGAATTCCGATTCAGGCTTCTCTTTCTATCACGGTGGAAAGTTCCACTCAGTTATTAATACTCGTGACCAGCCCTCTCTGAAATGTCGAGTGGGGTGATCTCATCTAAGGAACATCTGTCCCTAGTCGCTTGCACAATGTTAAGCTATATTCCTGGCTTAAAATCTCTCTCCGTTCCTTTAAGAAACTATACTTTTCTTTCATTTCTTCCTTAAGGACATGGATTCGACCGTCATGGACCCAATGGCCCATGGGTTCAATATAACATAATTTCTTCGTCTAAGTGTGGGGAATATGTGTCCTGCATTTTGTGCCGTATATTTTTGTGACACCCTGCATAACTAACTTAGCACTAGAAAAAGATGATGATGATGATGATGATAATTGTTGTTTCAAGGAACCCAACATCTAGGTTATCGGTCCCTAATGATTTGGGTGATAATGATAATGAAAGATGATGCCATGAAACCTACAACTAAAACTAACTACTGACTTAACAACTAACTTATATACTAGAAGAAGAAATGAATTAAAAAAAAGGAAATTAAAAGATATAATGGACAGGAGGAAAAGAAATGAGAATTGAGGGACCTGGAAGGAAGGAGAGCCATGAAAGGCAGATAGGGAAAGGAAAGAAGAGAGGATCCGCCCCAAAGGCAATTGGGGGAAAAACCTGACCCCGCTCAGGAATCCCTCGGGGTCACCAAATCCTGAACTCACCATCCGTGAGCCCTTGAGGGTGTAGCACAATCCAGGGTGCACCATAAGTGGTGGTGCTACACACAGCCTGCCACCTTTAGGGTCTTCAGCTGAATGCACGAGATACCATGAAAATAAAATGACCAATGATGAGCCTAGAGCCAATTAAGGCGGGAAATTGAAAGTCACCCTAGGCCTCGGATACTCTAATACCGTCAGGGTCGAAAGAGATCAAGTGTTGATAGAGGAACAGCGTTGGAAATATACAGGAGTCCGGCACATGTAAGTGGAAGCAATTGCGGGCTGAGCTAGGGTCCCGTGGTCACCAACCCACGTCCCACTTTTGTGAACGCTTGGGGGAAGGTTATGGGTGCTGACGTGGGTTTTCCAATATCCCGTCGAAGGATTTTCAACATGTATTCCAGGGGGCGTGGTGGCGTAGCGGTCAAGCTGTATGCCTCTCACCAAGGCGGATCGGGTTCGATTCCCGGTCGATGCATGTGAGATTTTCGATATGAAATGCCAATTCCTGTGGTTCGGATTCCACGTAAAAAGGAGGTCCCGTGGTTCATGATCGCGAGGTTAACAGTCACGTTAAACCACAAGCTTCCTTAACATGTATTCCCGTCAGACAATATCTCCTCTGGTTGGCTTGAGAGCTCGCCGCGCCGCGAAGAAAGGACGCTGTCGAGTTGTTTGCAGACATGGGTGGTGAACACATAGCTCAAGCAGTCTGTCGGCTCCATGGTTCCAAGAAGTGTTGATATTGGAAAAAGAATGTGGAGACAAACGATTTTGTTTGTTAAATGATTGTCATGCACGCTATTGTCTTTGTGTGTCCCAGCTAGTCCAAATATTGACCGCGGCGACGCGGCGGGGCGCTTTGATCGGAACACCTTACTAACTTCCTTCTCGTGATGTACTGGGCAGTCCCTGGAGGCTTGCTACCTGGGATCTATTAGGGCTACTTTGAACAGGTGCAGAAATCCCTTTTCCACATGCAAAAACAGGGAAGGTTCAGTTGAGCCAAATGGATGGAGATTATTGAAAGTTTTGTGTGTACATTATGTTAGCTTGACCGAGCTAGCGGAGGAGGCTTAGACCTCGGGGCCCTGAGGCTATATTCTCCTCCCACACACAAACAACTTCATTGCCCGCGTAAGTGCTCGCACTTCCTTCTTTCATCCGTGTCAGTCCGTACTAAGCGTTCATTCCCAGTTCAGGTCGGCGATCATAATATTAATATTATTATTATTATTATTAATAATAATAATAATAATAATAATGATACAGTAGTCTTACCAGAGGTCTTATACGCTTCAGGAACGACAGCAATCAAGGGACGAACAAAAATCATGATGATGATGATAATTGTTGTTTTAAGGGGCCTAACATCTAGGTTATCGGCCCCTGATGGTTTGGGTGATCGTGAAGATGAAAAGGAAATGTAAACTATAACCAAAACTATCTACTAACTTATATACTAGAAGAAGAAATGGAAAACAAGAGGAGAATAAGGCAAATAAAGGACAGGAGGAAAAGAAATGCCCTCAACCCTCGAAGAATGCGGATTGAGGGACTTGGAAGGAAGGAGAGCCATGAAAGGCAGATAGGAAAGTGGAAGAGGAGAGGGTCCACCCCTAAGGTAAGGGACAAAAGGGGAAAACGGACCCAGCTCAGGAATCCCTCGGGGTCGCCAACTCCCGAACTCACCAGCCGTGCGCCCCTGAGGGTGTAGCATTATCTAGGGTACACCAAAAGTGGTGGGGCTACATACACCCAGCCTCCTTGAGAGCCTTGAGCAGAAGGCAGGAGATAACATGAAAAGAAAAAGAAGGCTGACCCCTCGCAGAAGGAGGGAATCAGAAAAGATGAGACAAGGGCCAATTAAGGCGGGAAAGGAAGAGACTCCCTAGGCCTCGGATACCCTAATACTGTCGGGGTCGGAAGAGAACAAGTTGACCAAGTGAGGTGGACAGGAAAAAAGACGAAGAGGAGCCCGGCACAAGTAAGTGGAAGCAATGCCGGACTCAGCTGGGAGCCCCGTGGTTGCCAACCCACGTCCCACTAGATGTGAGCCCCTGGGGGGCCGCGTTGAACAATCGGCCGACTTCCCAATCTCTTCTTCTCCTCCCATAATTTCTTCATGCGTTCGCTGACACTCCTCCTATTTTCTTCAGACCAGATGACCTTGGTTTTTGAGCTGAAACCCTTTAAATTTATCAACCTTCCTTCGAAACGGTGATTTGTTGAGAATATCTTCTTGAGTGACAGGGTGTCTACTACTCTGGAAAACATGGACAACAGGGATTACTAAGGGAATTTTTAATTTCTGGAAAATTCAGGGAATTATCAGGGTATTTGAATGACACTCAGGGAATTTTAGTTTTACAAGGTCCAACCTCGAATAATTGGAAATTAGGAATTAAAATTTTGATGGGAGAAAAGTATATTCTGATGATGATTGTTGTAGATGTATGTTCGTACTGACGTTAAATCAGTAAGCTCTCATTTCTTGCAAGATATCATCATCATTCACTGTTAGTCTCTGCTTGTCTCTTCATGCTGTCATAAGAACCACAGGCCAGTTCTCTAATGGAATTCTTAATGTACGACATCCTTGGACGTCCCCTAGCTTTCTTTCCCAAGATAGAGCACACAAATTACATGTGTAGACTGTGTATTTGTATATAAATGTGTAACTGTATGATTTTTGAGAGCATTACTATTGACGAGCTACTTTCAATACTCGCAAATACAATAGTTTTTCTGGAAGAAAAATTTAGAAATAGGCAAAATATAGAAAAATAATATTTTTCCGTTTTGTCATTTTTTTTTTTATTTTTTTTTTGTCTTTTCAACTTTGCCATGCTACCCTTTATTGTTCAAGCACTTTTTGAAATGCTTAAGTACAAACTCTGTTTTATGTATTTATTATGGCCGCTGCTGTTATTCAGGGAATTTTCTGATTTATCCTGGAAATATCAGGGAATTGTCAGGGAAATCTGTTAGTTGGTTTTGGTAGACATCTCAACTTCTTTGAGATCTGTTCGTGATTCCTCAACCCATTTTGTGGTGGACTTTAATTTGCTACTGTAAGTGAATATCCTTTTGGTTAACCTATGGTTGCTCATTCGTATGAGGTGGCCATAACATTTAATCCGTCTCTTACGCATCGTGACCTTAAGTTTCTCCACCTGGTTGTACAAGTCACTATTTCTCGGTCTCCTCTATTAGCCATCTGCTCTCTGTACTGACCCCAATATTTTCCTGGATTCTTCGTTCTTTCTTTTCTAACTTGTCTGTTTCTCCTTTTTGTTTAAAATAAAGCATTCAGAACTACTGTATAAAGAGCTTCCGGTTTAATCACAGCGGCATAATGTCGTAACTTTGCTCTGAAGGATATGGCTTTCTTGTTATACCTATTCTGCGCTAATCGATATGCAGTTTCCTTCTTACGAGCTCTGACTTTATTGGCTTCCATTCACCAAGATATTTGAATTTTTCTGTCCTTTTGATATTTCCAAACCTTGTTTCCAAATATTTCTCATTGCCATGTTTGGATTCAATGTATTCAGTTTTCTCATAAGAAATCTGGAGACCTGTTTTTGCCGCAACTTCATGCAATTTCTCAATCATAATTTTCGCATCATTAATATCTTCCGCTAACACAGTCAGATCATCGGCAAATGCTAAGCACTCCACACCCAAACTTTGCTTTTTAGTGCCTAGGTATATTCCTTCTACCCCTTCCTCTTTTATTGCTTTATTGCTTTTTGGGGCTACATGACCGCGTTGTCGCAGCCCCTAAACTAAGGAACCAACCAACTTTTATTGCTTATTTCCAAGTCCTCATTATTTTCTCCAGGACGATGTTAAATAAAATTGGCGATAGACCATCACCTTGTCGGACTCCTGTCCGGATCACAAAGGGGGCAGATATTTCTCCACGAAATTTAACCTTAGACACAGTGCTTGAGAGGGTCTGTTGTACCAGCGACCTCGTTTTTTTATCAACTCCAAATTCCTCCAAAACTTGAAAGAGAGTCTGGTGGTCAATTGAATCATATGCCTTTCTGAAATCAACGAAGACAACTACCGTGTTTTTTACCTTAGATACCTTAAATTGAATATTTAATCAACACAAGATCGTCATAATAATAACAATAATAATAATGAGCAGGCATCGTGGTGTTGGGGTAGCGCGCCTGCCTCTCACCCGAAGGCCCCGGGTTCGATTCCCGGTTCCGTCAGGGATTTTATAAACTGACGTGAGGGCCGGAACGGGGTGCACTAAGCTTCGTGAGGACAATTGAGTAGCTGTCTTGACTGTGAGGCAGCGCCCCGGTCACGAAAACCAAGATTAACGGCCCGATGCGCTATCCACGCGTCACCCCATAATCTGCAGGTTAAATGGCTGGACAGCGGTCGCTTGGTAGGCCTAGGCCCTTCATGGTCTGTAGTGCCAGGGATTATTTATATGTTATATGTAGTAATAATCAAAACGGGGAACATATTATAGGTTAAATATGTTATTTACATACCACGATAAAGCTATAGAAGATAAGAATACATAATAATATATAAATGCAGTTAACATTTCTTCAATCATCTAAACATGTGCTTCATATTACCCACTATTTCTTCACAGACATTTGCGCACAAGAAGCTTTTATCTAACATTGTCGCACCAACTCTTCGTTCTCTTACATCAAGGGCACTTTATGTCAACACGATTACTTATTGGCACGTATTCAAAATGTTAACTCCATATTGAGTCAAGATCTCCTTATTCGTCTCAAGCACTGATCCATTTACTTAATATTTCAAACTCTAAACTACGTTCATGTCGGCACACTTAGTTTTTTGGCACCTATTCAGAATTTTAACTTCATGTTGAAGATAGAAGATTTACGTATTCATTTAAGCATTTAGCTATGTGCTTATTCAATTTCACTGTTCTATATTAATTATTGGTTACAGAACTTTATTTTTAAAGTATTTTAAGTGTATTATTTTGATAAGAATTATTATATAGTTTAATATTTGTTTACATTCGCCAATAATATTTTCTCGTTTTTAACTACATTTTGAAGAAAAATGACATGTATTTTATTTTCATTTTATTTATTTTTTTGTAAGGATATCCATTCTGATAGTGATTCATTTTATTCAATTTTAACATTAATATTTCCTTTCTTATTAGATTTAGTACTTTTATAATAGTTTAGCTTAATTCTTAATCGATTCTTGTTTAGCTGAAGATGTCCTCATTGAAGGCCGAAACATGTCCTATTTATATAGAATTATATATAAATTGAGTATTGATTTGGCGTATTATTTGAATAGTTGATTCGTAATAATACTGTAAGAATAATAATAATAATAATAATAATAATAATAATAATCATCATAATAATTCTCTAATAAAAGTAATGTTGTAATAATAATAATAATAATAATAATAATAATAATAATAATACGGTAATAATAAAAAATACTGTAATAGAATAATATTACTGTAATTTTCAATTTATTTATTAAATAGACTACTATTGATATTGCATTTGTGATATATCTTACGAATCTGACGGCAAATCCAGTACAGATTATCTGTGAGACATATTAATTATTATTTACAACATAGCTTGCCACGGTGCGAGAGTGGTTATCGTGTCGGACTGCCACCCCAAGCTTGCAGGTTCGCTCCTGGCCATGGTAAGTGATTTTTGAAACGCGACAAAAATCACGACACGCATGTCATACGTTGTTGGCATGTTAAAGAACCCATTTGAATTTAGTAGGCCGTTCATAATGGAAAAATTAATCTCTGGATTTTCTAACCTCCTTGACTTTCATAGCGCTCCAAGAAGCAACGATAATTGGACATGCAAGCTACCCTCTGGGTTTCAAATAACAAAGCTTACACCCGGCATCCGAGGCCATACGATATAATTATTTTATTATTATTATTATTATTATTATTATTGAGCATGGCAACCATTTCTCTAGAAAAATGTGCTTACTGGTTACTCTGGATGTGAAAAATGCCTTCAATTCTGCCCGGTGGATTGACATAATAGCTGCACTTGAAACAACATTTAACATTCCTCGCTACTTGGCGTCTGTTCTGAGGAATTATCTTTGTGACCGTTGGATACAGTATGACACAGATGAAGGAGTCAAGTGTCGCAAGGTAACAGCGGGGGCGGCTCAAGGCTCGGTGTTAGGTCCTGATTTATGGAACGTAAATTATGACAGTATTTTACGGATGGAGATGCCAGAGGACACTTCTTTGGTGGGATATGCTGATGATCTCGTTGTGCTCATTATGGAGCGCTCCATGGAGGGTCTGCAACTTAAACTGAATCAGGTAATGCGGAGAGTTTCCACCTGGATGAATGAACATGGTCTCCAACTAGCAGTTCATAAAACTGAACTAGTCCTTGCTACTAAGAAGAGAGTTCCACGAGTTGTACCCATGCTAGTAGATAATCAAGTGATAGAAACAGCTCCTGCTGTTCGTTACTTGGGTGTTATGATTGACAGCAAGTTAACATTCTGGAATCATATCAGCAAGATTGCTGATAGGGCTGCAAGGATTGTTAACAACTTGTCGCGGCTCATGGCTAATATTGGCGGCCCTTCACAATTGAAGAGGAAACTGCTGATGAGAGTGGCGGAATCAGTTATTGTTTATGGTGCAGAGATTTGGTCAGTAGCTCTTGGCTCTGAGATGTATAGGAAGCGGATAAACTCTGTTCACAGAAGAGCTGCCCTCAGAATAACTTCTGCCTATCGTACAGTGTCTGGACCGGCAGTGCTAGTAATAGCTGGGGCGATACCCATTTACATCCTGGCCAAGGAAAGGCGCCGTATATACTTGCGCAAAGACGAGCATTCTAAGATACGCGTGAAGAGGGAGGAAAGAGACAGATCTCTTCTGGAATGGCAGGAAGAATGGGAACGTGAAAATCGTGGCAGGTGGACCGCTAGGCTCATCAAGCAACTGAAGCCATGGTTGTCGAGGGAACATGGTGAGGTTAATTATTACATTACCATGTTTCTCTCTGGCCATGGTTATTATGAAGCATACCTCCATCGAATGGGAATTTCACCGAGTTCACGTTGTCGTTATTGTGATGATCAATGGGACGATGTTCAGCACACATTCTTTGCATGCTTGAGGTGGAGAAATCTTCGAAGGCTTCTGGAGACAAAAGTAGGTGTCATTACACCAGACAATGTGGTGGATAAAATGCTCAGCAGCAGAGAAAGTTGGGCACAGATTGCAGTCTACATCTCTGAGCTGCTGAAAACAAAAAAAGAAGAGGAACCGAGAAGATTGGTTGCTGAAGACAGTGAAGATGATGATGAGTAATTTCATTATCATCACATTTAATGAAATTGACTGAGACTTCTGGTCGTAACAGAGGCTCCACCCTGAAGTAAGGCTGAACAGGCAGTTCCGGGGTGGCCTTAAGCCAAGTATAGGGTTTGTGGGTTTTTAGTAGGTAAGAATCCTGCACAGTTGTAAGTCCGGAAGCTTGCAATCTGTCTTTTGAAGATTTCCCCACGTTTCCCTCGAAAAACTAAAAAAAAAAAAAAAAAAAAAAAAAAAAAAAAAATTATTATTATTATTATTATTATTATTTATAACATATATATACGGATTGTGTTTCAATACAAGAGTGCATTATTTAATTATTTATATTTTATTTTTATTTTATATTATTCTTTAATTTTTTTAATTTATATGATTGATTTTATGTTCGTCCTAGGCGAATTATAGCCCAAATATTATATGTCAGAAAACTGCATCTTAATGAGGCTCATAATAGTTCGAGTTTCATTATGATTCAGGTTCTCCACTAATCAGAGCTCAAGATTTTCATTACGATACAGCTGTTTGACCAATTAGGTAAGGATAGCATCGCACCTGCGACCAATGCACTTGTTTTCAAAATCCAACATGTCGGACACAAGTGACATGAATTACATGGTTTGAAAATTGACATTGTAGTTATAATTCCAAGCACAAAGACAAAATTTGCACGAACCTTTACGGTAACAGGAAAATACTATGAAATATGCAAGAACTTTATGAATCTACGTCCAGAAGTTTGCAACACTCTATCCTTATTTATAAATTACCGACATGGAACGTGCACCGTCCAAAATATTGGCATAAGCAAACTGAGGAATATGGGAAAAGAAAATAGCATTGTACCTTAATCTCCCCACCTCCAATTTCTACACAGTACATTGCTTTCGTGGGAGTTCGGCGACAACTTTAGTGAATGCTGGTATTGATATAACGACACTGACTATCCATGTTTTTATTTCAAAGCTTTGGAAACATATGACAATGTCAAGGCCTTTGATTCAAGGAAATCAATAATCCACCGATCTGTTCAGTAAACGCAATAGGGATATTTTATGCGAAACTTTTCCGCCAGATGTCATGTCTGTTCTATGTGTGACTCCATTGATTTGCCTTCCGTTGACATTCTATGATGATGATGATGATAATTGTTGTTTTAAGGGGCCTAACATCTAGGCTATCGGCCCCTGATGGTTTGGGTGATCGTGAAGATGAAAATGAAATGCAAACATAAAACTAGAACTAACTACCAACCTACATACTAGAAGAAGAAATGGAAAACTAAAGGAGAATAAGGCAAATAAAGGACAGGAGGAAAAGAAATGCCCCCAACCCTCGAAGAATGCGGATTGAGGGACTTGGAAGGAAGGAGAGCCATGAATGGCTGATAAGAAAGATAAAGAGGAAAGAGTCCGCCCCGAAGGTAAGGGACAAAAGGGGAAAACGGACCCAGCTCAGGAATCCCTCGGGGTCGCCAACTCCCGAACTCACCAGCCGTGAGCCCCTGAGGGTGTAGCATTATCTAGGGTGCACCAGAAGTGGTGGGGCTACATACACCCTGCCTCCTTAAGGGCCTTGAGCACAAGGCAGGAGGTAAAAGGAAAAGAAAAAAGAAGGCTGACCCCTCACAGAAGGAGGGAATCAGGAAAGATGAGACAAGGGCCAATTAAGGCGGGAAAGGAAGCTACTCCCTAGGCCTCGGATACCCTAATACCGTCGGGGTCGGAAGAGAACAAGAGTTGACCAAGTGAGGTCGACAGGAAAGAAGACAGAGAGGAGCCCGGCACAAGTAAGTGGAAGCAATGCCGGACTCAGCTGGGGCCCCGTGGTCGCCAACCCAATTCCCACTAGATGTGAGCCCCTGGGGGACGTTGACATTCTATACGCATCGAATTTGGAGAATAACAAGTTGATAATACGATACATTTTAATTTTAAAGCGATTGTAACAGTCTATTGTGCGTTAATTGAACTAAATTACAAAATGATTCCACATACCGTAGTTCCTGTATGCTATCTGTTGGAGGAAATTCAAGATATCTTTATTGGCGGAATCTCGAAAGATATTTATGAATATTTATGTTCGAACACAAAATAAACTTATAATTGTCGTCGAACATAAACAGTCTTATGCAACTCGCATAATGTACTACAGGGCGCCCGAGAATGTTCTCCGCAGTGTTACGTGCAGCTGTGAGTGGTTGCGTCATCGGTTTAGTTGGTACCTTGACAGGGTGAATCCCACACGTGTGGGCTGTAGCCTGTCAGTGTGTATTGCAATTAGCGAGCGTGTGTGTCATCAGCACTTCCAGCATCTGTTATGAATGGCTGTGGTGAGTACAAAGTATACTGTTTGCTTGTTATTAGGGAACACAGCGATGACAGAATGCATTCCGCATATAATTCAAGCAGCATTGCGCGTCATGGGAGCTCATGTCACTACGGACAGAGGCTACTTGAGCTGAGTCATATCCTACTCGCGCAACGAAGCAGGCTGACGTGTGACACAAGTAAACAAAGAATAGTTCCCATCTCTACCGCCGGCAATCAATTCGTGAAAGGCTAATATGTTGCAAGCGGCAGCCGTGCTGCCAACGTAACTTCTGTAGCTAGCTCTCGCAGACGCATGTAGGCGCTGCGGAGATCATTCCCGGACTCACTGTACATCATATTAGGCTAGGTGATAATGAGAAATAAATTAATGTAAATAATTAAAAACACAAATAGTTACACTATGTCAATAAGTGATCTAAGTATTGCCTCCAAATTGGCAGATGTAAGTCTAAAGGAAGTAGGAGACTTCTGTTAATTAGGAAGCAAGGATGATATAAAACGTAGGTTGGTTCAGGAAAGGAAAGAATTTCTACAGAAAATGAATCTGTTGACATCATATATATATTTAGCTATTAGGAAGTCATTTTTGTCTGGAGCGTGGCGTTCAATGGAAGTGAAACTTGAACTGTTGGTGCAGCAGAAAAGAGGAGAATTGAATCTTTGAAATGTGGTGTTACAGGAGAATGAAGAAGATCAGGAGGATTGATAGGGATACAAATGAAGATGTATTAAGACGAGTGGGAGAGGAGAGAAGTTTTTGGCGACTGCTAATGAAGAGAAGAGATAAGTTGGTAGGACACATACTAAGACACCCAGAAATAGCAAACTTAGTTATGGATGGAAGTGTCGAGGACAAAAACTGTAGGGGTAGACCAAGGTTAGAATATGTTTAACATATTACCTAGAATGTCGGGTGTGGTAGCTGTGTAGAGATAAACGATTAGCTCAGTACAGTCTGAGTACTCAAACAAACATCAACTACTACCTTAGTGATATAAGCTGTTATATCACCATAGTAATTATAATAATAAGTTTATGTTATAAATTAATTTTTATTGAGGTAATAATAATTTTTAATGCGACATATAGCTAGTTGTTTGCTATTCATGTTCGCCAATCCACTTGGTAGGTCATTAAGTAGTGATGGTATAATATAATTTAATCTCTTGAAACCATAGCTATTTACACATAAAGGTTTTACATATTTAGTACTTTTTATGACTCTTGTGTGTATGGTGTGAGAGACCTTATGCCAGAATCTTGTATCATGGTAGTCGAGATTCACTACAGTAATTTGAAACAACTCTTTAATCCCTGCCTGGTATAAAACATAGTCCTCGATTCTTTGATGTAACGGGTAATCTCGAGAACCACTGGGTATAATTTGACGCAGTTTTCACCATTCAGTAAATGATTTCTCGAGGAAGGTTCCCGTAGAGAAACATTCATTTATGACCAAAGGAAGCCGAGTAGTAATGATTTCAGTGAATCGAGTCGAAGAAAACCTGCCGTCCGTGCGCCTTTCAAGCTTACGCTGGGTAAACTGTTAAAATGATGTTGATGATAATTGTTGTTTTAAGGGGCCTAACATCTAGGTTATCGCCCCCTAATGGTGTGGGTGAATGTGAAGATGAAACTGAAATGTAATCTATAGGTATAACTAAAACTAACTACGAACTTATATACTAGAAGAATAAATGGAAAACAGAAGGAGAATAAGGCAAATAAAGGACAGGAGGAAAAGAAATGGCTTCAACCTTCGAAGAATGCGGATTGAGGGACTTGGAAGGAAGGAGAGCGATGAAAGGCAGATAGGAAAGTCAAAGAGGAGAGGGTCCACCCCACAGGTAAGGGACAAAAGGGGGAAACCGGACCCAGCTCAGGAATCCCTCGGGGTCGCCAACTCCTGAACTCACAAGCCGTGAGCCCCTGAGGGTGTAGCATTATCCAGGGTGTACCAGAAGTGGTGGGGCCTCGAGCAGAAGGCAGGAGATAACATGAAAAGAAAAAGAAGGCTGACCCCTCGCAGTAGGAGGGTATCAGAAAAGATGAGACAAGGGCCAATTAAGGCGCGAAAGGAAGAAACTCCTTAGGCCTCCGATACCCTAATACCGTCGGGGTCGGAAGAGAACAAGAGTTGACCAAGTGAGGTCGACAGGAAAGAAGACGGAGAGGATCCCGGCACAAGTAAGTGGAAGCAATGCCGGAATCAGCTGGGGCCCCGTGGTCGCCAATCCACGTCCCACTAGATGTGAGCCCCTGGGGGGAAACTGTTTTGGGGCCAGCGGCCAGCTACCAGGCGCGCGCACGCCTTCCGCCAGCCAAGGTTTCCTCTTAGGGTTTTTGTCATGTTTAATGTGTGAGAGTTCATTTTAAAGTGTTCATCAAGGGTATTTGCTAGGTATTTTTTGTGCCGAGGTACTATTTATTAGGATTGGCAAGGAGGCGGCCGTGGTCTTAAATTAGTAACCATCCCAAAATTTTCTTGGAGTAGAAGTGGGGAAACCACGGAAGACCGCTTCCAGGGTGGCTGAGGTGGCAATCATACCCTCCTCCTCTCAGGTTTCCGTCACAAGGCTGACTGTACCCCGTTCCAGCCCTCACACCAGAATAAACATTTCTTGACAGAACCAGGAATCGAACCCGAACCTCCGAGGTGACAGTCAAGAACGTTATCCGCTGCACCACGAGGTGGGTAAAAAGCAATGTCGGAGCCATGACACTGAGAGCCCTTGTGGGTTACGTCTCGATAGGATATCAGGGGAATTACATGTTGTATAAATACCTCGCTTCATCAGATATTATGTGTTTTTAACTCTCTCAGCCATGCGTGAGAATATTTAACCTGCCACTTGGGATCTCCGAGGTGTTTTTATCAGCTTCAGACCTCATAAAAACCATCCTCCCGCCGCGAATTCATTATTATGAACTCTGCGTATTTATTTTTATATTCATTTAAATCTTTAGGCACGATGTGCGATGCAAAAAGCAATTTAGACTTCACAAACACGGACTCACGTGGAATATGAATAAAATGAATGTCAATGAACCAACGTAATCAGAACAATAGAGCAGTTGCCCGAGTAATATTAATCACGATGAAGATGATGATAATTGTTGTTTTTTGGGGACTAACGTCTTTGTTATTGACCCCTAATGGCAAAGATGGGTTCAGTGGTGACGTTCTCTCTTGCTGACCCCGAGGTTGCAGGATCGAATACTGGCGCAGTCAGCTGGCTTTTGAGGGTGCGCAAATGCGAGGGATCCGTGTCAGGAGAATTGCTGGCACGTTAAAGATCCCCTTATGGGCACAATTTCGGCACCCCGGCGTCTTTAAAAGCCACAGTAGATAAAAGAGACGTAAAACCAATTACATTATTATTATTATTATTATTATTATTATTATTATTATTATGGCAAAAAAGAAGGAAAAGGAGAATGTCTTGCTTTGGACATTTGGAACGGATGGAACATCATCGACTTTCATATCGAATACACTCATCAATCTCTAAAAGAATTTCCTATTGTAAATGGTCGATGCAAGTTAAAAAGGACATAACAGAAGCTCGAATCAATCAAGCTCTGGTTTGGAATAGGAACCTGTTCAGAAAGGCGGTTAAATCAACCAGTAATCTACACCCTTCAACATCTGTGATGCCTCGCCCTCACTGCAAGTGGACGGAAGAAAGGAGAGCTGAACATTCGTCAAGAATGAAGATCTACTGGCAGACAAGAAAATAAGCATTACAGTGATCATATGAGTGAAGAACATCGTTGGCCGAAACGACTAAAAAAAAAAAAAAAATGCCAAAGATGATGTTGATGGTAATTGCTGTTTTAAAGGGGCCTAACATCTAGGTTATCGGCACAAGTTAGTTGAACGGACTCAGCCTGGGTCCCTTGGTTACCAGCCCACGTCCCACTAGTTGTGAGACCCTGGGGGAGGCGGCTTCGGTGGCGTAGTTGGTAACATGCTGAGCTTCTATGGCCAAGGTCGCGGGTTCGAAACCTTCCGAAGTCGTCGGATTATTAAGAGCGTTAAAAATCCCTCAGTATGCCTTCCTTTGGAGGGGAAGTAAAGCCGGCGGTCCCATGTCATAGATCTATGGCATGAAAAAGAACCGTCCACTAACGACACTTGTGTGAAGCCAAAATTTGTAGGTTAGAATTGATAACGCTATATTAGTTCCAACGTTCGCCAGGTGCTGGCTGTGATGGCATCTAGTAGCCAAGTCCCCAGCTGGGTGTCGTGGACAGTAGCATTTGGTAGCAAAAGTAGGAACTACTTGAAAATTGATGGTATGCTGTCCTTACCTGAATCACAGATAAAACACAATAATACAACCATCACAAATAGCTCCGGTTAGCAGACAAATTCCACACACACCCAAAGTACACGGGACTACATGACCACGTTGTCGCAGCCCCTAAACTAAGGAATCTACCAACCAGACCCTGGGGGAGAGTCTATGTTTTATTTTATTTTCTAGAATCATAATTGTGATTCAGGAAGCCATGAAATGTGATGGTTCAAAAGTCATTCTTGTGATGCGTGAGGCAGTGAGATGTGCTTGATCTAGAATTATAGCTGCGATCTAGGAGGCCACGAAGTGTGTTGGTTATAGAATCATAGTTGTGAGCCGTGAGGACATAAGCTGCGTTGGATCGAGGATCAGGACTATGATCCATGAGGCTGTGAGATAATGTATCAATCTAGCTGTGAGATGTGTTGAGACTTACGAGTATGGTCTAGAAAGATATGAAATATGTCGAGGATCAGGGCAGTGATCCATGAGGTATGATTTGTGAAGCCATGATATGTGTTATCTAGGAGGCTGTGAAATATTTAATCAATTGGCTGTGAGATGTGCTTGTTCTAGTTTTAGAATATAGCTGTGATTCATCAGGCCATAAAATATGTGATCCATGGAGTAGGCCTATGAGATATATTGGATTGAGAAGCTATATCATTCTGGCTGAGAGATGTGTTATCCATGAGGCTGTGAGATGTGCTGAAACTTACGACAATGGTCCAGAAAGCCCTGAAACATATCGAGGATCAGGGCAGTATTCCATGAGGTATGATTTGTGAAGCCGTGAGATGTGTTATCCAGCAGGCTGTGAGATGTGTTGAAACGTATGATTATGGTTCAGAAAGCCCTGAAACATATCGAGGATCAGGGCAGTATTCCATGAGGTATGATTTGTGAAGCCGTGAGATTTGTGATCAATGGGACCGTGAGATGTGTTATCCAGCAGGCTGTGAGATGTGTTGAAACTTAGGATTATGGTTCAGAAAGCCCTGAAACATATCGAGTATCAGGGCAGTGATCCATGAGGTATGATCTATGAAGCGGTGAGATATGTGATCAATGGGACCGTAATATGTGTTATCCAGCAGGCTGTGAGATGTGTTGAAACTTATGATTATGGTTGAGAATGCCATTAAATATATTGAGGATCAGGGCAGTGATCCATCTGTGAAGCCGTGAGATGTGTTATCCAGGAGGCAGTGAGATGTTTGATCAATGTAACTGTGAGGTGGTGGGGGAGACGACTGATGCTGTTTCCTAATTGGGTCTGTCCCCGCAACTAACAGCGCAGCAATAAACCTAATGTATGCCATCAGTGCAATTTCATTATCGAATCCTAGTGTCTCGGCGCGGCCAGAGCAAAGGATTATACAGGACGTAAACAGACAAGTACCGTACCGCTCCAAATTACAGTCGCGTTAACTGGAGTTCTTCTGAAGCGGAAACAGCTTTCAATATCCATCTAGTGCTTTGAAGTTGATTGGCATTGCATTACAGAGATCCTAACGTCTACGTCATCAACCCCCAAGACGAATGATGTTAATGATTGATTTTTCAAACATGGCCCCTGTAAACGATTGTGTCGAAGATGTTTCAAACGTGGTCTGCCCTTTCAGATGACGTAATTTATGAAAAATTTTCAAAATAGTTTACGCAAGGCTATCTGTTTTACCGACAAAACTAGCCAAAAACAAATCGGAGGTTCCGCCTGTTGAGAGAACCCTAACCTAGCGAGTGCTGCATGTTTGGTTCCGCTATCTTGATCGGTATCACATATAGCCTTGCATTAACATCAGACGGTATTTGTTTATTTCTAAAATTTTCAGAAAAAACGGAAAAGAACGTAAAATGATAAATGTATTTTTGGGAATGTTATTTCTTATGCCGAAACGCTCATCAACATCGTATAGTTATGCAAAAAAAAACACCAAGATAAACAAGTTGGTCTAGTGTCTCCAAATTAATTCTTCGGATGTAAAGCTTTTGAAAATCAAATTTTCAATGATAAATTCGAAATTCAAGAAGTTAAAGCACACTGGAATTTACATGACCAGATGGATATGAAGCCAATTTATTTTTGAAAAAATAACAGGAAACATTTGTGATAAATGTGTATGACCAGGATTTTTTATGCGAATTGAGTTAATGGTCTTAAACTTTTGTTATGGACTGTACAATGCTATAGCTGTACAAGCAAACCAACGCAGTTCAAACGTAGTTTCGTAAATAGTCACGCGGAGTACAGCTGTAATCCAAGTTAACTCTTTGGAATGCCACTGACACGTTAGTGGTCATTATGAAATACTTAACGGTGATTGCAGTGGACAGTATGTACCAAAATCTTGTGTAATGTGTTCGCAGATATAAACAAGTATTTCCGTGACGAACTAAAGAGCCTACTTTTCTTAAAATTTAAGATTCATGCCAATGACTAATCTATAAAGACCTATCTACTGTATAATAATGAAGAAATCAAGTTGGTAATACTAACATTTCTAAGTACTTTAGTTTGAAATTCATCTGAACTACTGTAGCCTAATAGAGTACATACTACAGTTGGCAGCCCTGGTGACTCTGAATATATTCTTAGTTCCATCTCTTAAGGTATAGAATGCACATACAAAATTTGGTGGAAGTCTAATGGATAGTATGGACGTTACATGCTGTTTAATATTGGATTTATCAGTGCGCGTTAAGTCATGTTGGAAACAATGTCATGTATGTGATGCTCAGTATTAATCTGAAATATTACGATCTATTATAGTGCCAATTTTGGATAAAATCCATTTGTTAGTATAGAAGTTATATGTAATTAAAATCGAACCTATCAGAAAGCTTAGAATCATGTTGTCATCACTGAGGTATATTAGTTACTCAGGTGCAAAGTTTGGAGCTGTTGCCTTGCATACTTTCTGATAGATTGATATTAGGACTAAACAAATAGAGAGAGGGAGCATTTATTAACAGTTGGCAGCCCTGCTCGTTCTTAAGAATGCGCATAGTCATAACTGTTATGGTACACAAAGCCCATACAAAATTTGGTTGAAATCCATTTGTTAGTGTAGAAGTTATATGCGTTTAAGAAGTGGACCTGTCAGCAGGCTTAGAATCATGTTGGCAGCACTGATGTATGTTAGTTACGCCAAACTAATGTAGAATGTCAGGTACTGTACGTGTGCAGAGTTTAGAGCTGTTGCATACTTTCTGATATATTGCTATTTGGGTTTAAAATAGAGCATTTACTGTATTAACAGTAGGCAGTCCTGATGACTCTTAAGAATACGCAGTTAGTTAGTTAGTTAGTTGTTGTTTTAAGGGGCGGAACTACGAGGTCATCTGCCCCTCTTAACACAGATTAAAGAATACAAATTTTGAATTGAATTTAAAATTTTGAGGTGGACATCTAAATTTAAAAAGACCAAAAATTAATAAAACAAAAACAAACAATTAAATAAAAAAATAAAAATTATAAAAATAAACAAAAATTACGGAAAAAACAAAACATTATCATTCAAAAACGAACAAGTCGTTGAGTAAATGTTCACTGGAAAATTTAGATTGCTGGCCCTAAACCACTCTCACTTATAAAGCGGATAACGCGATCAGCAGCCACCGCGTCATCGGCTAATATAAGTTTGATAGTCGTCTGCAAACCAAGGTTTCTTCGTAAGTCAGCAAGATCTACACACTCGGTGAAAATGTGGGCCACGGTGAATACGGCTCTACAGGTACAAAGTGGGGGGTCTTCCCTTGTGATTAGGTACGAGTGGGTGGATCTTGTATGACCTATCCTTAGCCTACACAAAATGACGGACTCTCTCTGGGCCCGGAAGGAGCTCCGCCACACGCGAGTAGTTCCCTTGATCGCTCTCAGTTTACTGGGCAGTGGGTCAGCTAGCCACTGACTCTCCCAAAAACCATAACTTGTAGGCGTAACTGAGAGCGATTATCTCTAGCGGGTACCTCCATTGGTCGAGGTGGTAGTGATACCGCCCCTTCTGCAGCTTGATCTGCTAACTCATTTCCCGCAATTCCCATGTGGCTTGGAAGCCACAGAAAGGTGATCCGAGTGTCAGCGTGGCACAGCCCGGCTAGTAGGTCGTGGATTCGCTGCACTAGGGGGTGTTGCGGGAAACATGTAGCAATTGACCTCAACGAACTCAAAGAGTCGGTACACACGAGAAAGTGGATTCGTGCATCCTGTAGTGCAAAGTGCAGAGCTTCATAGATGGCAACGAGCTCCGCAGTAAACACACTACAGGCCTCAGGTAAAGAGATCTTGGTATTTGCACCATCAATAACGTAAGCACAACCCACTTTCTCGTCCACCTTCGAACCATCCGTGTATAGAATGCCAGCGTCCGGAAATTGGTGAACTATGCTGTGGAACTGCCTCCGGTAAACGGAGGCATCCGTGTTCACCTTAGGACCTCGGTGCAGATCTAACCGAATTTCCGGACGCGGGACTTGCCACGGAGGCACCTCGCTAGATGTCCGGATCATACAGGGACCTACAGCCACTCCTATTTCAGTGCACGAGCTATCAAGTCTAATACCAACCGGCCGAGTGGCACGAGGCCGGTTGGCGTAACCCTGGTGGTTTTGGGTACCGAAGAGAGCTTGATAGGTCGGGTGATGCGGCATTTGACGCACATTGGCAGCATATGCTAAAAGCGTCTATAATAATAATAATAACCGTAGCAGCACCGCACGGTCAGCCCCCCACGTAGTGCCACTAAGAAACCTGAGCATGTTCAGTTTCCTGAGACATGTCATTTTCAATTGCCGTATATGGTGCTGCCACGTTAACTTGCTGTCAAAATGGAGCCCCAGGAAGCGATAAGTGTCAACCAACGGCAACGCAGCATCCCTGAGATGTAGTTCAGGGTGTAAATGTAGCCTCCGGAGCCGACAAAAATGGACGACGGAGGTTTTCGCTGCTGAAAAACGAAAACCCCGGTCGTGAGCCCACCTGTCGACCCGGTTGATAGCTAGCTGCAATTGCCGTTCCACGACTGCCATACTTCCAGAGCTGTAATGCAGAGCTAAATCGTCTACATACAGCGATGGAACTACCGCGGACCCGGCGGCGGCAACAATGCCATTAATGGCAATCGCGAACAAGGTGACACTCAGCACTGAACCCTGAGGAACTCCATTTTCTTGGGTATAGTATTGCGATAATGTCCTATCGACCCTTACACGGAAGAGTCGGACGGACATGAAATTCGCAATGAAAGTCGGTAAGTTACCACGGAGTCCCCACTTGTGAAGGGTGGAAAGGATCCCGTAGCGCCATGTGGTGTCGTAGGCTTTCTCGAGGTCAAAGAAAACCGTGACTAGGTGCTGCTTTCGGGAAAAAAAAGCCTCCTGTATGGCGCTCTCAAGTCGCACCAGATGGTCAGTGGTGGACCTATGAGAGCGAAATCCACATTGGTACTCAGACAGGAGACCTTTATCCTCCAAGAACCACACCAGTCGACGGTTCACCATCTTTTCGAGCAGCTTACATAGGCCATTTGTCAAACAAATGGGCCTATAGCTGCTTACAAACTTGGGATCCTTTCCAGCCTTAGGAATCGGTATCACGATCCCCTCTCGCCATTGAGATGGAAACTCCCCTTCAATCCATATACGATTAAAGAGGATCAACAGTTGTTTTATACTGGATTCGCACAGATGCTTTAACATTTGATTATGTATGTTATCCGGTCCAGGAGCCGTATCCCTGCACAGTGCAAGCGCACTGCGCAGTTCCCATTCAGAGAATGGTACATTATAGGACTCCGAAGCAGCAGTGGCAAAGGACAAGGGGTGAGTCTCTGCCTCCCGCTTCAGAGTCAGAAATGTAGGATCGTAACTCCCGGAGCAGGATACATCGGAGAAGTGCGAGCCAATGCTGTTGGCAATGGCGAGATGGTCCGTGATGATGTCTCCATTGATGGACACTCCGGGTATCGACAGTGATGTCGGGAGTCCGGAGATCCGGCGAAGCTTAGTCCACACTTGAGATGATGGAGTATGCGCCGTCATGGACGACACATACTTTTCCCACGTCGTTTTCTTACTCTCCCGAATCAGATATCGGGCTCTGACACGCATCCTTCTGAAGGTGATAAGGTTGGCCATGGTGTTTTGCCTCCGATAGCATTTGAAAGCACGTCGACGATCTTTAATGGCTGCTGCAATCTCGGCTGTCCACCAAGGGACAAGCTTCCGGCGTGAGTTTCCGGATGAGGAAGGTATTGTTTCCTCAGCAGCAGCCAAAATACCATTCGTTATGTGAATGGTATGATCGTCGACACTCTCAAAGGTATCTTCGGCAAACACCGCACGTGCCGTGAAAGTTGGCCAATCAGCCCGACGGAGAAGCCATCGACTTGGTAACTCGATGGCTCTCTGGTTCGGAAGAGTAACGATAATTGGAAAATGGTCACTATTACAAAGGTCGTCGTGTACACCCCACTGTAGCAGGGGAACCAGCGCACGACTGCACAAGGTAATATCGACACTTGAATAAGTGCCGTGTGCAATAGAGAAGTGCGTAGGATCCCCTGTGTTCAACAAACACAGGTCCAGCCGCCTGATCAGCCTCTCAAAATCTCTCCCTTTACCGCTAGTGGTAGCGGAGCCCCAGATGGTGTTGTGGGCATTAACATCTCCCAGAAGGAGAGAAGGAGGGGGGAGCTGAGAGACTAGATCCTCCAGCTGTCCGTAATCCGGTTGAGAATCAGGCGGGATGTACACGTTACATACTGTTGCCATTACTGGCAACGAAGTACGAACTGCAACTGCTTCTAGCTGAGTACGCAACGGCACCTCTTCACTAAAGAGACTAGAGTGGACGAGAGTGCAGACGCCACCGGCGGCTACAGCTCCGTCCACCCGGTCTTTAGAGAAGAGTTTAAAGAGTCGCATTGTTGTCTCATGTCCAGGACGAAACCTGGATTCCTGAAGACAGACAATGTTTGCCGTAAACTGAGAAATCAATTGGCGTACTTCAGCGAGATGTCGAAAATAGCTATTACAGTTCCATTGTAATAGTGCCATAGTGTGGACTTAAGTAGAAGATAGTCGTCTACTTATGCTTAACCGTTTGCCAACCATCCTTATCCTTAGGAGTGGGTGATAGGGTAGGAGAGCATTCCTCAATCTCCACATCTCCTTCGGAGGACGAAGAAAACGGAGCGAATGCTCTCTTGGTTGGCGAACGGTTATCGCCGGACTTTCCGGGTCTCGTCCTTGGTGAAGAGCGAGAGCGGTGACGAGAGACCTTCTCCCGGTCCAATGACTGGGAGTCCGTCCCCGGCACGTCCCGACTATTTTTCTTCTTGAACCGGCGTTGACGTCTATTTGGGGAAGTAGTTGGTCCCTTCCCCCCTGACGTCTCCGTCCTGCCAAACAATGCAGCACTTGCTAGGACTGCTCCTTCGGTGGTCGTGGAAGCAGAATTGCCAGCAGGTATTGGAGCTGCCTTTTCAGCAGGAGGGCAAGAGAGACGGCGATGAACAGTCTCTTTCTTACCCGCTGTTCCTCTTAACTGTTTTGTTTGGCTTGATGTGGGTCCAGCCGTGGCCGGCGAAGACTTCCTCCTCGAGCGAGTCGGAGATTGCTTCTTCACTGGCCTTATCGGAGGAGTTGCCTTCTCCGATGACGCCGGTTTAGTTGGAGGCACCTGCGCCTTTTGTTGGATGCCAGAAGAAGATTCCGTAACCTTCTTCTGGCTAACAGGGGTGATAATAGGGCTATTTGTAGCCCCTTTAACAGTGGTATCTCTTTTAGAACTTGCCGATGTCAAGTTTGCCGCTTGATTACTAGATTCGTTTGATACCTTTTGAGCATATGATACTGAGAAAATAGGAGAGGCCATGGAGCGATATTTTCTGCGTGCTTCAGTGTAGGAGAGCTCGTCTAAGGTCTTTATTTCTTGAATTTTCTTCTCCTCTAGGAAGACAGGACATTCCTTCCAGCGAGGAGAGTGCTCTCCCTTGCAATTTGGACATGCGGGAGGTGGTGTACATTCCGCTCCCTCATGAGTGGCCTTGCCACAGGAAAGACAGATAGGCTTTCCCGAGCAACGAGATGAGGTATGTCCAAATCGCTGACACTGAAAACACCGCAATGGAGATGGAATATACGGTCGCACATCGAGAGTGTACATTGACACTTTGATCCTCTTGGGCAGGCTATCCGACTCAAACGATAAGATGAACGCCCCGGTGTCAACTAGTACACCATTCATCTTACGTTTGATTCGTCTCACCTCGACAACGCCATGCTTTCCAGTTCTTTCCAGGATACGCTCGTCGGTAGTGTTCACCAGGTCCCTATGAAATACTAAACCTTTCTTCAGGTTAAGGGACTGGTGCTTCACTACCTCGACTGGAATACCACCGAAACTTGTCGTCCCAAGAAGACCATCTGTCTGTCTCTTTCCTTGAGTTTTTATCAAGAGTGGGCCGTTTCGCAGCTTTTTTACTGTGTCTACATCGCCCCATTTCCCCTCAATTGCATCATGTAAATCAAAAGGATCAACGTTTGTAAAATTTTGCCCATCGGTCCTTGTTACCATAAGGTACCGAGGGAAAAACGTTGAATCCTTTTCATCAAGCGGCGAAACTAGAGGCATAAACTTCCTCTTCTTAAATTTTAAAGACGGCTTTGGAAGGGAGCCACCCTGTGAAATAATGGACGCTATGTTTGGTCCCACGAGTAGCTAGGGGACTAAAAGTCAACCCCCGGCAGAGCCCCGCTTGCCCGGGGTAAGGCTAAGGTTCTTCAGAGGTCGCCAGGTATCTGGAGGTGGGTCGCTTGTGACTACTCACCCAGTAGCCATTCATCACCTCGCCACGACCACTCAGCTTGTGATTAGGGGAGGATTCCACCTCCTGTCACGCACACACACATTTACACCAAAGAAAGAAAAGATGAGACAAGGGCCAACTAAGGCGGGAAAGTGAAAGACTCCCTAGGCCTAGGATACCCTAATACCGTCGGGGTCGGAAAAGAACAAGAGTTGACCAAGAGCGGTCGACAGGAAAGAAGACGGAGAGGAGCCCGGCACAAGTAAGTGGAAGCAATGTCGGACTCAGCTGGGGTCCCGTGGTCGCCACCCACGTCCCACTAGATGTGAGCCCCTGAGGGCAAAGAATACGCAATAATAACTTTGATAGTACATACGAAATTTGGTTGAAATCCAATCGATAGTATAGAAGTTACATACATTTAAAAATTGGACCTATCGGCAGGCTTAGAACATGTTGGCACCACTGGCATGTATGGGCTCTTGAAAATTAATCTGGATTATTATTATGTATAAGTGTGCCAATTTTGGAATAGTTCGGATGCATAACTTCTGAGATATCCAACATAGAGCTCAAATTTCAATTGCGATTTTTCAGCAGTTGGTAGCACTGACGTCATTTTCAAATATGGCCGTGAGATACAGTATTCAGCTATAGATATTTACTCATGCCAAATTTGGTTTCGATAGCTGCAGCCGTTTAGGAGACAGACAGACAGACACACATTTTCCCGGATCGATCTCATAAGTCTACTTTTTCCTCATTTTTGCAAAATGAGAAAATTCGGCTAAAAATGAACATGGATTGTAATAGTAATCCACGCGACCAACGGAGGGTTAAAACAACAATTATCATCATCATCGTAATTAAGGGGGACAGACAAGGGGCGGTTAGCAAGGGTGCCTGGAAGAAGCACCACTCTAGGGCCCGCGGACCACAATTTCAGAATATTGTGGCTGATGTTTGAACGAAATCAATTTCTTTGTCTGTTGTAGCAGAGTACGTAGCATGTTAACGCTTTGCTTTTTAATCTAGCGGCTGTGTGGCTGATTGGCGCTCGCTCGGTGATAATGATCGCTCTTATATGTTTCGTGATCTTAATATTGTCGTGTTTCGCCTCTAATTGTTGGGCGGGAACTCGTAATGACCCCCAAGTAATCCAATGCACTGCATAGCAATTGTTTTCCTCATTATGGTACCAATTACCCGTCGAGAAAACTCTCGTGCGATGCCAGTTATTACAATTAACAAGACTCATTGTCACTTGTTTAAGAATGTTATTAAAAATTTCTGGTAACGCATTACATTTTTATAACAGTCACGGAGTAACGAATCTGCTTCTTAATTTTTCGAATATTATTCACAATAATTGTTTCAAAATAATTATTATTTTGAAACTTTTATTTTTATTCAAATGAAGATGATGATGATAATTATTGTTTTAAGGGGCCTAAATCTGTGTTATCGGCCCCTAATTGTTTGGTTAGTTGTGGCAATGTAAATGAAATGAAACTATACCTCAAACTATCTACATACTTGATATTTCTCATGAATTCTTCTCTCTCTCCCTCGTTGCGTAGTGGCTAGCATTTTTGGCTATCACCTGGATCTGCCAAGAAATGTAATTCTCGTCTGAGGGTTGGAACGGGGTACACTCACCCTCGTGAGGGAAAACCGTGAAGAGAAAATTGGAAGGAAGGAGAGTCATGAAAGGCAGAGAGGAAAGTGAAAGAGGAGAGGGTCCACCCCACAGGTAAGGAACAAAAGGGGAAACCGGACCCAGCTCAGGAATCCCTCGGGGTCGCTAACTCCAAAACTCACCAGCCGTGAGCCCCTGAGGGTGTAGCATTATCTAGGGGGCACCAAAAGTGGTGGGGCTACATTCACCCTGCCTCCCTGAGGGCCTTGAGCAGAAGGCAGGAGATAACATGAAAAGAAAAAGAAGGCTGACCCCTCGCAGAAGAAGGGAATCAGAAAAGATGAGACAAGGGCCAATTAAGGCGGGAAATGAAGAGACTCCCTAGGCCTCGGATACCCTAATACCTTCGGGGTCGGAAGAGAACAAGAGTTGACCAAGTGAGGTCGACAGGAAAGATGACAGCGGAAGCAATGCCGGACTCAGCTGGGGTCCCGTGGTCGCCAACCCACGTACCACTAGTCGTGAGACCCTAGAAGACCTTTGTTCAGAATCGTAGGCTTTTAATATTTAAATATGTTTTGTGCTTACTGGAGTAAAATGTATACTGATTTTATAGCGCCTATAATTGCCTTTTTCCTAAAGTTTGCCGGTCCATAGCTTAAGGGCTTATTATGGCTTTTTCTTTATAATGAGAACTTTTTCTCAAGATTTTCGTCTAATTTATCGTGATTTCATTATTTTCGTTTTATTTTTGTGGTTATTTATTAATGTGAGTTAATAATAATAGTTTTATTGCAGCCAAATAGCCATTGAAAACAAAGTATAAAAACGTACACTAAAATTGCACTCTGACACTTTGAGTTGCATAGTCTTTGATTGATTTTGTCCTTTTCCTACAGAGCTCTAAGTGGTAGCGATCACATGGTTGTCCACATAGTTGGCATGCACACGTCACTGTAGGTTCATGGAAATATTTGCTATCGCATATAAGGTGGTGAAAACCATGGACAGCCAGACGCTTAAACACATGCCTCAACTCCAAGTTGGCTGTTGTCCACGTCCGGTCAATCATGGCTCCGGTTCCATAAAATTCTTGAGATACGTCTTCTCGTTTTTACTTCAATGATGTTAGTAGCTGTTCCGAGGCTCTGGTATTTGGTAGAGGTAAATAGTTTCTAAGGTCTTCTATAAGAAATGATTCTCGTGCCAGGAGGTCGACGAATCTTGACCTGGTAGTTTTTGACACTCCGATTGCTTTTTATTATGAATAATGCCTTCACTCTTTCTAGTGAGGAAAAGTTTTTTTTTCTGTTAGGTGTTGCCAAATGACTTCAACGCCATATATTAGAATATGCTTGATTTTATTTCTGAACAGAGCCATTGCTGTCTCTAAGCTGAGTTAATCTTTGTATTAAAATTAATATTTCACGCTCTGAGCCGTTGAGCTTTTGCTGACTACATCTTTGAGGAGCTTATAATTCCGCCATTCTTTTACACAGTGAATAACAAAAATAGCGCTTTCTTTCTTCCAATAATGCAAATCAAAACAAAATGTTGAAAACAGGCAAGTTATTTTTTTAAATAAGTATTTCAATGTTTTGCTAAGAGGATAAAATCTTGCTCTTTAGTTCGTAAATATTGTACTTTGTCATTTCTGGCAGCCTACGTTGGATATAATGTTTTTAGAGAGTATTAGAATGAAGTTATCCAGAATTCAAAGACATTGGATGTACGTTGCAGTTTGTTTTTCAAATATAGGCTGTTGAGTTTTTGTTAATGGGATAGTATTGTATTCTATTTTCAATAGACATTTTTGCATTTATTCCACGTATGTAAAATATGGTTTGTAATTGACACACCATTTAAATAATAGTGGAATTTAATAAATGTAATATGGGGGAGTGCCTACTTGATATTTCTATGCCGCTATGAAATGTGATTTTTCAAATTTCACACTTTTTATTTTTATTCTGTTATATAGGAAATTTCTTCTACTTTTAGAAAATGTCTGGTTTATAAATATACCATTAATATTTCTTGCCTAAATAATTATTTACTGCGTGAGGGCGTGACTGTTCTGACTGACAGCTGTTAAGTCTGGCATTTTGTTCTTCACCCTCCCAGGAGGGTTCTGATGTTTCACAAACAGCATGTGAATTAAAATATACTAAGTAAACTTAAAAGGCAATGTACTCATTAAATCATTTTCAAACATTTGAAGTCATTCATTGTGCTTTAACGTTTATCACAGAATAGTACATTATGCAACGAGCCTATAATGGCTATAATTAAGACACGAGTATTTTTTTATAAAACGAGCGTATGCGAGTTTTATAATTTCCATACGAGTGTCTTAATTACCATTATAGGCGAGTTGCATACGACTGTTTATGTTCGACGATAATTACAACTTTATTATATGTTTTAACATAAATATTCATAAATATCTGTTGAGATTGTCACTAGAATTTTGTGATCGGGTGCTGCGCAGGGTAGGATATCTCTGATGTCCAAGCTCACTGACCGACCGACGCATGCGCTCTGTGAGCTTCAATGCCGTATGTGCAGATTGAGCATCATTATTCAGTAAAAATGTCACCGAAATCGTTTGAAAACAACCCGCTGTGTATAAATTGGATTTAAGGATATTAAGGTACAGTGTCTCATATTCACCAGTTTATTTACGAGAACATTATGGACGGTGCACTTTCGGTAATTTATATACACATGTTGGATTTTGAGCGCACGCGTGAAGGTATCGTTACCTAATTGGTCAATGAACGAGCTCTGATTGGCTGGAGAAACTGTATCATAATGAAAAAGAGTGTTATAATGACCATCATTATGATACAGTTTCCTGACACATAATAGTGGGGGTCGAACATAAAAGGTATTTACGATTGTTATTTGAAATCAAAGCTTATGGATGTATCTATGTCTCCTAACACTAAGAAAAAGGGTATCACTAAAAATATAATTTTAATAACATTTTAGACAATTTTGTTAAACAGTAGTTGAAGAAACTTACTTGTTCGTATAATTTTAAACCCCTATAACTTGTGATCAATTTAAACAAATGTGGTAGGGAACATTCCCCATACAATGTACATTGTTTCTGTAAAATATTCATGAAATTTGGTTAACGAATGTGGGAAATAGACGACTTGAAGCACCCTAGTATGAGCAACAATTAAATTTTTATAAACAATTCATATTAAATTAGTGTAAACTTTGCTTCAAAATCTGTTGGTTTCATCATGATTAAGGGTGGTGATTTTTAGCATTTACAAATCAGAAATTTAGCAATTTGATTTGAATGCTTACTTCTTTGTAGCGCTTATACGTTTGCAATTTAGCATTTTATAGCATTTTCGAAAAAGAAACCATATCACTTGGTTAAAATCTGACAAATGTGTTGTCTTTCGAAATGCTATTAATGTGAAATTAAAACCGCATTTGAATAATAGTGAGATGAAATAGTACATTATGCAACGAGCCTATAATGGCAATAATTAAGACATGAGTATGTTTATAAAACGAGCGTATGCGAGTTTCATAATTTCCATACGAGTGTCTTAATTACCATTATAGGCGAGTTGCATACGACTGTTTGTGTTCGACGATAATTATAACTTTATTATATGTTTTAACATAAATATCCGTGAGATTCAGTTAGTGAACAGGGCGCGCTGGCTTTGCTGACTGAACAGAGCGCTTACGTGGGTTAAGGCACTCCGAAAGCAGAGACCATTCACTTTTCTTGCCAACACAGAAATATGTTGGATTTTGAGCGCATGCGCGAAGTTATCCTTGCCTAATTGGTCACACAACTGATTCTTGAGCTCTGATTGGTGGGAAAAACTGTTTCATAATGAAAAATAGTGTTATAATGAGCCTCATTATGATACAGTTTTCTGACATAAAGTTTACATTTCGACATCGTCAAACATAAATAATAATATCGTATGGCCTCGGTGCCGGGTGCAAGCTTTGTTAATTGCGCCCAGAGGGCTGCTTTGCGTGTCGAATTTTATCGCTCCTTGTAGCGCTATGAAAGTCAAGGAGGTTAGATAGCTTATCTAAGCTCCTTGACACTATAGCGCTTTCTAGTAGAGAAAGAAGGAACTTTTGTGTTGGCGGAAAATCCCGAGATTAATTTTGCCACTATGAACACGGCCTACTGAATTCAAATGGGTTCTTTAACTTGCCAACATTGTATGATGATGATGATGATGATGATGATAATTGTTGTATTAAGGGGCCTAACATCGAGGTTATCGGACCCTAATGATCTGGGTGATAGCGAAAATGATAATGAAATGGAAACCAGAACAAAATTATGTGAGACGGAAAATACTTACAAAAAGGAACTCAGATTGAAACAACGCACAAAATGTTCTTACAAAAGGGAATTTAGAACGAAAAGATTCACAAAAAGAATAGATTGAAAAAGACCCACAAAAAGTAGGCTAGATTCAAAATACGTACAAAATGTAATGTAGCGTCAAAATACGTACAAAATGCAACTGAAATTGAAAATACTTACAAAATGCAAACGAAATCGAAAATACGCACAGAATGCAATTGAGGTTCAAAATACTTACAAAATGCAATTGAAATTGAAAATACACAATGCAATTCAGATTGAAATATCCCAGTTCCAATCCAAATTATTCACAAAGTGCAATTGAAATTCAAAATACTTACAAAATGCAATTGAAATTGAAAATGCTTACAAAATGTACGGGAGATTCAAAGGACTCATGTGGATTGACAATACTTACAAAAAGCAATTTAGATTGAAAATACTTGACAAAATGTAATTTAGATTCAAAATACCCACAAAATTCAATTGAGAATCAAAATATGTGCAAAATGCCCGCCAAACAAAATGCAATTTAGATTCAAAATTCGTGCGAAATGCGATTTTGGTTGAAAATACTTACAAAATGCAATTGAAATTCAAAATACTCACTAAAAGGCCCGTCTACCTGCATTGAAAGACTTACTAAAAATCAATTTAGATTGTCAATCTTTACAAAATGCAATTGAGGTTGAAAACAATCGCGAGATGTAATTTAGATCGAAAAAACTTACAAAATGCAACGTAGATTAAAAATGCCTTAAAAATCGCTAAAAGGGAATTTAGATACACGGTGAACCAAGTAACAAAAACAGTGCGGGAATCTTAAAGAGAAAAGGAAATATAAGGAAAAGAGGAGAGGAGAGGAGAGGAGAGGGGAGAGAGGAGAGGGTCCGCCCCAAAGGTAAGGGACAAAAGGGGAAATTGGACCCAGCTCAGGAATCCCTCGGGGTCGCCAACTCCCGAACTCACCAGCCGTGAGCCCCTGAGGGTGTAGCATTATCGACGGTGCACCAGAAGTGGTGGGGCTACATACACCCTGCCTCCTTAAGGGCCTTGAGCACAAGGCAGGAGGTAAAAGGAAAAGCACAAGAAGGCTGACCCCTCACAGAAGGAGGGTATCAGGAAAGATGAGACAAGGGCCAATTAAGGCGGGAAAGTGAAAGACTCCCTAGGCCTCGGATAACCTAATACCGTCGGGGTCGGAAGAGAACAAGAGTTGACCAAGGGAGGTCGACAGGAAGGAAGGCGGAGAGGAGCCCGGCACAAGTAAGTGGAAGCAATGCCGGACTTAGCTGGGGTCCCGTGGTCGCCAACCTACGCCCCACTAGATGTGAGCCGCTGGGGGGGGGGGACATTTTATGACATGCGAACCGTGATTTTTGTCGCCTTTCAAAAATCACTTACCACGGCCAGGAGCAAACCTGCAAGCTTGGGGTAGATGGGGAAAAGAATTATCTGGAAAATATCCTTGAATTTAACAACATATTGGTTTCTCCAAGGCAATAACAAAGAGTTGGAGAATTTGATGTAGATAATTATGTCACATCACATCAGAGGGATTATAAAAACTACCTCATAAAAACCAGAGACAGTATAAGAGGCTGGAGAGATTACGAACTGCTATTTACGTCAAAGTAAACGACTCCTGTATTTGTTGTGTTTAAGATAGAACTTAACGTATGAAACTTCAAAGAACACAGAGGATTCAGTGTATATAAATAGTGTTACGTACGAAATAGGCATACATTTCAATCATTTCACTAATTGGTGCCTTTGCAAAAACTTCGTAATGTACGTAAATTTAACGTATCATATAAGTTATATTATTTCAGTACCGGTAGTATAGATCCCTCCTGCGGCGCTCACAAGCGACCGATCATGACAAATGAGCATTCAAATGAAAGAGAATAGACATTAGCAGAGACGAATTGCACTCTAATTTCATAAATTTTTATAATTTCTTTAAAAAATGACTTAAAAATGTACGAAGTGTGCGATTTGCAGATACTGTTTTGTAGGAAAATACGCTCCATAATATCTGTCCACTTCACATTTTAGCCGCTGTGACGCCTGTTCCATGTCATTTTCATATTCTGAGGTGTTTCCTTTATCATTTTGAATGGATTTCAGAAACAGTAAATCAAAGGAATGAGTACTCATATCGTATAATTTCATAAATATCGAATAACTGGTGAGTGATATGATGATCCAATTTCCAGTGATTGCCTTCTTAAGTTAGGGAACGTAGAACTTGGAATTCTAACTGAAATGTAAATAGTGTTCTATAATCATTTGGTTGAAATAAAAATATAACAACCTTTCACCTTAAGTCTCTTATTATAAACCTATTGAGGAAAGTGTGGTTTATGAACATGCGAGATTTGACTCACGGGTCCGCTAGTTATTAGTATTAAGCATTAATTGAAAATTGTTAGTATTCCTGACATTGTTGCGGATTATTTTTTGAAAAGAAAAAAACTAGTAGGCTAAACCGAAATGTTAAATGAATTCAATTAAGTGCGTGCTTCAATGCTTGTCATTACATAATTGTAGTACTCATTTGCCTGCCTATTTTAAGTTTCTTGCGCCGGGCTCCAGTTATCACAATTAACAGGACTGTTTGTCACCTGTTTAAGAATGTTATTTAAAACTGTAATCTCGCGAATCTGCTGCCAGTGTCCAAGTCATGGCCTGCTGGATGAACCGGTTCTCGGCTCGGCTGGCGTGGGCCACAGCCCCCTGTCAGTCCACCTGCCCCGCGTTGCCAAGTGCGAGAGATGTGGCAACTGCGCACTGGCCTGCCATTAAAGAACAACACAACACAGGCGAGGAATTTGTAGGAATGTCTGTTGTCCTTGCAAGGGTCGTGTTGCTACACTTTGTGCTAATTATATTATCTTGACGCTACATGTTTCGACCCAGCGCCCACTCATTTGTTTCCTCTAAACACCTTGTGCCGCTTAATTCGCACCGCCTTACAGAGAAACCGCCCCCACAACAACAGCAAAGTCTAAGGCTAACTTGCTACATTTTCGTTTCCAAAATCACGGGCACAATTGCGTCCTCTGGACCGAATTTTACTTTTTGTTGTCCTTTTTTTAAGGGTTGTGACATCGTGGTCATATAGCCCCGTGTATTTGGGTGAGTGTAGAATTTGTCCTATGACGTGTGCCACTGTGATGATTGTACTAGTATGTGTATTTCAATGAGGTAGGACTTGAACAGGAAGCGGCCGTGGCCACAAGTTAGGTACCATCCCGGCATTTGCCTGAACCGTGATATCGTCATTTCTCAGTCATGCAATCATTTAGATATAAAAATAAATGGTTCTTTTTTGAGGTTTTTAATGCTTTTGTCTTTATCAGTAATAGTTGCCACTCTTTCGAAGGTTTTGATGTGATTTTTGTTTTTGCAGGGCAGAGACCGTTTGTGGGTTTTGTGGTGTTTTATAGGGACATTTTGTCGTGTAAAGTTGGATTTGATGATGCTTTCTTGACGAGCGAAACATGTGTTTCTATAGTTTACTCCCTCTTCTGTAGTTAATCTACATATGTTTTAATCACATGTCATTTTTCTCAGGTTGTTTATTCGCATGACCAGTTAGTTAGTTAGTTAGTTAGTAAGGCGGCTTCGGTGGCGTAGTTGGTAGCATTCTCAGCTTCTATGTCCAAGATCGCGGGTTCACACCCGGCAGAAGTCGTCGGATTTTTTAAGAGCGATAAAAATCCCTCAGTATCCCTTCCTTCGAAGGGGAAGTAATATCGGCGGTCCCATGTCATAGATTTATGGCATGAAAAAGAACCATCCACTAACTACACTTGTGGAAGCTTAAATTTGTAGGTTAGGTTTGATTAGTGCTCTTAAGTTCCAACATTAGTCACCGGGCGCTGGTTGCGAAGTCATCTAGTAGTAGCCAAGTTCAGAGATAGGTGGGAAAGTGAAAGACTCCCTAGGCCTCGGATACCCTAATACCGTCGGGGTCGGGAAGGAACAAGAGTTGACCAAGGGAGGTCGATAGGGAAGATGACAGAGAGGAGCACGGCACAAGTAAGTGGAAGTAATACCGAACTCAGCTGGGTCCCTGTTGTCGCCAACCCACGTCCCACTAGATGTGAGCCCCTGGGGGATAAAATTAAGAGGTGGGTGCCTAAATATGATTAAAATGCCTTAATAAAACAATTAAAAAACAAGTAGTTCCGTGAAGAACTAAAGCCTTTTCATATATCCTACTTATGTTAATTGCCTCTATCAACATACAAAATTTCAACTTGGTTGCTGTAATAGATTCGTAGATTATGAGAACCGTCTAAATATTTCAAATGGTCGCCATGTTGCATTTTTATAAGTGTACGTCTTAAAGTAAGATAGTATTACATGATAATTATTGTGCAGGTGTAGTATTCAAACTTCAATCGCATGATTAGGACACAAGAAATAAAATTGAGATTTTAAAATTTCGCACAACCGCCATCTTGAGGTTATGTAGACAATTGAACTAAATTAGATGCCAGTGCATTACAATGTGTATAAACATTTGTTGTACCAGGTTCAAATTCGCTTGGTCGCCATGTTGGTTTTGTAGTTAAGAGGTTTTTGAAAGTCTCATAGGTGAACCTCCAGTAGTGCCCTTTATCATCGTACAAAATTTTGGCGTGATATCGGTAATAGTTTCGGAGATATAGAATGCAGGTGAAATATTTCGCACAGCCGGCATGTTGGATTGGTGAGACGTAATAACATTTGAAGGGCATGGTCGGGGTCGGCTGAAATGGTGCTATGACCTCACCGAGTTTCATTGAAATCGGTCCAGACGTTTAAAAGTTATTAGGGTGGGGGCACACAGACAGACAAACAGGCAGACACATACGCGCACACACACACACGGACAAAAGGTGATCTCATAAGCCTTTTTTTTTCATAAAATGAAAATAGGCTAATAATTGTATAATAATAAACAAAAAGTACGGGGGAAAATCATAATTAATAGAAAATTAAGTTCATAGAGAAGATGTACACTGTGTTGGCCGACTGAAAATTTGCAATATCGACAGTCAATAAGGCAACACTGTCCTTGAATTAACCCTTCTACTGCGAGGAAGGAGACCACTCATCTGTCAGATGTAGTACAAATGATGTCACCCTAAGCTAGCCATCTGTTATTACAACTGTAGTAGCTCGCAGGGGCGTTCCATTTCCTCCGAACAAGCTGGACTTTCTCTTCCTGTCTTTGTTTCTTGAATGTGACACAAGTTGTCCTGAAACAATATTTAGGAACCAAAATTTAAGTGGCCAATTCCAAGGTCGAATGTGCTTTAAAACATCGCAGTGATTGCTTAGTTATAACCTTTTAATGTGTACATTTTTATTGGCATTCCTCTGGGGGTTTAAATGACGATGATGATAATGATAATTGTTTTAAGGGGCATAACATCTAGGTTATCGACCCCCAATGGTTTGGGTGATAGTGAAAGATGAGATGAGAATGAAAACTATGATCTATCTTTACAAACTTACATAGGGTAGAAGAAGAAATGGAAAGCAAGTAAAGTATAAGGTAAATACAGGACAGGAAAAAAACAAATGCCTCAACTCTTGAAGAATGAGGATTGAGGGACTCGGAAGAGAGGAGAGCCATGAAAGGCACTTAGGAAAGAGAAAGAGGAGATGGTCCGTCGCAAAGGCAATGGAAAAAGGGGGGGGGGGGAACTAGGACCCAGGTCAGAAATCCCTCGGGGTCGCCAACTCCCGAACTCACCAGCCGTGAGCCCTTGTGGGTGTAGGAATATCCAGGGTGCACCATAAGTGGTGGGGCTATATACACTCTGCCTCCTTGAGGGCCTTGTGCTGAAGGCAGGAGATACAATGAAAAGGAAAAGAAAGCTGACATCTCGCAGAAGGAGCGTATCTGGAAAGATGAGACAAGGGCCAATGAAGGCGGGAAAAGAAAAGACTCCATAGGCCTCGGATAACTTAATACCGTCGGGGTCCGAAAAGAACAAGAGTTGACCAAGAGAGGCCGACTGGAAAGAAGACAGAGAGGAGCCCTGCACAAGCAAGTGGAAGCAATGCCGGACTCAGCTGGGGTCCCGTGGTCGCCAACCCACGTCCCACTAGATGTGAGCACCTGGGGGGTGGGGTTTTAAAACTAGTGGAACGTGGGATGGCAACCGCGGAACCCCAGCTTAAGTCTAGCATTGCTTCCACTTATACAGTTGTTTTAAGGGGCCTAACATCTAGGTTATCGGCCCCTAGGAGAAGAGTATAATATGTGTTTGGAGTTTCGCTGTTCACCTAGGCTGTTTTGAATTGCGTTTGGGGCTGGTCTTCTAAGAATACGCAGGGTAAACCGTTAAAGATACCGGGCGAAGCCGGGGGGGGGTTGCTAGTCCACTTTATGAGCCATCTAAATTTTCAAGTGTATTTATTCATAGAACTTGTTTTATTTAAATTAAAATTCTGATTTTTTGTTCCGTATATTTTTGTTTGTTGATTATTATTATTATTATTATTATTATTATTATTATTATTATTATTATTATTATTATTATTATTATTATTATTATTATTATTATTATTATTATTTGTTTTATTAGTAATGTACAGTGTGTCGACGTTTGGATGTATAATGAAACCAAAATTAATATCTTCAAAACTAATAAGATTCAATTAATGGTGTTTTTTCTACAAGTAAAGAAACTCAAAATGATTTGTACATACCTAAAGGCTTCGTCAGAAACTGAAATCTGTTGTTGTTGTTTTAAGGTGTGGGTCAATTGCCCTTCTTAGCACAGATGACTTAATAGAAAATTTGCAAAATTAAAAATTATATGTAGATGAGAAACAAACTCAATAATAACCAATAATAAACCAATTACCAATAATAAATTAATAATAAAAATATCTAACAAAAATATACGATGAGAAAATCAGAATTAAAGTAAGTTTTTTGAATAAGTAGGCTATATACTTGAGAACTCACATTTAAGCAGCCTGCGCCTTGGGTAGCCTACAGACAGCAAACGAGAATGCTATCACTGCGTCACACAGCTAGCCGAATCCCGAGTGTCACCAAACTTAGGTGGCGGTGAGTCATTCGTTTGGACATGTCCACACCCACAGTAATATCGTCACCACTGGCGGAATCTAGTTTTTGTGTTTGCAATCACAAAGCAATTGTCACACTCGGAGGATCTTCTATCGTGTTTGGGCGGGAAATAGCTCATAACAGGCACGCGTAACGTGTTGCTTCCTGATATGAGGTGATCCTTATCTACTAGCTCACCAGATGATTCTTCTAAGGGGCCTGATATCTAGGTTATCATCATATATATTAGTTCAGTCGCATAGATCCCTCCTGTGGCGCTCACAAGCGACCGATCGTGACAAGTGAGCATTCAAATGAAAGAGAATAGACATTAGCAGTGACGCATTGCACTCTAATTTCATAAATAACTGTAATTTCTTTAAAAAATTACTTAAAAAAACTGTACGAAGTGCGCGATTTTCAGATACTGTTGCTGCAGGAAGATACGCTCCATAATTGCTGTCCACTTCACATTTTGGCCGCTGTGACTCTAGTTTCATGTCATTTTAACATTATGCATGGATTGCAGAAACAGTAATTTAAAGGAATGAATACTCAAATCGTATAATTCATATATATCGAATAACCGGTGAGTGTTACGGCTAAGCTGTCAATCAATGGACTCTGCACACAAATGACGTCAACAGTCACGAATTGCATTCTAATTCCATAAATATCAATATCAATATAAATATAAGTGTGCGATTTGCAAATACTGTTGCTGTATGAAAATACGCGACATCATTGCTGTTCAGTTCGCATTTTGGCCGTAGGGACGCCTAAAACGTAAATAGTGTTCTATACTCATTTGGTTCAAATAAAAAACATAACAACCTTTCTCCTTAAGTGTCTCATTATAAACCTTTTGGGGAAAGTGTGGTTTATGAACATGCGAGATTTCTCGCACGGGTCCGCTAGTATATATCATTTCAGTAGTATAGATCCCTCCTGTGGCACTCACAAGCGACCGATCGTGACAAATGAGCATTCAAAGAAGGAGAATAGGCATAAGAAGTGACGAATTGCACTATAATTTCTATTAAAGATGGCTTTAAAAATGTACGAAGTGTGCGATTTGCAGATAATGTTGCTGTTGGAAAATACGCTCCATAATTGCTGTCCACTTCACATTTTGGGCGCCGTGACGCCTGTTTCATATGATTTTATCATTCTGAGGTTTTATCATTTTGCATGGATTTCAGAAACAGTAAATCGAAGGAATAAGTACTCAAATCGTATAGTTTCATAAATATCGAATACTGGTGAGTGTTATGATGATCCAATTTTTAGTGATTGCCTTCTTAAGTTAGGGAACGTAGAACTTAGAATTCTAACTGAAATGTAAATAGTGTTCTGTAATCATTTCGTTGAAATAAAAACATAACAGCCTTTCACCTTAAGTCTCTCATTATAAACATATTGGGGAAAGTGTGGTTTATGAACATGAGAGATTTCTCGCACGGGTCTGCTAGTGATCCCCCAATGCAGGTATTCTTGGTATAGTATGAAGTTGGTGTTCACCGTCTCAAACTGGTTGAGAACGGCTGCCCTAATGGTTTGGGTGCCAATGTTGAAATGAATTGAAGAGCATGTTGTTGTAGTTGTTGATTCACGTATGGGATTTGCGACATCGGGATCATGTAGCCCCCTGCACTTGGGGAAGGGTGGAATTTGTCTGAAAACCTGTGTTATTGTGATGGCTGTATTAGTGTGTGTAGTTGTAATTAAGATGAGAATTTGGAAGGACGCGGTCGTGGCCTTAATTGAGAACCCATTCCGGCATTTGCCTGGAATAGAAGTTGGAAACCACGGTAAACCACATTCAAGATGGCTGAGGTAGGAATTGATTCACCTCATCTCAGTTTTTGCTCACGAGGCTGAGTGTACCCCGTTCCAGCCCTCAGACCAGAATTAAATTTCTTGGCAGAGCCCGGTATCGAACCTGGACCGTTGGGGCGACAGTAAGAATGCTAGCCGCTACACCACGAGATGAGTCAGCAAATCTCAGAGTTGTAATAATTTCGTTTTGAACCTCTTGCCATTCGCCAATAAAATTAGTAGGCGTGCCGATCATTTACGAAGCATTACAAATATTAAACGTGTTTTGTCTTCGATTGCAATCGAATGTTCTTAAAATTCAACTATTTAGTGAATAACGGCAAAAAAAAAAAATCATGATGTTCATGATAATTGTTGTTTTAAGGGGCCTAACATCTAGGTTATCGGTCCCTATAGTCTATAATGTGTTATGAAATGGAAGGATGACGATAAAAACAGCCCACTGCCATGGATGAAAACGAAAATGGTTTATATATAACAGACCGTGAGCCCCAACAATTATGCCTTATTTGGATGAAAAAATAACGGGCATAGTTTGAAAAACAATAAAACAAACGAGGCGTTTTGAACAATAAAAAATATATAAACACAATAGAAAACATAAAACAGACTAAACCTAAACTAAAAGTCTTACACTATTCTAAATCTTAAAAAAGTAACCACTCTCCCTCACGAACCGGATGACGAGGTCTACTGACGGTCCGTCATCACGTAGAACAAGGGAGAGGGTGTTAGACAGTTTCAGTGTCCTTCGCAGATAGGCCAGGTCATGATAATGATGATGATGATGATAATTGTTGTATTAAGGGGCCTAACATCTAGGTTATCGGCCCCTAATGATCTGGGTGATAGCGAAAATGATAATGAAATTGAAACCAGAACAAAATTATCTGAGACGGAAAATACGTACAAAAAGGAACTCAGATGGAAACAACTCACAATATGGTCTGACAAAAGGGAATTTAGAACGAAAAGATGTACAAAAAGAATAGATTGAAAAGGACCCACAAAACGTAGGCGAGATTCAAAATACGTACAAAATGCAATGTAGCGTCGAAATAATTACAAAATGCAACTGAAATTCAAAATACGTACAAAATGCAAATGAGATCGAAAAGACGTACAAAATGCAATTGAGGTTCAAAATACTTACAAAATGCAATTGAAATTGAAAATACACAATGCAATTCAGATTGAAATATCCCAGTTCCAATCCAAATTATTCACAAAGTGCAATTGAAATTCAAAATACTTACAAAATGCAATTGAAATTGAAAATGCTTACAAAATGTACGGGAGATTCAAACGACTCATGTGGATTGACAATACTTACAAAAAGCAATTTAGATTGAAAATACTTGACAAAAAGTAATTTAGATTCAAAATACCCACAAAATGCAATTGAGAATCAAAATACACACATCAAAAAAAGTTTTGCATCACCTCGGTTCCCAGATCTCCGGCATATAGACGTTGACTGTGTATATTGTATCCAAGATACAGTCCCTTTGACTGTTCATAGATGTCACTAAAACTGCTCAAAGATGTAAACAACCATGCATGAGCAGGGCCTATTAGACGGAGGGGGTACGACAGCCGATCAGTTCCAGTCATTCCACCATGACGAAGGTACGCTGCTCATGTTGTCTGTAGTTCTACCATGCCTAGAAGGTCAATACCGCAGTTCGATCGCGTCCGCATTGTTACTTTGTGTCAAGAAGGGCTCTCAACAAGGGAAGTTTCCAGGCGTCTCAGAGTGAACCAAAGCGATGTTGTTCGGACATGGAGGAGGTACAGAGATACAGGAACTGTCGATGACAGGCCTCGCTCAGGCCGCCCAAGGGCTACTACTGTAGTGGATGACCGCTACTTACGGATTGCCGCTCGGAGGAACCCTGACAGCAATGCCACCATGTTGAATAATGCGTTTCGTTCAGCCACAGGACGTCGTGTTTCAACTCAAACTGTGCGCAATAGGCTGCATGATGCGCAACTTCACTCCCGACGTCCATGGCGAGGTCCAGCTTTGCAACCCCGACACCATGCAGCGCGGTACAGATGGGCCCAACAACATGCTGAATGGACCCCACAGAATTGGCATCACGTTCTCTTCACCGATGAGTGTCGCATATGCCTTCAACCAGACAATCGTCGGAGACGTGTTTGGAGGCACCCTGGTCAGGCTGAACGTCTTAGACACACTGTCCAGCGAGTGCAGCAAGGTGGTGGTTCCCTGATGTTTTGGGGTGGCATTATGTGGGGCCGACGTACGCCACTGGTGGTCATGGAAGGCTCCGAAACGGCTTTACGATACCTGAATGACATCCTCCGACCCATAGTGCACCCATATCGGCAGAATATTGGAGAGGCATTTGTCTTCATGGACGACAATTCTCGACCTCATCGTGCACATCTTGTGAATGCGTTCCTTCAAGATAACGACATCGCTCGACTACAGTGGCCAGCATGTTCGCCAGACATGAACCCTATCGAACATGCCTGGGATATGTTGAAAAGGGCTGTTTATGGACGTCTTGACCCACCAACCACTCTGAGAGATTTACGCCGAATTGTCGTTGAGGAGTGGGACAATTTGGACCAACAGTGTCTTGATGAACTTGTGGATAGTATGCCACGGCGAATACAGGCATGCATCAATGCAAGAGGACGTGCTACTGGGTATTAGAGGTAGTGGTGTGTACTGCAATCTGGACCACAAATGCTGAAAGTCTAGCTGTATGATGGTACAACATGCAATGTGTGGGTCTCATGAGCAATAAAACGAGCTGAAATGTTGTTTGTGTTGATCTCTATTCCCTTTGTATTTACCGGTTCCGGAACTCTTGGAACCGAGGTGATGCAAAACTTTTTTTGATGTGTGTATGTGCAAAATGCCCGCCAAACAAAATGCAATTTAGATTCAAAATTCGTGCGAAATGCGATTTTGGTTGAAAATACTTACAAAATGCAATTGAAATTCAAAATACTCACAAAGTTTCCTCCGCCATATTGAAAGACTTACTAAAAAGCAATTTAGATTATCAATCTTTACAAAATGCAATTGAGGTTGAAAACAATCGCAAGATGTAATTTAGATCGAAAAAAACATACAAAAAGCAACATAGATTAAAAATGCCTTTAAAAATCGCTAGAAGGGAAGTTAGATACACGGGGAACCAAGTAACAAAAACAGTGCGGGAATCTTAAAGAGGAAAGTAAATATAATGAAAAGAAGAGAGGAGAGGAGAGGAGATCGGAGAGAGGAGAGGGTCCGCCCCAAAGGTAAGGGACAAAAGAGGAAAACGGACCCAGCTCAGGAATCCCTCGGAGTCGCCAACTCCCGAACTCACCAGCCCTGAGCCCCTGAGGGTGTAGCATTATCTACGGTGCACCAGAAGTGGTGGGGCTACATACACCCTGCCTCCTTAAGGGCCTTGAGCACAAGGCAGGAGGTAAAAGGAAAAGAAAAAGAAGGCTGACCCCTCACAGAAGGAGGGTATCAGGAAAGATGAGACAAGGGCCAATTAAGGCGGGAATGTGAAAGACTCCCTAGGCCTCGGATAACCTAATACCGTCGGGGTCGGTAGAGAACAAGAGTTGACCAAGGGAGGTCGACAGGAAAGAAGACTGAGAGGAGCCCGGTACAAGTAAGTGGAAGCAATGCCGTACTCAGCTGGGGTCCCGTGGTCGCCAACCCACGCCGATAGGCCAGGTCAAGTGTGTGCCACGGTAAGGTGGGCGCCGCAAGTACACACAGGAGGTGCTTCTCTCTTTAGCAATTGGGAGTGCGTAGCAATCCCATGGCCGATCCTGAGTCGACAGTACCACAGCTTCCTTTCAGATCGGAAGGAAGATTTCCAGACTTTCGTTGTCTCCTTGATGGCTCTCAGTTTGTTGGGCAGAGGCCTGACGCGCCACCTAATGCTACACAGCAGTTCAAAACAAATATAAATATTGCCCTTAGCATTAACGTAGAATGGATTTCTATTTGACTGGCTAACGTTTAACCGTGTAATTAAAAAGGATCTTCCCCCTAGTTACAAACTGACGTGCTACTACTTTTTCTTAGAGTCGCTGATGATTTCATTATCATAATCATCATGGCACAGTGTCGGTGAATACGTAGAGTGTCACGAGCAGAAAGACGACAGTGCAGGACCAAATCTCTTTTCAGACACAGCTCCCATTTCATGTCGCAACGGTAAGACCGTAGTCGTGTCCCTGTCCAGTCCACTGATGGCCACTCGGTCTTCACATTACAAGTTAATTGGATCTTCTGCTTCTAAGGCAGGGATTTTTGTTCTAGCTAATTAAAACTACGGACATCACACATACCACTCATCGATGTTTCCCCTCGGCATCTGCAATGGCTTCATGCGAGGTTACACTGGATTTGTAATCACTTCAGCGAACATATTCTCACCGGTGCGGTGTCACTATAAGCATCGTCTGGAACGAATTTCGAGTATTTAATCAGTTACGCTCCCCAAGGGGTCCCAAGTTGTGAGCCGTTAGGGAAGGGGTGGCCAAACTATTTTGAAGTTGGGCAAGTAAATTAATTTTTTTAAATTCGAAGGGCTCACTGAATTTGTATTAATAACTATTCCCGATGATGATAATTCTTGTGATGAATATAATTGTTGTTTTAAGAGGGCTAACATCTAAGTTATCGGCCCCTAATGGTTTGTGTGATCGTGAAAATGAAACTATAACTAAAACTTAGTACAAAACTCACGAGCTAGAAGAAGATAAGGACCGGAGATAGGTATGTAGGAAATAAAGACTGGTGGAATGGAAATGCCATCAACCCTCGATAAATGAAGACTGAGGGATTTGGAAGGAAGGAGAACCAAAGGCAGCTAGGAAAGGGAAAGAGGAGAGGGTCCGCCCCAAAGGCAATGGTAAAAGGGGGAATACCTGACAACTAATAATAATATATTTATTGACTGTTGGTGGTTTTCAATTTACATTTTTATAAAGACAGATGATTAAACTTATAAAATAGTACATTTGTGGGAGAGACTTTAGTTAGGCCCTGTTCAATTTATTACATTGGTAATATTTACTGCTATTGTCTTCTTCTGAAATATATTGTCTTTTGAGTTTTTGCACACGTTACTTTTATCCTTTTATTGCAAGAATTTGATTAGTATGTAGGTATAATGGTGAGATAGGCCAGCCAAATGAAACGTGTATTCTAATCAAATGTTGTTGTAAAACGGACTGAAAGTCTTTGTTGATTCTTCCTCCATTAAAGATAGCAGTGTTGTCTTATTAACAATTTTATTGTAATTTTCAATCGGTCAACGCATAACAATAAGTTACTGGAATATGTGAAAAAATACTGACTTAAATTGGATGTGCTTAAGATATTATACCGTATATATTGTTACGGACTATTGGAAAAGGAGAAAACTAAGAGATGCAATGTTTCGCTGGCATGTGAGCATCATCAGACTCAAATTAACCAGATTAATGGCTCTACAAAACACTATCAATCTTTCAGTGACACCCACAGATGTTTCTGCCCTCCAAAAGAAAAAGTTAAAAACCTGTCACAAACTTAGGAAGTGTGGTAATTATACCTAGCTAACTTATAAATGACGATCCCATCAAACAAAACAGTCATTCCTAAGTTTTGCAACATTAAAATAAGTAGTTCTTATCTTGGGCCCGGATCTTGATGCCGTAAACAAATTTAAAAAATGCACTTAGAATTTTCAAAAATGACTGTAATAAATGACCTAAAAATTCGAAAAATGCACTGTAAAATGTAGAAATGATCTTATAATAATAAACTCACCAATATTTCAAAAATTATATCTTAAGCACAAACTGAAAAGTCAATCAAAATAGATTTCTAGCACTTAACAAAAGGTTTATGTTCACTTTAGTCTGAGTTGCACTGCACTGATGTCAATAATGTAAATGATCTGTGGTTATCAGCCAACAAGTTTTTATATCTCGAAAAGCTGCGTTCAACATCAACTGATGTGATCGGAGCGTACTGGAAGTGAGGAAGGTCGTTTGTTGCTAAATCCTCCTCAATCCCATCCCACAGTGGGTCAAAATCGAAATCTAGGGGGACAAAATTATTTTTACGTTTTAATCATGAATTTAGAGGGGAAGCAACGTATATAATTTGTTTACTTCATAATAAACATCAGTTAAGACCTTTTTTAAGCTACGTCTACACATGCAAGAAATTGTCTATGACTAGGAGTTGGATAGAGCATTGAGTTATCTCTTCAGAACAATATTCTACCCCTAATTTACTTTTAACAAAGTCACAAAGTTCCACTTTTGACATAATCATCGAACTCGGTGCTTCAAGCAGTTGTAAACGTGTGAGAACTGGTTGCGCGGCATCTTCTAAAACGTAAAATAACTAAGTATGTTGCAAAAAGATGCAAAAAATCTTATAACAGGCGTAAACTACAAGACGTTATCTACATTTTAACATTAAGTAGAAAGTGACGCAGAGTGACGCGACATACTAAAAATCTAAGTGAAAATATAATTTTAAAAATAATAGTTAAATATTATATAATGCAAATATAGCTAAAATTACGTAACAATTACGCCCATTAATAAATGAAACACGTTACAAAGATCATACCTTCAGCTGCATTTTACATCTTAAAGCATCACACTAACCACAAAGATAACCAAACCACAGCCACTTACATTCACCCTCCAATTCAGACTGCTCGAACAGTGGTGACAGATTTACACCAAGATGCGTTTATATCCCAGAATAGTGAGCGGCAATTATATGAGAATGCTGTAGAAGTAATAAATTTTGATTTTTTAATTATGAAAATAAATAATTTTGTCCTCCTTGGTTTCGATTTTGACCCACTGTGCATCCGTGCTGTAGTTTTCACCAGAAATAATGTCTGAAATTTTGCGTAATGTTTTATACCCGGTGTTTTGTCCAGCACTTTTTTCAGTTCTGATGCAATACCCGCAGTAATTGTTGCTAAGATTAGTTTCCACCCGGTTGATTAAGCAAGTGGAATCAATATTTCAATATTTTAAATTATCTTGTATCAGCTACTAGCTTCTTCTTAACTCTGAGAGACGTAACTCCCTCATATAAAGCTGTGACATGACTAAATTGGAAATTATAAGGCCGATTTCTCTAAAATAAGACCAAAAAATCAACCAAACTTAAAAAATGCTGTTAAAATGGAAAAATAGCACAAAAAAGGCAAAATGAGGCAAAATAAAAATGACATATTTGAAGACGGAGTGGCCCGTCCGGAGTTTCTATGTACTTCAGCATTGTTATAGACAGCTCTGTAAGAAGATGACATGTAATCAACATTCGGGCCCTACTTATCAGTAATATTTACCACACTTACTAAGTTTCTGACAGGTTTTTATTTTTTTATTTTGGAGGGTAGAGACATCTGTGGGTGTCACTGTAGGACTAGTTGTGTGTTGTGTTCTGTAGAGCGAACCCGTGCGAGAGATCTCGCATGTTGATAATCCAGACTTTCCCCAATAGGTTTATAATGAGAGACATTAGGAGAAAGGTTTTTATACTTTTATTTCAACCAAATGATTATAGAACACTATTTGCATTTCAGTTAGGATTCCAAGTTCTACGTTCCCTTATTAAGAAGGCAATCACTGGCAATTGGGTCATCATAACACTCAACAGTTATTCGATATTTATGAAGTTATATGATTTCAGTAGCCTACTCATTTCTTTGATTTACTGTTTCTGAAATCTTTGCAAAATGATAAAGGAAAGACCTCAGAATGTTAAAATGACATGAAACAGGCGTCACAGCGGCCAAAATGTGTAGTGGACAGCAATTATGGAGCGTATTTTGCTATAGCAACAGTATCTGCAAATCGCACACTTCGTACATTTTTTAAAGTAATTTTTTAAAGAAATCAGAGATATTTATGAAATTAGAGTGCAATTCGTCACTGCTAATGTCTATTCTCTTTCATTTGAATGCTCATCTGTCACGATCGGTCGCTTTTGAGCGCCGCTAGAGAGATCTACAGTAGGACTACTGAAATAATGTATACTAGCGGATCCGTGCGAGAAATCTCGCATGTTCATAAACCACACTTTCCCCAATAGGTTTTGCAAATCGAACACTTCTTACAAGAATTGGATATTTAAGAAATTAGAATGCAATTTGTCACTGATGATGATGATGATAATTGTTGTTTTAAGGGGCCTAACATCTAGGTTATCGGCCCCTAATGGTTTGGGTGATCGTGAAGATGAAAAATGAAAAGCGAACTTAAAACTAACTACTAACCTACATACTCGAAGAAGAAATGGAAAACTAAAGGAGAATAAGGCAAATAGAAGGACAGAAGGAAAAGAAATGCCCTCAACCCTCGGAGAAGGCGGATTGAGGGACTTGGAAGGAAGGAGAGCCATGAAAGGCATATAGGAAAGTGAAAGAGGAGAGGGTCCGCCCCAAAGGTAAGGGACAAGAGGGGAAAACGGACCCAGCTCAGGAATCCCTCGGGGTCGCCAACTCCCGAACTCACCAGCCGTGAGCCCCTGAGGGTGTAGCATTATCTAGGGTGCACCAGAAGTGGTGGGGCTACATACACCCTGCCTCCTTAAGGGCCTAGAGCACAAGGCAGGAGGTAAAAGGAAGAGAAAAAGAAGGCTGACCCCTCGCAGGGTATCAGAAAAGATGAGACAAGGGCCAATTAAGGCGGGAAAGAAAGAGACTCCCTAGGCCTCGGATACCCTAATACCGTCGGGGTCGGAAGAGAACAAGAGTTGACCAAGTGAGGTCGACAGGAAAGAAGACGGAGAGGAGCCCGGCACAAGTAAGTGGAAGCAATGCCGGACTCAGCTGGGGCCCCGTGGTCGCCAACCCACGCCCACAAGATGTGAGCCCCTGGGGGAAAACAATTTGTCACTGATAATGCCATTTGTGTGCTGAATGTGCTGTAACACTCACCGGTTATTCTATATTTATGAAATTATACGATTTGAGTACTCATTCCTTTGATTTTCTGTTTCTGAAATCTATGTAAAATGATAAAGGAAAGACCTCATAATGTTAAAATGACATGAAACAGGCGTCACAGTGGCCAAAATGTGAAGTGGACAGCAATTATGGAGTGTATTTTGCTACAGCAACAGTATCTGCAAATCGCACACTTCGTACATTTTCTTTAAAGTAATTTTTTAAAGAAATCATAGATATTTATGAAATTAGATTGAAATTGAAATTTTATTTGAATGCTCGTTTGTCACGATCGGTCACTTGTGAGCGCCGCAGGAGGGATCTATACTACTGAAATAATATATATGATAAGTAATAATTACCGCACTTACTAAGTTTGTAAAAGGTTTTTATATTTTTGATTTTGGATGGCAGAGACATCTGTGAGTGTCACTGTAGGGCCAGTTGTCTTCTGTAGAGCTATTTGTCTTGTAAATTTGGATCTGATGATGCTCGCATGGAGAGCGAAACATGTCATCTCTTAGTTTTCTCCTTTTATGTAATTTATTTTTGTTTATTTTGTCACATATTCCATAAATTGGATATATTTTTATGTCGACCGACTGAAAGTTACAATATTAATTCTTCTTCCAGTAGCAAACGTAAAAGATTATTTGCCTTGCGGTGAAAGCCTCAGTATGGCCATCAGAATATAATCATTGGTATTTAATAAAAGTGAGCACATCTCTATAGAAGTGGTTTTTTTTTGTGTGTTAAATGTACATTTTTATATGTGTGCGCGGCGGATGTGGCGTTAAGCCGTCATTAACGTGTCTGTTAATAGGCCGTGGTCACGAAGCTAATGCCACTAGTTAACCCCAAAGCCTCGCCTCTTTAAATGTCCAATTACCGGCTATAGTTTACACACATTGCGTTGATTATAATGAATCTACCAGCAAAAATTGGAACAATATGAGTTATCACTCGTCAAGTGAAGTAAGCTATATCCGGTCAATTTTCGAACGTTTCGTTCTGAATCATTTTTTATTAAGTTCCTCTGCAACGAGAGGTTGTCTTAAAGGCGAACATACAGCTTAAGGATCATGATGATGATGATAATTATTGTTGTTCTAAGGGACCTAACATGATGGTTATCGGTCCCTAATGGTTTGGGTGATAGAGAAAATATTAATGAAATGAAACTTTACCTAAAACTAACTACATACTTACTAGAAGAGGAAATGGAAAACAAAACTGAGAAGAAGGGAAACAAAATACTGGTGGAAAGCAAATGCCCTCAACCCTGGAAGAATGAGAATTAAGGGACTTGGGAGAAACGAGAGTCAGGAAAGGCAGATAGGAAAGGCAAAGAGGAGAGGGACCGCCCCAAAGGCAATGGAAGAAGGAGAAAAACCAGACCCAGCTAAGGAAGCCCTCGGGGTCACCACTCCCAAACATACGAGCCGTGAGCACTTGAGGGTGTAGCACAATCCAGGGTGCACCATAAGTGGTGGGGCTACACACACCCTGGCTCTTTGAGGGCCTTGAACAGAAGGCAGAAGATACAATGAAAACAAAACAATAGGTCTGACCCTTCGAAGAATGAGAGCACAGGAAAGAAGAGAGAAGGGCCATTTAAGGCAGTAAAGTGGAAGATTCCCTAGGCTTTGGATACCCTAATACCATCGGCGTCGGAAAAGAACAAGAGTTGACCAAGGGAGGTCGACAGGAAAGATAACAGAGAGGAGCCCGGCACAAGTAAGTGGAAGTAATGCCGAACTCAGCTGGGCCCAGTGGTCGCCAACCCACCTCCCACTAGGTGTGATACCCTGGGGGGATTCATCACAAGGGGAACCCTATTCCACCCAAGTGTGTCAGGGTTGTAGTTTACGTGGCTTCGGTGGAGTAGTTGGTAGCATGCTGAACTGCTGTGCCCAAGATAGCGGGTTCAAACCCGGCCGAAGTCGTCGGATTTTTTAAGAGCGTTAAAAATCCTTCAGTATGCCTTCCTTCGGAGGGGAAGTAAAGCCGGCGGTCCCATGTCATAGATTTATGGCATGTAAAAGATCCTTCTACAGATTAAACTTGTGTGAAGCTAAATTGTTAGGTTAGATTTCGTCGGAAAGCTCTATCATGTTTGTTGAAGTAATTGTTGGCCAACAAAAGACTCTGGTAGCTGTTGTATATAAGCCGCCAAGAATAACAAACATGAGTGAATTTGAAAACCGCTTGCTCGACTTACTTCCAAGCTACGAACACGTAATAGCCGTGGGTGACTACAATACCAATTTACTGACACAGACGTACGAGACCAAGCAATTACAAAACCTGTTCTCTTCCTACGACATGACTATTCTTCCTCTAGAACCTACAAACCACATTTACTCTGATAAATACGAATCACATACACTCATTGACCATCTTGTGACAAGCAATCTCGACAGAGTTGAAACTTTCGGGCAAATACCCGTACCATCTATCTCCACCCATGACCTAATTTACCTATCGTACTCCCTTCGTGTGCCTAAGTACACACCTAAATATATTATCACTAGAAACATGAAAAATATTAATATGGATGACTTAAAACATGACGCATACAACCTTCCCTGGAATGACATATTACTCTTAGATAACATTGACGCAAAAGTAAATAAGTTAAATTCTCTTATTATTAGTCTGTATGACAAACATGCCCCTAAACATTCGATCAAAGTTACTCGCCCAGCATGCCCATGGTTAAATGAAAACATTAAAAGTATGATGGCACAGCGTGATGCACTGTTCCGGCGATTTAAACGTACCCGTGACGAAACTGATTTTGAAAATTATCGTGTGCTCAGAAATCGTATTAAGCAGCTCGTAAGAAACACCAAATTCTCCTACATACAAAACGTGACAAAGAAGATGAATACAAGGAATGCCTGGAATAATATGCGTTCTCTAGGTATAGGCAAACAGCAGCAACAGACACATGTACCAGACATACTGATTGATGAGTTAAATGAATATTTCACTGAAGAGAGAGTACCAACTAATTCAACACCCCATGATCCTTTTCACCCACTACCTGATCCTTTTCACCCACTACCTGACCACCCGCTCTTTACTTTCCATCCGGTTACGGCAGACAAAGTAAAAAAAGTTACCATATTCCATAAAATCAAAAGCGAGAGGAGTTGATGATATTCCCATATCCTTCATACATACTGTAATATCATCGGTGCCGTTCTACCAATTATTACTCACATATTCAACCATAGTCTTACAACTAACACCTTTCCCTCCCTATGGAAACAAGCCAATGTCATCCCTATTCCTAAGAAAACCGAACCTATATTTCCATCTGACTATCGGCCAATATCCATTCTACCTGCACTTTCAAAAGCCCTCGAGCGTCTGGTTCATGAGCAAGTACTTGAATATTTGAATAGCCGTTCTCTTTTAGACCCTTTGCAATCAGGTTTCAAGAAGGGACATAGCACCGCAACAGAATTACTCAAAGTGACTGACGACATTAGACACGCAATGGACCAAAAACTGGTGACAATCCTCACCCTTCTCGACTTCAGCAGTGCTTTTGACGCCATAAATACTCAGACACTATTGAAAAAGATGGAATTTTATTACTTCGACCAGCAGACAATTTACTTTTTCGCATCATACCTGAATAATCGCCAGCAACGTGTTGTAACCCAGGCTAAAACTTCTCAGTGGCTAAGCAGAAAGTCAGGCGCCCCACAGGGTAGTGTACTAGGACCCTTGCTTTTTGTACTATATATCAACGACATCTCATCTAATTTGAAAAATTGCAAATATCACCTATATGCAGATGATTTGCAAATATACTCCCACTGCAAGACAAATGACATTCCATTGACAATTGAAACTATCAACGCTGACCTTCAACGACATGGAAAATATTCTCAGGAAAATTCCCTTCTTCTGAATCCATCCAAAACACAAGTTATCATAATTGGCTCTCAAAAACTATTGACGTCACTCCGAGATCAAATTATTCCCCCAATTGTACTGAACAACAATGAAATTCCATACTGTCCTACAGTGAAAAATATAGGTGTGATAATAAATCAGACTCTTAACTGGTCTGAACATGTACAGAATGTATGCAAGAAGATTTTCGCAACGCTCCACTTCCTCAAAAGAAAAAAAGATATTTTACCATTTAAAGTAAGAATCCTACTCATACAGACACTAATACTTCCTATTCTTGACTACTGTGACGTTATTCTTGTAGACGCAACCAAAACATTAACTTTGAAACTTCAACGAGCTCTGAACTCTTGCATACGATTTATCTACGATCTGAGCTATGATAAACATATCACTCCCTATTATTGCGCTCTTTCCTGGCTGAAACCTGAACTACGTCGATCATATCACATTCTTGTCCAGATTTTCCGATTATTGTCTGACGACAGACCACTATACTTATCAAATAAATGCAAGTACTTGTCTTCTTTCCATGGTAATAATACACGCTCTGGTTCTTCCCTCTCCATTCCTATTCATCGCTCCTCTATATACAACAACTCGTTTCATGTGGTGGGGTCTAGGCTGTGGAATACCCTTCCAGCCAGTGTCAGGGGTATCACCTCACTATCTAAATTCAAGACCACCTGCTGGGGCAGCCTGCTGAACATTGCTGACCGACAACAAGTGTGACTGGATGTGTGAATGAGAGTGTGAAAGTCATGATCAATGTCAATTATTATTGTTTAATTTTGTCGCCATAATATGTTTATTGTATTATATTAATGTGGTTAAGTGTAAGAGAGGGCCAAGAGCCCTAACTGCGCCACCAATAAAGGCAATAATAATAATAATAATAATAATAATAATAATAATAATAATAATAATAATAATATCCAAGTTTCAACGTTCACCACTAGGTATCATTGATATCTGGTGGCGAAAGTTGGAACTACTTGAAATTGAACGGAACTTGTAGCTCACCCTAAGGGTGTCCGCTGGAAGCAGTTACAGACTCAGGCGAGCCGAACATGTCCTCGGACACTCCCGGCACTAAAGGCCATACGATAAATAAATAAATAAATAAATAAATAAATAAATAAATAAGGTTGAAGAAATTACTGGTTACGAACTGTATAAGGCAATTAACAAATATACTTAGAGTAAATGTGATGTGTGAATGTTAATAATTGATTGTAACAACAAGATTTTAGAAAACTGTGATAAAGTGGTTTTGTTAGTTCATTATTGCAGTAATTCAAATAGTGATTCAGATTATATCTTTCTCTTTCGAAAGCAGGGCAGTCAAATAGGAGGTGACTTATGCTTTGAGATGATCCACAGATACAAGAGTAATCGTCCTTTACTTTAATTTTGAAACGTTCGAATAAAATTGAAATTTTCCATGGCCGGAAAGTAGTTGTGAAAGCTCAAGCTTGGAGTCGGCAGTTTGCATTGGAGTCGGTCAAAAACTTTGGGGGAAGAACTGCGCCCTTTGAAGAGGAAGTCCATAGGTGGTTCCACCGATCGAAGGTGTAGTCTATTGTTTTATCTGTCCTCTCACATAACATACTGGAGATTAATCATACGACACCAGCAATTTGGAAATGGCAGCAGTTTTTGCAAGCTGGCCTGCTTTTTTATTTCCAACGGTTCAAATATGTCCTCTAGTCTAAGATAAGCAATATCAATGTAAAATAAGACATTACATACGACTGTTTATGTTCGACGATAATTATTACTATTTTATGTTCGAACATAAATATTCATAAATATCTGTCGAGATTTCGCCAGTTTTATGTACTGAACAGAGCGCACGGGACGCAGAGAATACCATGGCCTCCTCAAATACCCCACTATGACACAAGAAGCCACGCAGTGAAATTTAAAATAGAAGGCTGTGGAAATCAGCGCAGGTTCGATGCTATCCTTACCTAATTGGTCACACAACTGTTTCTTGAGCTCTGATTGGCGGGAGAATCTGTTTAATAATGAAAAATAGTGTTATAATGACCCTCGTAATGATACAGTTTTCTGACATATAGTATTTACAATTCGACATGTTGCGACAGGCAAAGTGTATTGACATGGTATGGTAAGCTCAGCGTAGGCCAGCTGATGGATGTCTTATTGTCCACTGCCTCCTCATTACTGCTCTGTACAATGGAACAGGTTTAGTCACCAGCTGTTTTATGGACTCGCCCATCTCAACTTGTGGGAAACAGTTGTAGACATGCACTATAAATGGCACAATATGTGACGAGGAGAGATTCATTATAAAATGTAGGCTAATAAACACACGTGACAGCTATTTAGTGAGATAATGATGATGTTAACTGTTGTTTTAATGAGACTAACATCTAGGTTATCGGCTCCTAATGGTTCGGATGATGATGACATTAAGAAAACTAGAATTATGCTAACTGGAAAATTACTGTATATTGGCTTTCACGGCCAGTGAATTAAAACTCAGCAATAGTTGTTTCAATGGGGTCGGGGATGAAGTGAAAGGTTATGTGGTGGTTTCTTTATACGAGCGAATGCCCTTCCTGACACTAACGTCATGAAAGGAGTTAATGAGTGATGAGATTCATGAAAAAAGGGCAATGATGTGGAAGGAAGAGGCCGTGTTCTGTCAGAAGGTACCATCCGAACATTTGCCTTGAGTAAAATGGGGAAAACACGGAAAACCGTTTCAATGACGTTCGACGGTACCGAGTCCGCAAATTGCGTTAGCGAGCGTAGCTACCGCTGTCGGTGGGAACTATTTTTTAAATTAATTTCTATGATTTAACAATTCTTAATTTGTCGTGAAGACCAGTTATCATGTTTGTAGTGTATGTTGTTGTTGTTGTTGGAGTCTTCACAGGCCATCTGCCCCTAAAGTAAGGTTATATTCGTGAATACTACTGCAATTAACTGCTGAACAGTGGCGTGACTACGGAGAGTGATTAGGGGATCTATTCTTGTGAAAAATGTATAGTGTTAGGCCAAACAAAACTGTTCATTTACGAGGGTTTGAGAGGTGCAAATCCTATAGGGATCAAACATGAAAACGTGTGGGTTTGCTTTCATTGGTTGTCTTATTCCCCCTCCCCGCACAAAGCAAACAGCAAAAACAAACACATGACTATAACAGAAATGTAAAAACAAAAGCAGAAAACCGAATTCACAAAGCAAACAGCAAATTAAAAAAGCAAAAGAATAATACAAATACAAAAACAAAAAACACAAAGCAGAAACAAAATTCAAAATCAAAAGCAAAAGCAGAAAACATGCACAAAAACGAAAATAAAAACCACAAAGCAAAATTCAAAAAGAAAGGCAAATACAGAAAACAAACACAAAACCACCATCCCAAAGCAAAATTCGAAAACAAAAGCAAAAGCAGAACCAAAAACAAAATACACGAGGCAAAATTCAAACACAAAAGCAAAACCAGAAAGCAAACACAAAATGAAATAGCTAAATTCAAAAACAAAAGCAAAACCTGAAAACAAACACAAAATCAAAAAAGCAAAATCGAAAACAAAAGCAGGAAACAAACATAATACCAAAACAAAAAAACACAAAGCAATAATAATAATAATAATAATAATATCGAATAGCCTCGGTGCCGGGTGCAAGCTTTGTTATTTGACACCCAGAGGGCAGCTTGCATGTTGAATTTTGTTGTTCCTTGAATCACTATGAAAGTCAAGGAGGTTAGATAGCGCTTTCTAGTAGAGAAATGAGGTACTTCGTGTTGGCGGAAAATCCCGAGATTAATTCTGCCATTATGAACACGGCCTACTGAATTCAAATGGGTTCTTTAACATGCCAACATCGTATGACATGCGTATCGTGATTTTTGCCGCCTTTCAAAAATCACTTAACACGGCCAGGAGCGAACCTGGAAGCTTGGGGTTGGTAGTCCGGCACGATAACCACTCACCCACCGTGGCAAGCTAAAGCAAAAATAAAAAAGTAGAAAGGAACAAACTCAAATTCAAAAACTCAATTAGTTGAGATTTGTCTCCACTCATGCCCATCCAGAAGCAAATCCTAATTACGCCACTGAAGCTGAAGTAAATAAGATAAAACTTATGTAATGACTGAGTACATACATTTATTATTATTTTATTAATTATTTTATGTCCGACGATGTCGAAATGTTAATATTATATGTCAGAAAACTGTATCATAATGAGGCTCATTATGACACTATTTGTCATTATGAAACAGTTTCTCCACCAATCAGAGCTCAAGAAACAGTTGTTTGACCAATTAGTTAAGGATACCTTCGCGCATGCGCTCAAAATCCAACATGTCTATATAAATTACCGAAAGTGCACCGTGCATATGTTCGCGTAAATAAACTGGCGAATATGAGACTAGAAATAGCACTGTATATACCTTAATATCCCCAACTCCAATTTCAACACAGCGCATTGCTTTCAAACGACTTCAGTGACACTTTGACTGAATGCAGATGCACATCGGCAGGCTGTAAACATTGCCAAGCACACAGAGTGCATGCGTCGGTCGGTCAGAGTACTTGGAAAACAGAGATATCCTACCCAGTGCTTGCATTCTGATCATAAAATTCTAGTGAAACTTGTTAAGGTCATACAACTATTTTGGCCGAACCCGACCGTGCCCTTCGAATTTTATTACGTCTCACCAATCCAACATGGCGGCTGTGCGAAATATTTCACCGGCATTCTATATCTCCGAAACTATTACTGATCACCCTTAAATTTTGTACGGTGGTAAAGGTTATGCTACTACTAGAAGTTCAGATATTTATGAATATTTATGTTAAAACATATAATAAAGTTATAATTATCGTCGAACATAAACAGTCGTATGCAACTCGCCTATAATGGTAATTAAGACACGAGTATGTTTATAAAACGAGCGTAAGAGAGTTTTATAATTTCCATTAGGCTCGTTGCATAATGTACTATTATTAATGTACAATACATAAATCTTACCATTATCCAAGTGATAAATACTGTTTGTTTTTGAAGGTTACATTAACTGAACTAATAATGTCTTTCTTTATATTTCAGGTAAGTAGCTGTTACCTTGGAGACAGTAAGTAGTGCTTACACCACACACAGCTTTATTGCTGTATTTTCACTCACAGAGATAGAAGCGGTTAGGTCACAGTTTGAAAATGTTCAGTAAATTATGATGATGATGATGATGATTCTTGTTTTAAGGGGCCTACCATCTAGGATGGCACCTAATGGAATTATATGATATTGAACCCCCACTGCCAGGGGGATGAAAACAAAAATGGTCTATATAAAGCAGACAGTGAGCCCTAACAATGGTGCTTTATTTGAATAAAAGACAAATTAAAAAAAGGATAATGCAATACAATAAAATAACAAGTAGTTCCGTGAAGAACTATACAGCCTATTTTCATATATCCTACTCATGTTAATTGCCACTATCAACATACAAAATTTCAGTTTAATTGTTGTAACAGATTCGGAGATATTGAGAACCGTCTGAATATTTCAGATTGTCGCCAGGTTGGTTTTTTATTTTTGTACTATTACATTAATATTATTGTGTACGTGTGGTATTCAAACTTCAATCGCATGATTAGAACACAAGAAGTAAAAAGGAGATTTTAAAATTACGCACAGCAGCCATCTTGTGATTATGCAAACAATTGAAATAAATTAGATGCCAGTGGATCAACATTTGTATAAGCATTTAACGTGCAACGTTTCACGGCACTCGGATAGTTATTTCGCGAGAAACGTCCATTTAAATATTTATACTTCGCGTTGCCGCCATGTTGGCTTTGTGCTCACCAGGTTACTGAAGTCCTATAGGTGAACATATGTTCATAGTCTCTATGAACATTAAAAAAATCAGCTTGGTTGCTGTAAAAGATTCATAGATATTGAGAACCGTCTAAATATTTTGGAAGCTCGCCATTTAGGATTGTTATATGTATAGGCCATAGAGTTATGTACCATTCAAGGACAATTATTGCCTAGGTTCATTATTCAAACTTTCACTTCGATCGCATGATTACGACACAAGAAATAAAAACTTAATTTTAAAATTTCGCACAGCCGCCATCTTGAGGTTATGTAAACAATTGAATTAAATTAGATGGCAGTGCATTACAATCTGCAAAATCATTTACTGTACCTCATTTCACTGCGCTCAGAGAGTTAAATCACGAGAAAAGTCTATTAAAATATTTCAAATTCGCTTGGTCGCCATGTTCGTTTTGTACTTTACAGGTTTATGAAATATACATAGGTAAACTTGTATCAGTACCTTTTATCACCGTACGAAATTTCAGGGCGATATCTGTAATAGTTTCGGAGATATAGAATGTCAGTGAAATATTTCGCACAGCCGCCATTTTGAGGTTATGTAAACAATTGAACTAAATTAGACTCCAGTGCATTACAATGTGTATAAACATTTGCTGTACCAAGTTTCATTACGTTTGGATAGTTAAATCGCGAGAAAAGTCTATTGAAAAGTCTCAACTTCGCTTGACCGCCATGTTGGTTTAGTAGTCACCAGGTTTTTGAAAGTCTTACAGGTGAACTTCTAGTAGTGCCCTTTATCACCGTACACAATTTCAGGGCGATATCGGTAATAGTTTCGGAGATATTGAATGCTAGTGAAATATTTCGCACAGCCGCCATGTTGGATTGGTGAGACGTAACCAAATTTGAAGGGCACGGTCGAGGTCACCGGGAATAGCGCCATGAACTTACCGAGTTTCATTGAAATCGCTCCAGCCGTTTAGATTTTATTAGGGGGACACGCACACACACCTCACACACACACCTCACACACACACCTCACACACACCTCACACACACACACACACGCACACACACGCGCACACACACACGGACAAAAGGTGATCTCATAAGCCTATTTTTTCAAAATTGAAAATAGGCTAAAAATAGAGATGAACATAATGAAAGCATAAAACAGACTAAACCTAAACTAAAAGTCTTTAACTATATTAACATTTGAGGGGCAGATGACCTCGTAGTTCCGCCCCTTTAAAACAACAATAACTAACTATATTAAAACTTTAAAATGTAGCCACTCTCCCTCATGAACCGGATGACGAGGTTTTCTGACGACCCGTCATCACGGAGAATAAGGGAAAGGGTGTTAGGCAGTTTGAGATTCCTTCGCAGATCGGCCAGGTCAAGTGTGCGCCACGGTAATGTGGGCTCCGCAAATACACTCAGGGGGGGACTTCTCTCTTTAACAAGTGAGAGTGCGTAGCAATCCCATGGCTGATCCGGAGTCGACGGAGTACCACAGCTTCCTTCCGGATAGATCGGAAGGAAGATTTCCACACCTTCGTTGTCTCCTTGATGCCTCTCAGTATGTTGGGCAGAGGCGTGGTGCGCCACGCTTTCCTCCAGTGCGACATTAGGAAACGAAATACAGAGAAATGTCCTCAACCCTCGAAGAATGAGGAGTGAAGGACTTGGAAGGAAATAGAGCCATGAATGGCAGATACGAAAGGGGAAAGAGGGTCCGCCCCAAAGACAATGGAAGAAGGGAAAAAACAGACACAGACCATGAATCCCTTGGGGGTGCCAGTTGTGAGCCCTTGAGGGTGTAACACTATCCAGGGTGCACCAGAAGTTGTGGGGCTACACAACACCCTGTTTCCTTGAGGCCTTTGCGCAGAAGGCTGGAGATACCAGGAAAATAAAAGAAGAGATTTGTTCCCTCGAAGAATGAGGGATCTGGAAATAATGAGACAAAGGCCAATTAAGGCGGGAAATTGAAATACACCCTAGGGCTTGGATACCCTAATACGGTCAGGGTTGGAAGAGAACAAGAGTTGACCAAGGAAGGTTGACAGGAGAAATGATAAAGATGAGCCCGGTACAAGTATGTAGAAGTAATGCCGTTCTCAGCTGGGGACCCGAAGTCGTCAGCCCACGTCCCACTAGTAGTGAGACTTGGGAGGTTTATGTGATAACTGTAGTAGAGTGTAACTGGATTAGGGACAGAGATGAGCTAGGCGCCCCGGGACTTGAATTAGGGTACTATCCCGGCATTTTTCTCGAGAGAGTGTCGAAAAACCCGGGGGAAAGCACACTCAGGACAGCCTCTGTCAGTACCGGGATTCAAACCTACATTACTGGATTTTCTGTTGCTTCTCCCGCGGCCGTGGTGCACGACTTAGTGAGCATGTAGTTGTTCTTGTAAATGAATCTATGACGTGTGCTTGTTCTTGTGAAGAAGTCTAAAGCAATCAGTTATTCTTGTAAAGAAGTCTATGACGTGTGACTGTTCTTGTGAAGAAGTCTAAAGCAATCAGTTTTTCTTTTGAAGAAGTCTAAAGCAGTCAGTTATTCTTGTAAAGAAGTCTATGACGTGTGCTTGTTCTTGTGAAGAAGTCTAAAGCAATCAGTTATTCTTGTAAATGAATCTATGACGTGTGGTTGTTCTTGTGAAGAAGTCTAAAGCAATCAGTTATTCTTGTAAAGAAGTCTATGACGTGTGACTGTTCTTGTGAAGAAGTCTAAAGCAATCAGTTTTTCTTTTGAAGAAGTCTAAAGCAGTCAGTTATTCTTGTAAATAAGTCTATGGCGTGTGGCCGTTCTTGTTAAGAAGTCCAAAGCAATCAGTTATTCTTGTAAAGAAGTCTATGACGTGTGCTTGTTCTTGTGAAGAAGTCTAAAGCAATCAGTTATTCTTGTAAAGAAGTCTATGACGAGTGCTTGTTCTTGTGAAGAAGTCTAAAGCAATCAGTTATTCTTGTAAAGAAGTCTATGACGTGTGGTTGTTCTTGTGAAGAAGTCTAAAGCTATCAGTTATTCTTGTAAAGAAGTCTATGACGCGTGACTGTTCTTGTGAAGAAGTCTAAAACAATCAGTTTTTCTTTTGAAGAAGTCTAAAGCCATCAGTTATTCTTGTAAAGAAGTCATGACGTGTGGCTGTTCTAGTTAAGAAGTCCAAAGCAATCAGTTATTCTTGTAAAGAAGTCTATGACGTGTGATTGCTCTTGTGAAGAAGTCTAAAGCAATCAGTTATTCTGGTAAAGAAGTCTATGACGAGTGCTTGTTCTTGTGAAGAAGTCTAAAGCAATAAGTTATTCTTGTAATGAAGTCTATGACGTCTGGTTGATCTTGTACAGAAATCTACAGAATATGGCTGTTCTTGTGAAGAAGTCTAAAGCAATCAGTTGTTCTTGTGAAAACGTCGAAAGCAATCAGTTGTTCTTGTAAAGAAGTCTATGGCGTCTGGTTGATCTTGTACAGAAATCTACAGACTATGTCTGTTCTTGTGAAGAAGACTAAAGCAATCAGTTGTTCTTGTGAAGACGTCTAAAGCAATCAGTTGTTCTTGTGAAGACGTCTAAACAATTCCTGTGAAGACGTCTGAAGCAATCAGTTGTTCTTGTAAAGAAGTCTGTGACGTCTGGTTGATCTTGAACAGAAATCTACAGACTATGGCTGTTCTTGTGAAGAAGTCTAAAGCAATCAGTTGTTCTTGTGAAGACGTCGAAAGCAATCAGTTGTTCTTGTAAAGAAGTCTATGACGTCTGGTTGATCTTGTACAGAAATCTACAGACTATGGCTGTTCTTGTGAAGAAGTTTAAAGCAATCAGTTGTTCTTGTGAAGACGTCTAAAACAATCAGTTGTTCTTGTGAAGACGTCTAAATAATCAGTTGTTCTTGTAAAGAATTATATGCCATGTGGTTGTTTTTGTACAGAAATCTACAGACTATGACTGTTCTTGTGAAGAAGTCTAAAGCATGCAGTTGTTCTTGTAAAGAAGTCTATGGCGTGTGGTTGTTCTTGTAAATAAATCTACAGTCTTGGGTGCTCTTGTGAAGAAGTCTATAGCCTATGGATGTTCTTGTAAAACTGACAATACTTAAAAGAAACGAATAACGGATGACTTCTTTCTGCAAAACTGTCATGTTAGTTGATGGCAGACAGGTGTCAGATTAAAATCTAATAAACATAAAATGTTGAATTAGGGATTTTGTTATAATAAACACCTGAATTCATGATGTTCTATTTTGTTAATCGTTCCATAATGCTCTTAACTGAGGCCCCTTGAAGCTGTTTGGCGGTAAGAAGGAGACCGGAGGGTCTATTTGATTAGCCCATGTCCCGGGCTGGAATATTCATGACGAGATGGCTATTGTGTTATCTGAGGACCACCATAATGAATAGTAATGTTGTGCTCCTTTGATGGCCCTTGTGCTTCGTGGTAATTGCTCTCAAAATATTCCACTGTCCTGGAATATCATTCATTCTACTCGCAGTGTAGCAGTTTGCACCTTCTCACATTGTGGCAAGTGGTTCAAATACCAGTCGTGACAAGGGAGCTAGGTTTGGCGCTTAATACGGTCGAATCTCGAATCGTTTGGGGATTTGAAATTAAATTCGACTTACATTGGAAATATATTACATTTCTTATGTATTGGTCACAAAATATAATGCACTGTCTGTAAGTAAACAGACGCGACTCTTAAACGCGACAATGTGCTCTGTAATGAAACTCGCGGTTAGAGCAAAAAGCGGTAACAATTGAAAGAAAATGCTGTGAACTCAACTCAATTACATGCAACTTCCCATTTTGATGATGATGATGATATAATGATAATTGTTGTTTTTAGGGGCCTAACATCTAGGTCTACTGTAGACCAAAGTATTATGTGTACTCGAGTTTGAAGGTTGTTTGTGAAGTAACCAATAGACCTACATAAAATCCAATACCATCAACATTTTTGTCGTTCTATTTTACGTTAGCTCATGTAGGTTTGGATTTTTAAATTTATATTTTAATATTTTTTATCGCAGTTGGAACACAAAAAGTGCACTTTTTAAGCGTGTTTCAACCATGCGTCACATTTAAGAATTATTATCTCAAAAGCCCGTCATCAGATCGAACCCAAATTTTAACACAATATACATTGGAATGTTGTATAACTGGTTTATTAATTTCACAATTTTGTGTGTCCATGAAACAAAGTTGTTATCATTGTTATAAGGTAACTTTTTCTCGGCTCGGGGTGGTTGGAAAATGTAGTTCTTGGTTGCGTTGTAATCGTTATACATCAAAATGTTTTGCTGTATGACTGTGAAATACGTAAATTAATTCACTTATTTTATATCGGTTTGTATTTATACGAGGAAATAACACATGGTTCAACAGCTAGCCGCTCCAGCAAAAGCTGTACAGCGTTGCTGAGATGGAGCCCATCACCGCCGAGCGAGACGCGCCATGGAGCGTGTGGGCACCTTTTCGGCAACGCTGTACAGCTGTTCCCGGCGCGGCTAGCTGGTGAACCTTGTGTTATTTCCTCGTACAATTACAAACCGATATAAAATAAGTGAATTAATTTACGTATTTCACAGTCATACAGCATAACTTTTTGATGTATAACGATTACATCGCAACCAAGAACTACATTTTCCAACCACCCCGAGCCGAGAAAAAGTTACCTTACAAAAATGATAACAACTTTGTTTCTTGGACATACACATTTTTGAAATTAATAAACCAGTTATACAACATTCCAATGTATATTGTGTTAAAATTTGGATTCGATCTGATGACGGGTTATTGAGATAATAATTCTTAAATATGACGCATGGTTGAAATACGCTTAAAAACGTGCACTTTTCGTGTTCCAACTGCGATAAAAAATATTAAAATATAAATTTAAAAATCCAAACCTACATGAGCTAACGTAAAATAGAACGACGAAAATGATGATGTTATTGGATTTTATGTAGGTCTATTGGTTACTTCACAGACAACCTTCAAACTCGAGTGCACATAATACTTTGGTCGACAGTAGGTTATCGGCCCCTAATGGTTTGGGGATCGTAAAATTGAACCATTAAGTAAATGTAACTACAAATTTACAACTAAAACTAATATCATTTACACAATAGAACAAGACATGAACACAAAAGAAGAATAAGCTGAGGGATAATAAACGACATGGACAAGACCCTCGAAGAATGAGGTTTCAGAGACTTGGAAAGAAGTACTGGAGCAATGAAAGGCAGACAGGAAAGGGGAAAGACGGAGGGTCCGCCCCAAAAGAGAATGGAAGATATGGAAATATGGACCCAGTTCAGGTAGGGATCCATCGGGGTCAACTCCGTCACTCACCAGCCGTGAGATCTTGAGGTTGTAGCACTATGCAGGGTGCACCAGAAGTGGTGGGGGTACACACACCCTGCTTCCTTGAGGGCCTTGTGCAGAAGGCAGGAGATATCAAGAAGAGAAACAGAAGAGGTCTGACCCCTTGAAGAATGAGAGAATCAGGAAAGATGAAACCCAATTAAGGCGGAAAGATGAAAGATTCCCTAGGCCTCGGATACCCTAATACCGTCAGGGTCGGGAAAGAACAAGAATTGGCTAAGAGAGGTCGACAGGAAAGAAGACGGAGAGGAGCCAGGCACAAGTAAGTGGAAGCAATGCCTTGCTCAGCTGGGGTCTCGTTGTTACGAAACTTCGTCACAGCAGTTGTGAGACCCCGGGGGTGTCAGGAGTGACATTCTAGACTAGACCGCGAGTTATCTTGAAGAAATGCCAGTCTACCTCATCGCCATTGATTCCGAGGCGAATCACTAGCAATGTATGAACTTACATTGATCTACCTTGTGGCGTGCCAGCTTTAATCAATAGCCAATTATTGCTGAAACTTTATTAATTAATAAATTAATTAATTGAATCTCGAGATCAATCTAATTATTGTTTTGTGCATTGTTCCCTCCAGTCGCACAAATACTTAATTATCTCTACTACATGTGCTGAAAACATTGTCTGCCTCGTAGAGCAGGTAAGAACACAGACCAACGTAACTCGAACGTATCTTGTGATATTCCAGGGGCACCATAGTCATGCTACGTCCGGCATTATTCGTGGCGGGCTCTTCTCTTTCATCTTTCCCAATGACCTCCCTTGGCCAAGTCTTGTTCTCTTCTGACCCCAACTGTATCCGAGGCCTACGATGTCTTTCTTTTTCCCCACCTTAATTGATGCCCCTCCCATAGGCGGTCACAACTTGTGCGACGTGGGTAAGCGACCACGGGGTCCCAGCTGAGCCCGGCATTGCTTCCACTTACTTGTGCCGGGAAGCTCTCTGTCATATTTCCAGTCAACTTGCCTTGGTTAACTCTTGTTCTCTTCCGACCCTGACGGTATTAGGGTATCTGAGGTTTATGGTGTCTTTCAATTTACCACTATAATTGGCCCCTGGCTCAACTTTCCGCCTCAATGGCAATGGAAGAAGGAACAACTGACCCAACTCAGGAATCTCACCAGCCGTGAGTCCTCGAGGGTGAAGCACTATCCAGGATGCACCATAAGTGTTGATGCTACATAACCATGTTTCCTGTAGGGCATTGTGCAGAAGGCTGGACATATCATGAAAATAAAAGACCAATTAAGGCAGGAAGTGAAAGACTCCCTAGGCCTCGTATACATTAATACCGTCGGGGTTGGAAGAGAACAAGAGTTCACCAAGGAAGGTGGACAGGAAGGATGACAGAGGGGAGCTGGGCAAAAGGAAATGGACGCAATGCCGAACTCAGGTAGGGTCCCGTGGTCGCCGGCCCACGTCCTATGAGTTGTGAACCCCTGGGGAGTTCAGCCACGTCAACTCACACCTAAGTACACGGGATGCAGTCGAATATGTCCCTAGTACTTGAAAATAAAACATCAACAACAAAGCGATCATTTGCACATTTATATTCAAGCTTAAGGTCAGATGACCTAGATGTTACGTCCCTTTTTACAATTCCCCCAGGGGCTCACATCTAGTGAGACGTGGGTTGGCGACCACGGGACTCCAGCTGAGTCCAGCATTGCTTCCACTTACTTGTGCCGGGCTCCTCTCCGTCTTCTTTCCTGTCGACCTCTCTTGATCAAATCTTTTTCTCTTCCGACCCCGACAGTATTAGGGTATCCGAGGCCTAGGGAGTCTCTTCCTTTCCCATCTTAATTGGCCTTGTCTCATCTTTCCTGATACCGTCCTTCTTCGAAGGGTCAGCCTTCTTTTTCTTTTCCTGTTATCTCCTGCCTTTTGCACAAGGCCCTCAAGGAGGCAGGGTATGTGTAGCCCCACCACTTCTGGTGGACGCTGGATATTGCTACACCCTCAAGGGCTCACGGCTGGTGAGTTTGGGAGTTGGCGACCCCGAGCGATTCCTGAGCTGAGTCCGTTTTGTCTCCTTTTCCCTCTGACCTTGGGACGGGCCCTCTCCTCTTTCCCTTTCCTATCCGTCTTTCATGGCTCTCCTTTCTTCCAAGTCCCTCAATCCTCATTTTTCGAGGGTTGAGACCATTTCTTTTCTTCCTGTCCTTTATTTGCCTTATCCTTTATTTGTTTACCATTTCTTCTTCTAGTATGTAGGTTTGTAGTTAGTATTAGTTATAGTTTTCATTCTCATATCATCTTGCACAATCACCCAAACCATTAGGGGCCGATAACCGAGATGTTAGGCCCCTTAAAACAACAATTATCATCATCATCATCCTTGTTACAATAATCACCCCCATTACTGTAATTTCACCAAAGTTCCAATGAGATTTCCACTTTATTGGCGGCGCGACTCTTCACAGAGTCTACCTGCTGTGTGGCAGAACTGTTGAGTGAGCAATATTTAAAACAGGACACAGGCCGTGTGTATTAAATATTTAAACTCGTTAGGCCCCACCATTATTTAAACTGTGTTCATTTGTCATTCCTTCACTAATACCATTACCTCATAAAGCATTAACCTTATCAAACTGACCGCTTTTTGCATTTCATATTCTTTTTATCGATGCTATTACAGCTCGCCATTTTAGGCAGAAAGAATTTACAATAAGGCTTCGTAAATATAGCAAAAAATATGGCATTAAAAAGGGCTGCAGAACATAACATGAACTGGCAATGTATCCACTTAAGATATTAATTACGGTTAACCTCCCCCACCCGAAGACACTTGAATTCTTATATTGTCCTATCCATCACCTAGTAAAGGTTTTGCACTACCGCTACTGAGGCATGATGAGGATGATAATTCTGGTTTAAGGGGCCTAACATCTAGGTGATTGGCCCCTAACGAAATGAAATTATATTAAATGGAAACAAGAGATTAAAAACAGCCCACTGCCAGGGGATGAAAACGAAAATGCTTTAAATAAAACTGTGAGCCCTAACAATTATGCCTTTTTTGGATAAAAGAAGTAAAACAAAAACAGGATGATAAAGAACAATGAACCAAATACGGCATAGTGAGCAATAAAGAATAGATATATACACAGTAAAAATATAAAACAGACTAAACCTAAAATGAAAGTCTTACACTATTTTTGAAACTTAAGAAAAAAGTAGCCACTCTCTCTCGTGAACCGGATGACGAGGTCAGCTGACGGCCCGTTATCACGTAGAACAAGATAGAGGGTGTACGGCAGTTTAAGAGTCCTTCGCAGATCGGCCAGGTCACGGTAAGGTGTGCGCCGTAAGTACACACAGGGGGGTCTTCTCTCTTTAGCAAGTGGGAGTGCATAGCAATTTCATGGCCGATCCGGAGTTGACAGAGTACCACAGCTTCCTTCCGGATGTATCGGAAGGAAGATTTCCATACCTTCGTTGTCTCCTTGATGCCTCTCAGTTTGTTGGGCAGAGGCGTGGTGCGCCAAGCTTCCTCCCATTGCGACAGATAGTGAGGCTTCTTAACTCCTGTATATATTTTAAATGTGATCACGTTCTTCACGTGGTAAATGTCCTGCACTCTACTCGCAGCGAGATTTTCCTTCAGCGTTGGAGCTAGCATAGGATCAGTTTTGTTGTTGAATTGTGCGATCGGTAACTTTCATCACGTCGCTTCGGGTTGCTTTAAAATTTGCATATCTGTGTCACTGTGTGCCGTATCGTTAAACATAATTCGGTACATGAGGTGTTTCTTCAATTTATTCATATCAATGTTGCAGATAAAGCCATTAAATAGGCAGATTTTGTGAGTCAATAGGGTCTAGCCTGATGGCAGTAAGAACATGGAGAGCAAAACATTATAATTTTTCTCTCACATAATATCAATATTATAAGCAGTTACGTTTGGACCACGGCATCATTTCACTTTTAATATTTAATTATTGCTTTCCATACTTTATTTTAACAAGTTTTTTTGTTTGTTTTGGAAAATATAATTAAAATAGATTTCATGCAAAGAGACTGTTTATTTAATAATTTCTTTTCATGAATAATAATCGAAACATAATTTTAATGATGATGATAATTCTTGGTTTCAGGGGCCTAACATGTAGGTTATCGGCCCCCAATGAAATGAAATGCTATTAAGTAAAAGTATGCTAATAAAAACAGCCCAGTGCCAGGGATGAAAACGAAAATGGTTTACATAAAATGTACAGTCAGCCCCAATAATTATCCCCTATTTGGATAAAAAGAAATATAACGGAGCAAATAAAAATTAATAAAACAAATAAGACATATTGATCAATAAAATAGATATGAACGCAATTAAAACATAAAAAAGACTAAATATATACTAAAAGTCTTAAACTACATTGAGTTTTCAGTCTTTTGGCTGTTTTGATGCAGGTTTCCATGCCTCCCTATCTTGAGCTAATCGCTTCATCTCTACATAGCTACCACACCCTACATCCGAGGCAATCTGTGTAACATATTCTAACCTTGGTCTACCCCAACAGTACTCATTCTCGACCCTTCCTAAGTTTGCTATTCCTGGATGTCTAGGTATGTGTCCTACCAACCTATCTCTTCTCTTCATTAGCACTCGCCAGAAACATCTCTCGTATCCCACTCGTATTGATACCTCTTCATTCGTTACTCTATCTACCCATCTGATCTTCATCATTCTCCTGTAACACCACATTTCAAATACATTTATTCACCTCTTTTCTGCTGCACCAACAGTCCCAAATTTCACTTCCATAATGTGCCACGCTGCAGACAAAGGCTTTATGAAATTACTTTCTAATACCTAAATCTATAGCCTATTCGATATCAACTAATTTCTTTTCTGATTTCTTGCCTGAACCAAACTACCTCTTATATCCTCTTTGTTTCGTCCATCACTGGATAATTTGCTTCCTAAGTAGCAGAAGTCTCCTACTTCCTTTAGCTATCCATCTGCCAATTTGACGTCAATGCGGGTTTCTGATTTCTTTCGGCTGCAATCCATTTTACATTCATTGATTTTCATCATGAATTCTTTCCTCAAGATGGAGTCCAACCCTTGAAGAATGAGGATTGAGGGACTTGGAAGGAAGGAGAGTCATGAAAGGCAGATAGGAAAGGGAAGGAGGAGAGTGACCGCCCCACAGTCAGTGGAAAAAGGGGAAAAAACGAACCCAGCTCAGGAATCCCTCGGGGTCACCAACTCCCGAACTCACCAGCTGTGAGCCTTTGAGGGTGTAGGACTATCCACGGTGCACAAGAAGTGGTGGGGCTACATACACCCTGCCTCCTTGAGGGCCTTCAGCAAAAGGCAGGATATATTAAGAAAAGAATAAGAAGGCTGACCCCTCGAAGAACGAGGGTATCAGGAAAGTTGAGACAAGGGTCAATTAAGGCGGGAAGGTCAAAGACTCCCTAGGCCTCGGATACCCTAATACCGTCGGGGTCGGAAGAGAACAAGTGTTGACCAAGACAGGCCGACAGGAAAGAAAACTTAAAGGACTCCGGCACTAGTAAGTGGAAGCAATACCAGACTCAGCTGGGATCCCGTGGTCGCCAACCCACGTCCCGAAAATTGTGAGCCCTTGTGGGGAGTAGTTAAAAGGGACGTAAGACCAATAACATTATTACAATCACAGGTTTCCAGGTAAATTCTACACATGCAAGTGCACGTGGCTGTTGACCACTAAATGTGGCGTTGAGTCATGCGAGCACTCCTCTTCTTGTCTTGTAGCGAGACGAGGTCTCTGCGCAGTGGAGCGGACTGTACGCTGAATTTCATTGCACGAGCATTTGTTGGGTGGGCTATAATTTAAGAGTGGGTTAGGGAGGGGGGAGGGGGGTACTATTAATTAGCCATGGGGTATACATTCTCCTCTCTCCCCGCTTCCCCCCTCCTAGCCCTCAATAGCAAGCCATAGAAAGCGGCTCCATTGTTTCCCAGCAGTCCTGTTTGCATTAACCCAACATATGTGTTACTTTTTATGCTTAAACTTGACGAATATTGCTTGTGCTACGGTGTAACGTGTAATCCGAACACACGATTACGCGTGTCATTCTTGAAATGTTGATGCTCATTCTTTTAACCTGCAAGCATGGCTTCGAGTTCCACTACCGTCCATCCTTGAAATTCTTCCCAGGGAGTTAACAACTTATGGGACGTGGATTGGCGATCACGGGACTTCAGCCAAGTCCGCCATTATTTCCAATTGTTTCTGCCGTGCTTCTCTACGGCAATTTCCCATCGAATTTCCTTTTCCCACACCCGCGGGATTACAGTATCCGAGGCCTAGGGTGTCTTTCATTTTCCACCTTAATTGGGCCTTGTCCCATCTTTCCTGATACCCTCATTCTTCGAGTGATCACACCTCTTCTTTTCTTATCATGTATCCTGCCTTCTGCATAAGGCCCTCCAGGAGGCAGGGTGTATAAGGAATCCCTCTGGGAGGCCAACTCCCGAGCTCACCAGCCGTGATGACGATGATGATGATGATTATAATTGTTGTCTTAAGGGGGGGGGGGGGGGTCTAACATCTGTTATCGGCCCCTTATGGTTTGGGTGATAGTGAAGATGAAAATGTAATGAAAACTCTAACTAATACGGACTTACATACTAGAAGAAGAAATGGTAAACAAATAAAGAATAAGCAAATAAAGGACAGTCGGAAAATAAATGCCCAACCCTCGAAGAATGAGGATTGAGGGACTTGGAAGGAAGTAGAGCCATGAAAGGCAGATAGGAAAGGGGAAGAGAGGATAGGGTCCGCCCCAGTGGCAATGGAAAAAGGGAAAAATAAACATGACCCAGCTCAGGAATCCCTTGGGGTCACCAACTCCCAAACTCACCAGCCGTGAGCCCTTGAGGGTGTAGCACTATCCAGGGTGCAGCAGAAGTGGTGGGGCTACATACACCCTCTCTATTTGAGGGCCTTGGGCAGAAGACAGGAGATAACATTAAAATAAAAGAAGAGGCGTGATCCCTCGAAGTTTGAGGCTAGTAGGAAATATAAGACAAAGGACAATTAAGGCTGGAAGGTGAAAGACTTCCTAGACCTCGGATACCCAAATACCGTCGGAGTCGGAAGAGAACAAGGGTTGACCAAGGGAGGCCGAAAGGAAAGGTGACAGTGAAGAGCCCGGCACAAGTAAGTGGAAGCAATGCCAGACTCAGGTGGAGTTCCGTGGTCGCCAACCCTAGTTCTACTAGTCGTAAGCCCCTGGGAGGGAGAGGAAACTTTTTGAACACGCCTTAAAGGTTTTGAGAAAAGGTAAATCGAAGTTGGAAATTAGCATGGGTAATATAGGAGTCCCTTAAAAGAGCCTTCTGTTTCTTGTGGACCGATGTATTGACCACTACACTGCTGGTAGGTTGAGCTTACTTATTGAAATGATACATTACTGCCTTTCATCACGAGCCATTATTGATGCCGCTATTAGTCAATATACAGTGCGTCGTAAATTATTTTACCACTATCAAATGGGGTTCCGGGTTGCTTTTTACCTCGGCAAAGAGATGAAAGCATTGCAGCCCATCTAAATTACAAGTATTACTGATCAAATTAAGTTAAAAAATATTGTTATTTCTCCAGGAGCTCACGACTAGTGCGACGTGGGTTGGCAACCACGGGACAACAACTGAGTCCGGTATTTCTTCTACTTACTTTTGCCGGACTCCTCTGTGTAATCTTTCCTGTCGACCACCCTTGATAAACTCTTATTCTCTTCCGATGGTATTAGGGTATCGGAGGTTTTCGGATCCTAACGTCTGGGTTATCGGCCCCTAATGGTTTGGGTGATCGTGAAAATGATAATGCGATGGAATCTATAACTAAAACTAACTACAGACTTACAACAAAAACTAAGAAAAACAAAAACTTCTACTACTGTAGAAGAAGAAACAGAAAGCAAAATAAGAATAAGGTAAATAAACGACAGGAAAAAAGGAAATGCCCTCAACCCTCTAGGATTGCGGGACTCGGAAGGAAGGAGAGCCATGAAAGGCAGATAGGAAAGGGGAAAGACGAGAGGGCCCACCCCAGTGTGTCGAAAACGGGGAAAACCGGACCCAGCTCAGGAAACCCTCAGGATCGCCAACTCCCGACCTCACAAGTCGTGAGCCGTTGAGGGTGTAGCACTACCCAGGGTGCATCATAAGTGGTGGGTCTACACACACCCTGCCTTCTTGAGGGTCATGTGCAGAAGGCAGGAGATAACATGAAAAGAAAACGGATCGGACTCTATGAACACAAGTCTCTGATTCAAATTTTCAAGTTGTTATATGTTGTTCTTATCTATGCCCATTGGACGCAATAAATGAAATGAAAACCCACAGCCTGCTTCCAGTCTCCGACCGGGTCAGGAATGGAATGAATGAAGCCCCCATCTAGCGGCGAGGATATGAACTGTGCCGGCTGCCGAGACCTGACGCACTCCTCTGGGGCAATGATTAAATGAATGACAGATGAAATGAAATGATAGTGAAGAGTGTTGCTGGAATGAAATGTTGACAGGGAAAACCGGAGTGCCCGGAGAAAAACCTGTCTGCCTCCGTTTTGTCCAGCACAGATCTCACATGGAGTGACCGGGATTTGAACCACGGACCCAGCGGTGAGAGGCCGGCGTGCTGCCGCCTAAGCCACGGAGGCTTCGGACGCAATAAATATTTTATTTAATAAAGAAGAAGACATATTAAGTATTAACAAGTGTTAAGAGAATTTAATTAGTTAATAATGTAGCCACCTGGTGTTAAATAGCTGAACTACTGGAATAGCGAACGAACCACACACTCCAATGTTGAGTGAATGTGTCTTTATTCTAACCTTTCAACCCCCCTCCCCCCCCCCCCCCCACTCCATCCCTCTGCCGACTCTTCATCCCTTGTTTTGAACAATTTAGATCCAATCTTGTCCTTTGACCGAGGGCTAAAATAATTCAGCTGTTGTTGCCTGTGAAAATAAAATATAAATCGAATATTACTTTGTGTGGTTGGAAAAATAAATATATATTGACGTTTAAAGAGAGATGACAAGTTGTGTTGTGCTCTCTGATATACAGTAATGTCTGACTGACTCTGGCGCGCCGAACAAAGACATCATGATTTCGAATGTCACATTAATGTATTTCAATGCAAGTCGAGTCGCTGTTGTTCCATTATGTTTGGATATTGTGGTAATAATAATATCGTATGGCCTCGGGTGCTGGGTGCAAACTTTGTTATTTGACACCCAGAGGGCAGCTTGCTTGTCGATTTTTTTTATTGTAGTCATCAAATCGTTTAAGTCACTTACGAAGGAAAGGGACAAAGTCATATATTGAATCTCTAGGGGGCCGGTATTCAGAATGGACTTAAACCCTTGTGCACAAACAAAGTTATGACACTTTCCAACCAAACTATTGCGTTATCTTAGTTTTATTATTCTTTTGACTTATACCCTTTTGCCCTACCAATCAGGACAAAATCTCGTTTATCCGTGTTAACAGTTGGTATTATAACATTGCCAGATGTAATTATCCGTATGAAGAATGGATGGATGCGGCTCTAGAGCTCGCTTGAAAGGCTGCAGATCAAAGAAAGAAAGAAAGAAAGAAAGAGATGATGATGATAATTGTTGTTTTAAGAGGACTAACATCTAGGTTATCGGCCCCTAATGGTCTGGGTGATACGAAAGTAGCAATGAAATGGAAATCAGAACGAAAATTAAGTGAGACGGAAAATACTTACAAAAATAACTCAGATTGAAACTACTCACAAAATTAAGAGCGGTAATACTTACAAACGGGAATTAAGAACGAAAATACACACACACAAAAAACAGAATAGATTGAAAAATACGCACAAAATGTAGGTTAGGTTCAAAATACGTACAGTACAAAATGCAATGTAGAGTCGAAATACTTACAAAATGCAACTGATATTCAAAATACTTACAAAATGCAAATGAGATTTTAAAAAATTAAATGCAATTGAGGTTCAAAATACTTACAAAATGCAATTGAAAATGCACAATGCAATTCAGATTGAAAAACTCCCATTTCAGATCCAAAATACCCACAAAATGCAATTGAGAATTTGCCAAATGACCACCATACAAAATGCAATTGAGTTTGAAAATACTTGCAAAAGAGGTTTAGGTTGAAAATACTTACAAAATGCAATTGAAATTCAAAATACTCAAAAATATTGAAATACTTACTAAAATGCAATTTAGATTGTCAATCCTTACAAAATGCAATTGAGGTTGAAAACGCTCACAAAAATCAATTTAGATCGAAAAGACTTAAAAATGCTACGTAGATTAAAAATACCTACAAAATGGAGTGTAGCTGAAAAAAAATCGCTAAAGGGAATTTAGATACACGGGGAGCCAATTAACAAAAACCCAGTGCGGGAATCTAGAAAGAAAGAATGGAAGAATGAAAGCAAGATATTACGAAAAATCTTAGGCCCCACATTCCGTGGCAACAAATTAATCCACATCAGAAATGAAAGGCTTTACCAAAGTACAGAAAAAAATATCTCAGAAACAATTTAAAAAAGAGGAGAAGAAGATTTATATTTATGGGCACATCCTCAGAATAGACCAACCAAAAATATCTTTGACTACTTCCGTAACAAAAGAACCAAACCACTTTGGTTTAAGGAAACGGAGAGAGATGTAATAGAACTCCAAATCACAGAACATTTGCTCATGGATTAAACAGCCAAAACCATAACCAAGGACCAGAAACAACGGTACCAAATCAAAGTCGAACCCAGGAGAAAGATCAACATTTCTGATGAAGAAAGGAAAGCAAGATGAGGCAATACAGGGCTACACGCAAAGCACAGAACATTAAAAAGTGATTGATTTAATATATCCTACCTCAAAGCAGGGTTAAACGAATAAAAGAAGAAGATGATGATGATGATAATTGTTGTTTTAAGGGGACTAACATCTAGGTTATCGGCCCCAAATGGTTTGGGTGATGGCGAAGATGAAAATGAAATGAAACCTATAACTAATACTGTACTAACTTATATACTAGAAGAAATGGAAAACAAAAGGAGAATAAGGCAAATAAAGGACAGGAGGAAAATAAATGCCCTCAAATCTCGAAGAATGTGGATTGATGGACTTGGAAGGAAGGAGAGCCATGAAAGGCAGATAGGAAAGGGAGAGAGGAGAGGGTCCGCCCCAGAGTCAATGACAAAAGGAGAAAACGGTCCCAGCTCAGGAAACCCTCGGGGTCGCAACTCCCGAACTTACCAACCGTGAGCCACTGAGGGTGTAGCTATATCCAGGGTGCACCAGAAGTGGTGGGGCTACATACACCCTGCCTCCTTAAGGGCCTTGAGCAGAAGGCAGGAGAAAACATGAAAAGAAAAAGAAGGCTGAACCCTCGCAGAAGGAGGGAATCAGGAAAGATGAGAGAAGGACCATTCAAGGCAGGAAAGGAAGATACTTCCTAGGCTTCGGATACCCTATTACCGTCGGGGTCGGAATAGAACAAGAGTTGACCAAGAGAGGTCGACAGGAATGAAGACGGAGAGGAGCCCGGCACAAGTAAGTGGAAGCAATACTGGACTCAGCTGGGGTCCCGTGGTCGCAAACGCACGTCCTACTAGATGTGAGCCCCTGGGGAGAATAAAAAAAGAATACTATGATATATTCATTAGGAATTCTTAAACGATCTCCTACTGATATGGAAGAGATGTGTAGGAATATACGAAAATTGTTGACCTAACCTCGAATACACCAGTCCCGAGGCTGAGTGTAGAAGTGGCTCACATCACAGGTGGGTGCCGTGAGCATGTGAAGATACTGACAAACGGTCAACAGAAAGCGAGTGTGCGATCCGTCAATACTGTTCTGTTGGTCCGGGGAGAGACAGCTTCAGCTCAGCCTCAGACGCCAGGAATTACCATAGCCCCTTCTCCGTGTAACAGATGTTCCCGCGCTCATGATGAAATGCAATAAATGCTACACTTTCCTTCATTCGCATTCCGTTTAGCAAGGAACTCGGCTACCCTCGCCTTGCCTCCCTTAGACTCTAACAACTTGTCCCTACAGCATGGTCTCGAAATATGAAGATGATTAAGGCCCGAAAGTTCAAGCAAAATCATATTTTTTACATATTTATGCATATTTTGGTTATTTGGCACAATGTTTCATATTTTTCTTCTTCGCCTATTTAAGTGCATATTTCTGCTTGAGAAGGGCGTTTATTCTACTTTCCTGTTGTTTTAAGCGCTTTTTTTGTTACTTCATGTTTTTAAAGTCGTATATTTCAATTCGGACTCCGAGAGTCATCACAGAAAAATACTGAAATTATTTTAATACCTAGTACGTGTCAGTCCTTTTTGCAAGTTAATATCAATTACTTTTATTCACCATTCACTATGTGAAAAGAAAATCCACAGCCTGCTTCCAGTCTCCGACCGGGTCAGGAATGAAATGAATGAAGCCCCCAGCTAGCGGCGAGGATATGAATTGTGCCGGCTGCCGAGGCCTGACGCACTCCTCTGGGGCAATGATTAAATGAATGACAGAGGAAATGAAATGATAGTGGAGAGTGTTCCTGGAATGAAATTTTGACAGGGAAAACCGGAGTACCCGGAGAAAAACCTGTCTGCCTCCGTTTTGTCCAGCACAGATCTCACATGGAGTGACCGGGATTTGAACCACGGATCCAGCGGTGAGAGGCCGGTGTGCTGCCGCCTAAGCCACGGAGGCTTAACCATTCATTATGTAAATATTGTAAAATTATTTTCATTTAAAAAAATCCAATGGGTACTAAAATTGTATATCAGTTGTACTGTAGGCTACTTAAAACATTAATATAATAAAATGATTATTGATGGTCAACACCGCTTGAAGTTCCATAAAATACATTTCCTACTATTTACAACCGTTTGTTACTTCATATATTTTAAAAGAGGTGTAGGCCTAGATGAATTTCCGTCTGTTCATATTTTCTTTATATTCAAAATAGAAACGCTAAAGAATACGGAGTGATCGTAATGGCCGTAGTTATTTCATAGTGCATATTTCTTGAAACGTGATGCATATTTGACCATTAGTTAGTGAATTTTTGCATGCATATTTAATCATTTAATAGTGCATGAACTTCCGGGCCTTAATGATGATAAATCGGTATTGGTAGGGAAAAAACGATTTAAGTCAATTCTGAATACTCTGCGTGTTTGGACAAAAGTGTATAAGTTAAAAGAATACCTAAACTATGACAATGCAATTGTTTGGTTGACCGGCCGCGGTGGCCGAGAGCGCTAACGCGCTACCTAGTGTCTAACTGGCATCGGAGAGCGTGGGTTCGAATCCCTCCTAGGCTGTCCTGAAAATGGTTTTCATAGTTTCCCATTTTCACCACCAGGCAAATGCCGGGACGGTTCCTTTCAATAGGTCCACGGCCGATTTCCTTCCAAAATCCCTTCCCTGACCCGTCCTGAAAAGAAAAATACATGGCCATTCGCCATTGTTAATTGTTTGGTTGGGAATTGTCATAACTTTGTTTGTGCATAAGGGTTTAAGTCGATTCTGAACTGGGCCCAAGGTTGCAGGTTCGAAACCTGGCGCAGTCAGCTGGCATTTGAGGGTGCGCAAATGCGAGGGAGCCGTGTCAGTAGATTTACTGGCACGTTAAAGATCCCCTTCGGGGCAAAATTCCGGCACCCCGGCGTCTCTAAAAGCCAGTGTAGTTAAAAGGGACGTAAAACCAATAACATTATTATTACGATTCTGAACACTTTGACTCTTCGCGAAAAAGTGTAAGTCAAATTGTTCTACACTTAATATTTTTCTACCCAAAATGAAGTACATTACACATCAGTTGTTACGTCCACCTTCTCAACATAATCTCCTTGTAACTTTATGCACTTTTGCCATCGATGTGTCAGTCTCTCCAGACCTTCCTGAAACCATTCTTTCGGAGTGCTGCGTACTCATGCCTTGACAGCTGTGTTCAGAGGCTTCTTCATGTTTCCGAATAGGTGATAATTACTTGGTGCCAAGTGGGGAGAGTATAGTGGGTGTGGCAGCACCATGCATCCCATTTGATCAATGGTGGTGGTGGTCTCTCGGCTAGTGTGGGGGAGGGAATAGTCATGTTGCAGAAGCACACCTTTAGCCCATTTTCGTGGCCGCTTAGTTTCAATGGCCCGACGTAAGCGCTTAAGGGTTGCCACATATGTTGCACTGTTAATCGTGGCCCCCAATTCCAGCCAGTCAATGAGGATGATGCCCTTTGTGTCCCACAACACTGTCACCATTCACTTGCCAATTGATGGCACTGTTCGACATTCTTTGGCGGTGGACTGCTCCTATGCTTCCATTGCATGGTGGCCGTTTTGCGGATTTCGCAGAACTGGACACAGCTGTCAAGGCATGAGTACGCAGCACTCCGAAAGAATGGTTTCAGGAAGGTCTGGAGAGACTGACACATCGATGGCAAAAGTGCATAAAGTTACATGTTGAGAAGGTGGGCGTAACAACTGATGTGTAATGTACTCCATTTGGGTAGAAAAATATTAAGTGTAAAGCAATATAGTACTCCCCTCGTAATATCTAAACTATGATTTAATTGTTTGGTTGGGAATTGTCGTAACTTTGTTTGTGGATACGGGTTTAAATCGATTCTGAATGGGGCGTGGTGGCACAGCGGTCAAGCTGTTGGCCTCTCACCAAGGTGGACCGGGTTCGATTCCTGTTCAATGCATGTGAGATTTTCGAAGTGAAATGCCATGTCCTGTGGTTCGGATTCCACCTGAAAAGGAGTTCCCGTGGCGCATGATTGCATGATTAACGGTTACGTAAAACTAAAAGCATCCTTCTTTCCGATTCTGAATACTCTGACTGTTGGGGAAAGAGTGTACAAGTCAAAATAATACCTAAACTATGATAATGCAATTGTTTGGTTGGGAATCGTAACTTTGTTGTCTTCTTGATGGCTGCCAGTTTGTTGGGCAGAGGCGTGGCATGGCGCGCTTCCTCCCAATACGACATAATAGTAATGACATTTTCGAGTGGTGGATCTGTTAACATGATTTCAGATTTTTGAAAAGAAATTCTAAGACCTATTATCTGCGCAATTTCCTGCAAAGATCTGATTTGATGCTTCATATCCTCAAGGTGTTTAGCATTTTTTTTAGCCTATTGCAATAATAATAATAATAATAATAATAATAATAATAATAATAATAATAATAATAATAATAATAATTTATTTATTTTATATTTTATGTCCAACATTGGACCACTAGATCAATTATTCATAGCCTTAGCCAATTTAGTTCTTCGATTTTGCCAATAGGTTTTCAACATCTCAGGTGTTAACTTCTTGTCTGCTGCAGAGAACACCCTTCCTTTAGCTATCTATTAATTTTTGTTGCCAGTCTAATATGTGAGTCTTGTAATATTTTGATTCTGTCAGTTTTATTCTTCAGGTCGTTGAGCGTTATTTGGAGTACCAGCCTTAAATTCTGTAATCCATTTAATCCTGGCATTGCTATTCCATAATTTTTCTACCATCACCATATACAGGGTGTTTCAGGAGGAATGGTAAATATTTTAGGAGGTGGTAGTATAGATGAATTGCAATAAAAAAAATCCATATAACATGTGTTCTATTGCATACCGAGATACAGATGTTGGTATGTAACCAGGGCAGTTGTCGTTTCGTGTGTTGGCACACCGGTTGCCATGGGCACGTTTCTTGGCCCCCAAGGTCCCCGGACCTTAACCCTTTGTAGTTTTGCCTGTGGGGATGGTTGAAAGGCGAAGTCTACTAGGAATAAGTTAACACAAGCGCCGAGTTGGTTGTTCGGATTATGCATAGTGCAGCCCTCGTCAAATAACGCCAAGACGCCCTCCGAAGAGCTACACGGGGTATTATCAAGAGAAGTGCAAAATGCACTGAAGTTGGTGGTGGAATTTTTGAAAATCTACTTTGAGCGTCCTCATTTGCCTCGGCTTTATATATTTTTTGTGTTAAATACTACCAGCTGTATCTCGGTACGCAATAAAAATAGGACACATGTTATATGGATTTTTTTATTGCAAATCATCTATACTACCATCTCCTAAAATATTTACTATTCCTCCTGAAACACCCTGTATAATATTTCAGTAGTATAGATCCCTCCTGTGGCGCTCGCAAGCGACCGATCGTGACAAATGAGCATTCAAATGAAAGAGAATAGACATTAGCTGTGACGAATTGCACTCTAATTTCATAAATATCTATAATTTCTTTAAAAAATGACTTTGATGATGATGATGATGATAATTGTTGTTTTAAGGGGCCTAACATCGAGGTTATCGGCCCCTGATGAAATGAAATGGCGTGAAATGAAAGGATGAAGACAAAAAACAGCTCACTGCTATGGATGAAACGCAAATGGTTTAGATAAAATAGACAGTGAGCCCCAAGAACTATGCCTTATGTAGCAGGAAAAAAAACTTACAAAAAGGAACTCAGATTGAAACTACTCACCAAATGGAGAGCGGTAATACGTACATAAGGGAATTTGGAACGAAAAGACTCACAAAAATAATAGATTGAAAAATACGCACAAAATGTAGGTTAAGTCCAAAATACGTACAAAATGCAACGCACAGTCGAAACACCTACAAAATGCAAGTGAAATCAAAATACTTACAAAATGCAAATGAGATTGAAAATACGCACAAAATGTAATGTAGATTCAAAATACCCACAAAATGCAATTGAGACTTAACTACTTGAACAAAGCGGGGTAGGTTGAAAACACAAAATGCAATTGAAATTGCTTACAAAAGGTATGGTAGATTCAAACTTCTCATTTGGATGGACAATACTTACAAAATGCAATTTAGATTGAAAATAATTACAAAATGTAATTTAGATTCAAAATACCCACAAAATTGCAATTGAGACTTAACTACTTGAACAAAGCGGGGTAGGTTGAAAATACAAAATGCAATTTAAATTCAAAATACTCACTTAAGTCCCAGCCCCTATATTGAAAGACTTACTAAAAAGCAATTTAGATTGTCAATCCTTACAAAATGCAATTGAGATTGAAAAACACTCACAAAATGCAATCTAGATCGAAAATACGTACAAAATGCAACGTAGATTAAAAATACCTACAAAAAAACAAAAGAAACCGCTAGAAGGGGATTTAGATACACGGGGAACCAAGTAACAAAAACAGTGCGGGAATCTTAAAGAGAAAAGGAAATATAAGGAAAAGAGGAGAGGAGAGGAGAGGGGAGAGAGGAGAGGGGAGAGAGTCCGCCCCAAAGGTAAGGGACAAAAGGGGAAAACGGACCCAGCTCAGGAATCCCTCGGGGTCGCGAACTCCCGAACTCACCAGCCGTGAGCCCCTGAGGGTGTAGCATTATCTAGGGTGCACCAGAAGTGGTGGGGCTACATACACCCGGCCTCCTTAAAGGCCTAGAGCACAAGGCAGGAGGTAAAAGGAAGAGAAAAAGAAGGCTGACCCCTCGCAGAAGGAGGGTATCAGAAAAGATGAGACAAGGGCCAATTAAGGCGGGAAAGGAAGAGACTCCCTAGGCCTCGGATACCCTAATACCGTCGGGGTCAGAAGAGAACAAGAGTTGACCAAGTGAGGTCGACAGGAAAGAAGACAGAGAGGAGCCCGGCACAAGTAAGTGGAAGCAATGCCAGACTCAGCTGGGGCCCCGTGGTCGCCAACCCACTTCCCACTAGATGTGAGCCCCTGGGGGGAAATGACTTTGAAAAAATATACAAAGTGTGCGATACGCAAATACTGTTGCTGTAGGAAAATATGCTCCATAATTGCTGTCCACTTCACATTTTCGCCGCTGTGACGCCTATTTCATGTTATTTTAGCATTCTGAGGTCTTTCTTTTATCATTTTGTATGGATTTCAGAAACATTAAATGAAAGGAATGAGTACTCAAATCGTATAATTTCATAAATATCGAGTAACTGGTGAGTGTTATGATGATCCAATTTTCAGTGATTGCCTTCTTAAGTTAGGGAACGTAGAACTTGGAATTCTAACTGAAATGTAAATAGTGTTCTATAATAATTTGGTTACAACCTTTCTCCTTAAGACTCTTATTATAAACCTATTGGGGAAAGTATGGCTTATGAACATGCGAGATTTCTCGCACGGGTCTGCTTGTTTTTCTACTAATTATAGTTTACGGTGTTTGAAGAAGATGTCCTAAAAGTAAGATCCGTTTTTTTCTAATTGTACTCAATCCAGGTTCAATTTCCTAGACTATTATTTGATGCTATTCTAATTGACCATTAACTTGATATTGCTTATTTATGCATGTCCTAATTATTCTTCGATCTGTTTTAAGTAGTTAAGTATAATAATAATAATAATAATAATAATAATAATAATAATAATAATAATAATAATAATAATAATATTAATAGAGTAATAATAATAATAACATTAATACGATAATGGAGCGACTCTGTTGGTAATTGTGTTGGTTTCCACGCACTGAATGCAGCTACTCCCCGCAATAATGGTAATGACTTCATGTTATTAGAGCTTTCATCATATAGATTACACACACACATCCTCTTTAAAAATGTCCATTACCATCCCCTGCAATCATCACTCTTCAAACTAATTCCCATCAAATGTTATTTTGTTTGTATTAACGATTTTTTAGAAGACACAGTTGGTTTGCTGATGACTGGCGCACACGAATTGACAAGTGTGCAATTATGAATGATTGTATCACAAAACCTCAAAAGAACCGAAGCAGGCCGAACAACCAATTTAATTCAATCCAATCTGGGACAAAGTCGATCGCAGCGGGGGTTTACAGACAGAGAGAGACACACACTTGGTGCTCGGGTAAATAATTGAACAGGCCTGTGCATATGTTCTTGTGCTTTGCCGTGTGATCTCAGGGACAGACATGTACTCCTACCATTCTAATAGCCATTGTTAAAGAGGCATTGTTGGTAACTAATGTCCAATTTAATAATGCAGAGCAAAATAGGTACAGTATTTCCATGAGGAAGCAATACACAGGATGCTTATAGATGATGAGCATAATTTTTGTTTTAAGAGGCCTAACATGATGATGATGATAATTGTCGTTTTTAGGGGCCTAACATCTAGGTTTTCGGCCCCTAATGGTTTGGGTGATGGTGAAAGATGAGATGAGAATGAAAACTATAGGCTAACTACAGACTTACATATAGAAGAAGAAATGGTAAAAAAATAAAGGATAAGGCAAATAAAGGACAGGAAGAAAAGAAATTCCCTCAACCCTCGAAGAATGAGGATTGAGGGTATTGGAAGGAAGTAGTGCCATGAACGGCAGATAGGAGGAGAGGCCCCGCCCAAGGTTAGAGGAAAAAAAAAAAATACGGACCCAGCTCAGAAATACCTCGGGGTCGCGAACTCCCAAACTCACCAGCCGTGAGCCTTTGAGGGTGTAGCACTATCCAGGGTGCACCAGAATTGGTGGGGCTACACACACCCTGCCTCCTTGAGGGCCTTGTGCAGAAGGCAGGAGATAACATGAACAGAAAACAAGGCTGACCCCTCGAAGAATGAGGGTATCAGGAAAGATGAGGCAAGGGCCGATTAAGGCGGGAAAGTGAAAGACTCCCTGGGCCTCGGATACCCTAATACCGTCGGGGTCGGAAGAGAACAAGAGTTGACCAAGATAGTTCGACCGGAAAGAAGACAGAAAGGAGCCCGGCACAAGTAAGTGGAAGCAATGCCGGACTCAGCTGGGGTCCCGTGGTCACCAACCCACGTCCCACTAGATGTGAGCCCCTGGGGGGTATTTAACTTAAATAGGAGAGTTAATGCATGGTTATGGTCGATGCATTTCACGAGGCCGTTTGGATTCGTAATTACTTTACGCCTCTCGCTCATGCGTGGACTCAGTTTCAACCTGGATAAACATGGCGGACAGATTAAGAAGCGTGTAGCAGTGATCATTGTTTGCGATGCTTCCTTTAGAATTTCTAGAACATACTGTAGTTATAAAGGAAGCGAAATACAGAAGACCTTATTTATGCCAAAAGCTTCAAATGATATGAACACAAATTATTTAGGAGAACTGACAGTTGTGTGTAAACATTGTTCACTTAGCTAAATAGGACAAGCTCTCCTCGTTGTCTTCGCAATGTAAGTGGTTACGTTGCAGACTCTGAGTTCATCAAATATCCGTTTTTTCTCTCATTTTGTTAGTAACATGTATAATCGTTTATAATTTAATTTTCATAAACATATTTTATATTAAAATAGATGAAAGTTCGTGTGAAACTCAGAAACAAACCAATTCTACCGCCATTGCAAGAGGCGCAAGGTAGAATTTAGCTCTTTCCCTTCACTTTAACGATACTTTAGAGAATTGAGTGATCCGATTTGGCCATTTAACTTAATTGCTTATTAGAGGTAAGGTAATGAACGTTTCTGTTTGATGAAATGCTCATGGAAAGTTAAATCATCAAATATATTATTTCAGTAGTATAGATCCCTCCTGCGGCGTTCACAAGCGACCGATCGTGAAAAATGAGCATTCAAATAAGTGAGAATATACATTACCAGTGACACATTGCTCTCTAATTTTATAAATATCTATAATTTCTTTAAAAAGGACTTTTAAAAAACTGTACGAAGTGTGCGATTTGCAGATACTGTTGCTGCAGGAAGATACGCTCCATAATTGCTGTCCACTTCATATTTTGGCCACTGTGGCGCCTGTTTCATGTCATCTTAACGTTCTGAGGTCTTTCCTTTATCAATTTGCAAGGATTTCAGAAGCAGTAATTTAAAGGAATGAGCACTCAAATCGTATAATTTCATAAATATAGAATAACCGGTGAGTGTTACGGCTAAGCTGTCAATCAATGGACTCAGCACACAAATGGCATTAGCAGTGACGAATTGCATTCTAATTTCATAAATATCAATTATTGTAAAATGTGTGCGATTTGCAAATACTGTTGGTGTAGCAAAATACGCGACATCATTGCTGTTCAGTCCACATTATGGCCGCTGGGACGCCTGAAATGTAAATAGTGTTCTATAATCATTTGGTTCAAATAAAAACATAACAACCTTTCTCCTTAAGACTCTTATTATAAACCTATTGGGGAAAGTGTGGCTTATGAACGTGCGGGTCCGTTAGTAGCCTTTAATGATGAATTAAATGATAATATTGACGTTAGTGAAAACGACCCTTACAGAGGAAATTTCAAATGTTCAGACAAAAATCTTCCTTTATTCAGCTAAGAATGGCTCTGAGAATTACGACTAGGTCAATTGGAGGCAAGGAAGACTGGATGAAGGTCGAACATCGCATGTTGGCGGGCCACTCCACTATAATTTTGCTCGCCTGCTGGAGAGTATATGGCGCTGATAACCCGTATCGGCTCCACTGCGACACCCATTAGCTCCCAGATAAAAACAATTACATTCTTATTGCAGACACTGCGCATGTGCTCATAAAAGCAAACAGAAGGCTTTGCATACATATTTAGGATCTTTATCGGCATAAAAAGTTTGCATCGGCCTACGAAACGTTGGCTCCTCTTAATCACAGCTGCCACCAAGCAGTAATGGAATTACCATGGGCCGGCTAAATGTTACCCTAAATCATCCTAAAATTTACCCCATAACTTAACTGTAGGAACCAAAAATGAGACTTTTGCACTGTTATGTATATTCTTTTCTCTTATATAGTGTAGAGAAATCGACCTTAAATAGCAATACGGAGAAGAGGCAGGCAGCCTTTGAATTGTGGCTTTATGGACGAATCCTAAGAATACCTTGCTTACAAGGAGTGACAAATGTAGAAGTAATGCGAAGAATGATGATGATGATGATGATAATTGTTGATTTAAGGGGCCTAACATCTAGGTTATCGGCCCCTGATGGTCTGGGTGATAGCGAAAATGACAATGAAAGGGAAACAAGAACGAAAATTAAGTGAGACTGAAAATACTTACAACATGGAACTCAGATTGAAACGACTCACAGAAAGGAGAGAGGAAATACTTACAAAAGGGAATTTAGAAGAAAATACTCACAAAAGGAATAGATTGAAAAAACACAAACAAAATGTAGGTTACGTTCAAAATACGTACAAAATGAAATGTACAGTCGAAATGCAAGTAAGACGGAGAGGTGCCCGGCACAAGTAATTGGAAGCAATGCCGGACTCAGCTAGGGTCCCGTGGTCGCCAACCCACGTCCCACAAGATGTGAGCTCCTGGGAGAATGAGAAGAATGAACACAACACCAAAATCCATCAAGATGATGATAATTGTCGTTTTAAGGGGCCTAACATTTAAGTTGTCGGCCCCCAAAGGTTTGGGTGATAGTGAAAGATAAGATGAGAAAGAACACTATAACTAATACTAACTACATACTTATACATTAGAAGAAGAAATGGTAAACAAAGGATAAAGCAAATAAAGGACAGGAAGAAAAGAAATGCCCTCAACCTTCGAAGAATGAGGAATGAGGGACTTGAAAGGAAGGAGAGCCATGAAAGGCAGATTGGAAAGGGAAAGAGGAGAGGGCCCGCCCCAAAGTCAGTGGAAAAAGGGGAAAAACTGACCCAGCTAAGGAATCCCTCGGGGTCGCCAACTCCCGAACTCACCAGCCGTGAGCCCTTGCGGGTGTAGCAATATCTAGGGTGCACCAGAAGTGGTGGGGCTACATACACCCTGCCTCATTAAGGGCCTTGAGCAGAAGCAGGAGATAACATGAAAAGAAAAGGAAGGCTGACCCCTCGCAGAAGGAGGGTATCAGGAAAGATGAGACTAGGGTCAATTAAGGTGGTAAAGGTACACCCTAGGCCTCGGATACCCTAATACCGTCGGGGTCGGAAGAGAACGAGAGTTGACCAAGAGAGGTCGACAGGAAAGAAGACGGAGAGGAGCCCGGCACAAGTGAAAGCAATGCCGGACTCAGCTGGGGTACCGTGGTCGTCAACCCACGTCCCACTAGATGTTAGCCCCTGGGAGGAGGGAGGGGACTTTTTAGATGTATCTAAGTTGCCGTTACGTACCAAAAATAGTAATGGAGATGCAATTACAGTTAATTCGTCAGGAAGGGATATGAAGATGATATTGTTGTTTTATGGGCCCTAACATCTACGTTGATCAGGATGAAAACGATAATGAGAATGACATGAACCTACTGCTACAAAATACAACCGTATAATTAACTTATAAGAATAAGACATGGAGATACAAGATATGAAAAAGAATACCCTCGAAGAATGTGGATTGAGGGAATTGGAAAGAAGAAGCGCCATGAAAGGTAGATACGAAAGGGAAAGAGGAGTTAGTCCGCTCCATAGTCAATGGAAAAAAAGTCCTCTCGGCACGCCGGAAGGTGGAGGTAGATTTCACCGGACAAACTTGGAGATAGGCGAAAATAGGCAGAATATGCAGGTTTTCGTAGAAGGATCAGACCTCATTTATCGCGTGAAAGTATTTTATAATTGGAGATTAATTAACTTTGTTTTTCTTCATTTTAAACATATTTTTAACATTTTATTGTCTTACGGGGACGGTAACCTTCTTGTCATTAGGAGTCCATTTTTAGCCTATTTTCAATTTTGAAAAAATAGGCTTATGAGATCACCTTTTGTCCATGTGTGTGTGTGTGTGTGTGTGTGTGTGTGTGCGTGTGTGTGTGTGTGTGTGTGTGTGTGAGGTGTGTGTGTGTCCCCCCCTAATAAAATCTAAACGGCTGGAGCGATTTCAGTGAAACTCGGTAAGTTCATAGCACTATTCCCGGCGACGTCGACCGTGCCCATCGAATTTTGTTACGTCTCACCAATCCAACGTGGCGGCTGTGCGAAATATTTCACTAGCATTCAGTATCTCCGAAACTATAACGGATATCGCCCTGAAATTGTGTACGGTGATAAAGGGTACTACTAGAAGTTCACCTATGAAACTTTCAAAAACCTGGTTACTACATAACCAACATGGCGGCCAAGCGAAGTGGAAACTTTTAAATGGACTTTTCTCGCGATTTAACTATCCAAACGTAATGAAACTTGGTACAGCAAATATTTATACACATTGCAATGCACTGGAGTCTGATTTAGTTCAATTGTTTACATAACCTCAAAATGGCGGCTGTGCGAAATATTTCACTGACATTCTATATCCCCGAAACTATTACAGATATCACCCTGCAATTTTGTACAGTGATAAAGGGTACTGATACAAGTTTACCTATGTATAATTCATAAACCTGTAAAGTACAAAACGAACATGGTGACCAAGCGAATTTGAAAAATTTTAATAGACTTTTCTCGTGAGTTAACTCTCTGAGCGCAGTGAAATGTGGTACAGTAAATGATTTTGCAGATTGTAATGTACTGCCATCTAATTTAATTCAATTGTTTACATAACCTCAAGATGGCGGCTGTGCGAAATTTTAAAATTAAGTTTTTATTTCTTGTGTCGTAATCATGCGATCGAAGTGAAAGTTTGAATAATGAACCTAGGCAATAAGTGACCTTGAATGGTACATAACTCTATGGCCTATACATATAACAATCCTAAATAGCAAGCTTCCGTAATATTTAGACGGTCCTCAATATATATGAATCTTTTACAGCAACCAAACTGAAATTTTTATGTTCATAGAGACTATGAACATATGTTCACCTATAGGACATTCAGTAACCTGGTGAGCACGAATCCAACATGGCGGCGACGCGAAGTATAAATATTTAAATGGACGTTTCTCGCGAATTTACTATGCGAGTGCCGTGAAACGTTGCACGTTTTAAATGCTTACACAAATGTTGATCCACTGGCATCTAATTTATTTCAATTGTTTGCATAATCACAAGATGGCTGCTGTGCGTAATTTTAAAATCTCGTTTTTACTTCTTGTGTTCTAATCATGCGATTGAAGTTTGAATACCACACTTACACAATAATCTTAATATAATAGTACAAAAATAAAAATCCAACCTGGCGACCATCTGAAATATTTAGACGGATCTCAATATCTACGAATCTGTTACAGCAATTAAACTGAAATTTTGTATGTTGATAGAGGCAATTAACATGAGCAGGATATATGAAAATAGGCTGTACAGTTCTTCACGGAACTACTTGTTATACTTGTGGTCACACTGTCCTTATGCAAGGTTTCGACACTGATGTGTAACTATGTAACGGTCTGTTACTTCTTCACGCAAAATTATATCTCCCGCAGAGATGTTGGTTGGTTCCTCAGTTTAGGGGCTGCGACAACGCGGTCATATAACCCCGTGTACTTTGGGTGAGTGTAGAATCTGTCTGATAAACGGTGTGAATTGTGATAGCTGTATTAGTCTGTAATTCAGGTAAGGAATGCAGACGCTAAATTTCAAGCAGTAGTTCCTAATGTTGCTACCAGATACTAACGTCAACGCCACCCAGCTGTGAATTTGGCTACTAGATGCCACCTCAATCAGCAACTCGCAACGAACGTTGAAACTTCCCCTCCAAAGGAAAGCTTACTGAGGGATTTTTAGCGCTCTTAGAAAATCCGACGACTTTGGCCGGCTTTGAACCCGCGACCTTGGGCATAGAAGTTCAGCATGCTACCAGTTACGTCACCGAAGCCGCTTCACACTTAGTCAGATGTCATGGCAACGTCTGATGGCTCATCCCTCATCAATTTAGTAGTGTTGCCATGTCAACCACTGATAGCTCTTGGCATTTTCTTATAATTCCGAAATCATTTTTCTCATCCCTTGGCGCAATGGTGGCTCATATCAAAAATTCTTTCAGACAAACGTTTTAGGTAATTATTAGGGGAATATTGTCCATTTTGTACGGTTTTGATATTGTGCCTATTAACAGAGATATGATTAATGTTTCCCGAAAAAAACACTTTTTCCCACCCCTTTGGTCAATGGTTGGTGCTATCAAAAAACGTTTCAAACATAAATTTCTGAGCTTTATCCGACACATAGTATGAACTTTGAACGGATTCGATATTTCACATATTAAGAGAGTTATAGCAATATTTCATTTTTCGAAAAAAAAGTCCCCCATTTTCATCCCCTTCGACCGATTTAGCCCAGTAACGAACTCGTCCGAGATTTTATGGGTATACATATTCGGTAAAAAATTCAAAGTGATTGGTGCAAAATTACGGCAGTTATCGTGTCCACAAGAAACTGATATACATATATACATATATTACATAAATTATATATAAACTTTTGAACTGACGGTGGTTTTGGGGTCTGGGGGATGTGAAACGCGAAGATATGTCGAAATTTTCCGGAAATCGAAACATGGTACCCATTGCAATAGTTAGCTTTCTAATGAAATCTACCTAAAATACTGCCGTCAACGACACCTAGCTGTGAACTTGGCTACTATATGCCACCTCAATCAGCAACTCGCAACGAACGTTGGAACTTCCCCTCCGAAGGAAAGCAAACTCAGTTTTTTTTAGCGCTCTTAGTAAATCCGACGACTTCAGCCGGGTTTGAACCCGCGACCTTGGGCATAGAAGTTCAGCATGCTACCAGTTCCGATACCGAAGTCGCTTCCCACTGACATATGAAAACTGAATGTGATCTCGTGCAGTGGCGTTGTCATAGCAACTGCTGATGGTCATCCTTATCAATTAAAAGTAAAGTTGTCATGGCAACCTCTCTTGGCACTTGGCATTTTCTTATAATTTAAATCATTTTGTTCACCCCGTGGCGTAATGGTGGGTCATATCAAAAATTCTTTCAGACAAAAGTTTTAGGTAATTATTGGAGGAATATTGTTCATTTTGTGCGGTTTTGATATTGTGCCTATTAACAGAGATATGATTAATGTTTCCCGAAAAACCCACTTTTTCCCACCCCTTTGGTCAATGGTTGGTGCTATCAAAAAACTTATTTGACATAAATTTTTGGCACTTATCCGACACATATTATGAACTTTGAAGGGATTCGATATTTCATGTATTAAGAGAGTTATAGCGATATTTCACTTTTTCGAAAAAAGCCCCCCATTTTTACCCCCTTTGACCGATTTTGCCCATTAACGAACTCGACCGAGATTTTATAGGGATACATATTTTGTAAAAAAATCAAAGTGATTGGTGCAAAATTACGGCAGTTATCGTGTCCACAAGAAACTGATATATATATATATATATATATATATATATATATATATATATATATATATATATATATACATAAATTATATATAAACTTTTGAACTGACGGTGGTTTTGGGGTCTGGGGGATGTGAAACGCGAAGATATGTCGAAATTTTCCGGAAGTCGAAACATGGGACCCATTGCAATAGTTAGCTTTCTAAAGAAATCTACCTAAAAGGGAAAAGCTCAGATATATCTCAGGTTGCTAACTCCCGAACTCACTAGCAGTAAGCCCTTGAGGGTGTAGCACTATCCAGGGTGCACCATTAGTGGTGGGGCTACATCCACCTTGCTTCCCTTTGGGCCTAGAGCAGAAGGCAGGAGATACCAGGAAGAGAAAAGAAGAGTTCTCACCCCTCGGAGAAAGAGGGTATCAAGAAAGATGGGGCAAAGGTCAATTAAGGCGAGGAATAGAAGGACTCCCTAGGCCTCGGATATCCCAATACTGTCGGGGTTGGAAGAGAACAAGAGTTGACCAAGGGAGATCTATGCGAAAGGTAACAGGAGCCTGGCACAAGTAAGTGGAAGAAATGCCGGACACAGCTGGGATCTCGTGGTCGCGAACCCACGTCCCACAAGTTGTGAGACCCTGGGGGGGGGGGGGGGGAGTTCTTACGAGCCAAGCCGAGCATTGTAACTAATTAGCCCAAGGGTCTGACATTTATATGTGAATTATGAGCAGCAAATAATTCCCAAGGATATATAATGTTATGTCGAAATACTGTGCGAAATTTGGGAAGTTTCTTGGCCGAAAGTGGACTACCGTTAATAAGTTGTGAATGCCACGATCTGTCTGGCTCTATGGAATGACTGAGGTGTTTATATGAGTCGATGGGAGTAGTTGAGATATGTTTCCAAGCACGAGTGCTAATCTGACCACTCTCACGTGACTACAGGTTCACAGGTCGCGCCAGTACAAGCTTTCTCAGTTCAAAGGGGACACAGATTACAAGACACGCTCCAAGATGACGTCACCACAGCACGAGTTCGTCTGGTAGCACTTGGGTCATGTGGGTAGGTAGCGCTTTAATGAGGTATACAATACTAGGCAAGGTGAGGAGTAAGATGATGATAATTGTTGTTTTAAGGGGCCTAACAACTGGGTTATCGCACCTAATGGTTTGGGTGAACGTGAAAATGAAAATGAAATTAAACTAAACTAAACCAAAAACCAACTACATATTTACATACTCCCCCCAGGGGCTCACATCTAGTGGGACGTGGGTTGGCGACCACGGGACCCCAGCTGAGTCCGACATTGCTTCCACTTACTTGTGTAGGGCTCCTCTCCGTCTTCTTTCCTGTCGACCTCCCTTGGTCAACTCTTGTTCTCTTCCGACCCCGACGGTATTAGGGTATCCGAGGCCTAGGGATTCTCTTCCTTTCCCACCTTAATTAGCCCTTGTCTCATTTTTTCTGATACCCTCCTTCTCTGAGGGGTCAGCCTTCTTTTTCTTTTCCTGTTATCTCCTGCCTTCTGCTCAAGGCCCTCAAGGAGGCAGGGTGTGTGTAGCCCCACCACTTTTGGTGCACCCTGGATATTGCTACACCCTCAGGGGCTCACGGCTGGTGAGTTCGGGAGTTGGCGACCCCGAGGGATTCCTGAGCTGGGTCCGGTTTCCCCCTTTTGTCCCTTACCTGTGGGGTGGACCCTCTCCTCTTTCCCTTTCCTATCTGCCTTTCATGGCTCTCCTTCCTTCCAAGTCCCTCAGTTCGCATTCATCAGGGGTTTAGGGCATTTCTTTTTCTCCTGTCCTTTATTTGCCTTATTCTCCTTTTGTTTTCCTTTTCTTCTTCTAGTATATAAGTTACTAGTTAGTTTTTAGTTATAGTTGGCATTTCATTTTCATCTTCACGATCACCCAAACCATTAGGGGACGATAACTTAGGTGTTAGGCCCCTTAAAACAACAATTATCATCATCATCATCATCGTATTTACATACTAGAAGAGGAAATTGAAATTAAAAATAAGAATAGCCTAAGGGAAACAAAAGACATGAGGAAAAGAAATGCCAATTAAGGCGGGAAAGTGAAAGACTCCCTAGGCCTCGGATACCCTCATTCCGTCGGGGTCGGAAAAGGACAAGAGTTGACCAAGGGAGGTCGACAGGAAAGATAACAGAGAGGAGCCCGGCACCTGTAAGTGGAAGCAATGCCGGACTCAGCTGGGATCCCGTGGTCGCCAAACCACGTCCCACTAGTTGTGAACCCCTGGGGGGATACTTACATGAATTTCAGGGTAGTTGCTGGAAATGCTGTCCTTTATTTTTAACGTAGGAAGTTTTGGTAAACTGGCTGTAATTCATCCTCACTGACATTTCTGACCTGTGCAGTTATTTCCTTTTCAAGAGCCTGCAGATTACGCGCATTGTATCTGAAAACATTTTCTTTGAGATTCCCCCACAAGTAAAAATCACTTACTTACTCCTTGACGCTACGGTCCTTGCAGAACCTTGGTCTCCGCTACTATCTTCTTCAAGAGCTCTCTGTCGATTGCCTTGGTCCTCCATCTCCTGACTCCCATGGAACGTAACCAATTCCTCGCTTAGGTCGTTTTCCCGTTTTATCCGTCAGGTTTATTTTCATTCTTTGCGGCTTCTCAACAAACTATTTTTTTTATGGGATAGGGGGTGTCAGCCGTATGCCCAACCCCCAACCTGGAGGACCAGGGTATCCCTGTTAGTCTGGACCTGTCGGGCTTGGGAGGCCCTACCAGTAGTCAATCTACAGTCGGCATAGCTCTCAGATCTTCTGACCACGCAAGCCCCACCCCTACGGCAAGGTAATGATACCATCGAAGGGGAAGTAAAAATCACACGGTGGTTAAACTTACGAACTCATTTACTGGAAGACTTCGTCTTGAGACGATAAGTCTCCACTAGGAAAATTCGATGTTGACGGAATACGATACTCACCAAAAGTCCACATGTAATAAAATGCAATGCCAGCATTCCGGGTTTCCCCGACGCGCTGTTGTGTAAATGTAGATTCTAGTTAAGTGGCGCTGACTCAACGGTGTCTTCCTGTTTGCGACCGTTACGGATTGCGTTCACCTCATTAGTAGTCCAGATTGCGGTAACTTTCATTTTAGGGAAGAACTATAAACATTCCAGCGTCCAGATTGCGGTCATTTTTCTTGGGAGACCGGTCCGGTTGTAACTCCCCTGGGGATTTCCTCACATTTCACTACCACCCCTCTTGCCAGTGTTGAGGTAGGTCTACATGCCATATGTCAGTTCTCTTTGGAATGTTAATAAACCTAAAACTACAAATGTTTGATTTTGTGTGTAGGAGGGGGCGCGGACAAACATTGATTACAAAGGGGATTTCGAATCAAACACAGAACAAATTACTTTTACGAGACGATTTTTTTCGAGGTAATAAAAAAGAAAGTTTTTCATTATATACAGTAGGCTACCTATTATAAAAGGAGATATCTCGCGTCTCAAATGGGAGGAGAGGGGCAAAATTAAAAATTATACCCTGTAAGTATAAAATTTCCCGTTAAAACAATTTTGTTTAAAGTGAAGGTCGTCGATTCCGATCATGAAACGTTTCTATTCTTAAGACTGAAAATGTTATAATCATTGATTTACGAGGTGCTATCAGATTGGGAGGGGACTTGATTTTTTTTAGCGAAGTTTTAAGAACCGTATTCTTTGGTTAGGTACTGAAATATCAGTTTCCCCTTGTTATCCACAAAACTTACGGAAGGTATCAGTCGGGAAGAACCAGGAACCGGTCACCCAAGAAAAGTGACCACAATCTGGACGCTGGAATGTGTATAGTTCTCTCCCTAAAATGAAAGTGACCACAATCTGGACTGCTAAAGAGGAGAACGCAATCCGGAATGGTCGTAATCAGGACTCAACGGCCCTACCCGTCCCACGGCACAGGAGAAGCTCCGTTTTATAAAGAAGGCTGTCACTGTATATTACTAATCGTTCCTGTGTCGAATCCCACAGACAACCAATAAAGCCCATGGAAATACATTTGAAACTGCAGGAATATTTTTTACCGAGACCAGACTTTTCTCATGATCACCTATATATGTAGCCTTATTTTATCAAGAATTAAATCAATCAGAAATGTCAAAGTTACTATTGAGGACATTTAACAGCAGATTCCATTATAAAGTCGAACATGTCTGCGTCTAAATCTATTTATATCTATAAATACGTTTTTGCTTTGTGCTCAGTTCGAGCTCAATAACGTTTCCAATAGGAACTTGCTGTGTTTCTTTTTTATTCAATATGATTTTTGTGGACATTGCATTGCTCTTAAAGTGAGAAAGCTTCGCACGGACGGATTCTTTATTTTTTTTATTTTTTTATAACGTGTGAAATATTTTGCACGTGTTCCGTTAGTGTTATTGCACACCAGTAAATATTGCGTTTTTGATGGTGCTGATGATAATTGTTGTTTTGAGGGCATAACATCTAGGTTATCGGCCCCAAATGGTTTGGGTGATAGTGAGAATGAAAGATGACATGAAACCTACAACTAAAACTACGCGTAACTACAGACTTAACAACTCCAGTAACTTAGAAGAAGAATATGACAAAGAAAGGAAAAAGGAAACCTCCCATCCCACGAACAGTGAGGCCTGAGGGACTTGGAAAGATGAAGAGACATGAAAGGCAGACGGGAAAGGGAAAGAGGACAGGGTCCACCCAAAAGGCAACGAAAAAAAAAAAAGAGGAGAAACCGAACCCAGCTCAGGAATTCCTCGGGGTCACCAACTACCGAGCTCACCTCCATCCAGTCGAGAGCCCTTGAGGATGTAGCACTATCCAGGGTGCATCATAAGTGGTGGGACCTTGAACAGAAGGAAAGAGATAACATGAAAAGAAAGAGAAGAGGTCTGACCCTCGAAGAATGAAGGCATCAAGAGAGATGAGACAGGGTCCAACTAGGCGCGAAATAGAAAGACTCCCTAGGGCTCGGATAGCCTATTACCGTCGGGGTCGGAAGACTACAAGAAAAGATTGCCGAGAGGAGCCCATCAAAGTGGAAGAAATGCCGGACTTGGCAGGGATTGCGTGGCATCAAGTTGTGATCTCCTGAGGGTTATTGACCGATTTAAGAACAATAATTTGACATTACAAAAGGCAACTCAAAAATTACTCAAGTTCTACATATTTTACAGGTATGAACCCATTAGTTTTAAATGATTATCCTTTTTTATTTTGCGAACTATATTTGGGTGTATGAAACACGTAAATTGTTGCTTTAGGAAATAGCTAAATCTACTAAATCTTATGGAGGTAATAAAATAGGCATATTTGAGCTATCCGAAGAATTAATGTATCCATAATGGGGAACTGAGGATCCCATTCTCTGTCAACAGGAGAATTTCTTTGAGCATATTGTGAGGCGACAAGGAGCTAATCTGGATAAATCCGTCATGGGAGGGAAGATAGAATGCAGTACACAGCGGGAAAGGACTGCCGGTAGATGGATGGGACAAGGGGAATCAAATCACTGGCTTTGGCTTGAAGAGATGGTGCTACCTCTGTGTGGAGGACGCTTATTTATCAGCCACAGGGGCTCACAACTGGTGGGACGAGGGTTGGAGACCACGGGACCCCAGCTGAGTCCGGCATTGTTCCACTTACTTATGCCGAACACCTCTCTGTTGTATTTCCCGTCAACCTTCCTTGGACAACTCTTGTTCTCCTCAAACTCCGACGGTATTAGTGTATCCGAGGCCTAGGGTGTCATGAAATTTGTCACCTTAATTGGCCCTTGTTTCATCATTCCTGATCTATCATTCTCCGAGGTGCCATGCCTTTTCTTTTTCTCTTCATGATATCTCCCGCCTTCTGCTCAAGGGAGTGAATAGCCCCGCCACTTATGGTAGGATAGTGAATAGTGCTACACCCTCAAGGGCTCCCGGCTGGTGAGTTCGGAAGTTAGCGACCCCGAGTAATTCCTCAGCTGGATCCGGGTTTTCCCCTTTTCCAGTGAATCCTCGCCTCTTTTCCTTTCATAAATGCCTTTCATACCTCTATTTATTTCTGAGTCCCTCAATTCGCTTTCTTTGATGGTTGAGGGCATTTCCCCCCCTATTCCTTCCTTAGGAGCGATAACCTAGACATAAGACCCTTTTTAAACCAATTATTATCATTATACGTATTTATTCAATGATTCATTAAATTACTCATTTACTTACTTACTTATTTAGATAATAGTTTTATTTATTTATTTATTTATTAACTTACTTATTTATTAATTTAAATATTTATTTATTTACTTATTGAGGTATTTATTTACTTATTTATTGAGGTGTTTATTTATTGTTGTATTTATTTAGTTATTTATTTATTTCGGTATTTATTTATTTACTTATTTACTTACTTATTTATTTTGGTATTTATTTACTGATTTATTTATATAGGTATTTACTTAATTATTTATTTAGGCATTTATTTACTAATTTATAAATTTAGGTATTCTTTATTTATTTATTTATTTATTTATTTATTTATTGAGGATTTTATTTACTTATTTATATATTTAGATATTCATTTTACTTATTTATTTATTTCGGTATTTATTTACTTATTTACCTATTTATTTATGTTTTATTTTGTTAACTTATTTATTTATATTTATGTAGGTTTTCACGGCCCATCGAATAATCTTCAGAACGGCTTTTCTTGATATCTGAATATAAAAGACACCCTAGGCCTCCGCCTATATCCTAATATCAAGTCTATTAAAACATAGTTGACCAGGGGAGGAAATAGGGTTTCCATGGTTGCCAACCCACGTCCTAGTTGTGAGCCCCTGGGCTCTCACTCTCTTACTCGTCATTTACGCTAGCCAGTGGTCACTGGCTTCCACAAATTGGAATAAATCTGCAACATTCATCTGGCATTTAGTGATGAATGCAGCTCAAGTCCCCGATCGCTGTGCTGCAGCCCATTTATCAAAAATATCAGACTTAAGCAGTAAATAATGTGTTAATTATTGGTGTCGCATCCATCAGACCTCGTGACACCAGCCACTTCATTATTAACGTGTTGTATCGCGGTGGGCGAGCGTCTTTTTTATTTAATGTGCAGAACGTATTGGTGGTGGTGGTGATTGTTGTTTCAAGGAATGCCCTTCATGATCACTGTCAGTATAGGGGATCATTCCTCTACCGTCACAAGGGCTGAACACACTGTGTCACTAGATACAACTGGGGATGATGATAATTGTTGTTTTAAGGAGCCTAACATCTAGGTTATCGGCCCCTATTGAAACGAAATGTTATGAAATGAAAGGATGAATATAAAAACAGCCCACTGCTGGCGGATGAAAACGAAAATGGTTTATATAAAACACACAGTGATCCCCAACAATTATGCCTTAATTGGATAAAATAAGAAAATACAAGGATTGTAGAAGAACGATAAAACAATATAAGGCATATAAAATAATAAAAATAGATATTAACACAATCAAAGTATCTTACCAGATGGAAGATGATGGTACAAACCAAATTGCGAACTCTACAAACACCAGGAAAACCTCACCAATGCCATAAGAAGGAGACGCCTGGCTTTCTATGGTCACCTGTACAGAATGGAACACCACGGGCTGCCTTATAAGATCTTCAAGGTAGCCAAGAAGCGTAAAGCCTCTGGGTCCTTGTGGGTCAAACAAATTGAGAAGGATCTTGCTAAACTTAATATTCAGCAAGACACAATAAATGGCAGGAGTCGCTACCGTCTGGCAGTTGAAACCAGGCCTTTCATTACACCACAACGCGTCCAGGAAATGGTCCGAGGAACGTAAGATAGAGTTCAGCAAGAAATTTGAAAGATTATTGGTCGAATAGAAAGGCTCAAGATTTTAGTAAAAAAAAGCAGCCGCCATACAATCCACCCAAAACACCAGAAGTGGCAGACAACAGCTAAAGCACAAGCACCGTGGTCCATAGGGTGGCCCAAACGACCGAAGAAGAAAATACATAAAACGAAACTAAAAGTCTTAAACTACATTTAAAAAAGTAGCCACTCTCCCTCATGAGCCTGATGACGAGGTCTAGTGACGGCCCGTCGTCTCGTAGAACAGGCTGTTCCAGCCGTGCTACGTACTCGCCGCCTTGTGTGAGTAAACCTGCAATATGCAATACAGCTCTGCTCTAGGGGCTGCTGTTTCCAAGCGGTGGATACATCAAGACTGGCAGAAAGCGCATGGACTTTTACTATGACCTTCGCCCAGTGACGTATTGGCTATCACCCCCCGTCCCTCTCCAACCGTGCTCCGAGCATCACTGCTGAGTACTCGCGTGTACGCATACTCAAACTCGTGGATTTGGAACAGCCTGACGTAGAACAAAGGAGAGCGTGTTAGGTAGTTGGAGAGTCCTTCGCCGATCAGCCAGGTCCGGACGGCGCAACTACTCACTAAGTGTGGGGAGGGGGGCTTCTCTTTTGTGCAGGTGGGAGTGCGTAGCAATCCCATAGCCGATCCGGAGTCGACAGAGTACTACACCTTCCTTCCGGATAGACCGGAAGTAAGATTTCCATACCATCCTTGTCTCCTTGATGCCTCTCAGTTTGTTGGGCAGAGGCGTGGTGCGCCACGCTTCCTCCCAATGCAACAGGGGGAGATTGTGACAGGCGACTGCTAACTTGGGTCTAATGAAGGAAGGGTCAGGGAAAGGGATTTTGGAAGGAAGTCGACCATGGGGCTGTTGAAAGGAATGGTCCCGGCACTTGCCTGGTGTTCAAAATGGGAAACTAAGAAAACTATTTTCCTGACGGCTGAGATGAGATTCGAACCCACGCTCTCCCGATGCTAGCGAGGCACAAGTTATAACATCTTCACTCGCAGCCACCGTGGCCGCTCGAAGTAATGTTACTCACTAAAAGGATACCGTAGTTATTTATCTCTGCTATCTGTTGTGTCTCGGGTTGGCTCGCTGCGTCTGGAGTGCCGACATTTCGTCAACGCGACTGCAGGCTTAGTCATTATGATAATTATAATTTTTTTAAAGGGCATCTAGGTTATCACTGCCTAATGATTTGCATAGTAGTAAAATGAAAAGGCCTAAGTAATATTAATTACTGACTTACATACTAGAAATGGAATATAGGCTATACTGTAAGAAGAATACGGGAAATAAAAGACAGGTTAAAGAAATGCCCTCAACTTTCGAAGAACGAGGATTAAGTGACTTGGAAGAAAGTAGAGCCATGAAAGGCAGATAGAAACATGCTCAGAAATCCCTCGGGGTCGCTAAGTCCCAAACTCACTATCCGTGAGCCCTTGAAGGTGTAGCATTATCCAGGATGCACTATAAGATATGGGGCTAGACACACCCTGCTTCCTTTAAGGCCTTGAGCAGAAGGCAGGAGATGCCATGAAAAGAAAAACAATAGTCTAGGTCTCACACCTCGAAGAATGAGGGATCAGGAAAGATGAGACAAGGTCCAATTAAGGGGGGAAAGTGAAAGACTCCCTAGGCCTCGGATACCCTAATATTGTTGAGATAGTAAGAGAACAAGTGTGGACCAAGGGAGGTCGGAAGGAAAGATCAAAGAGAGGAACTCTGCACAAGTACGTGGAAACAATGATGGATTCTGATGGGGAATTTCACTATAGGAGCGTATGACCTACCTTTTTGCCCTTTAAAACAGCAATCGCAACCATCACCACTCATTCAGGCGGTTCGTGTTCGATTCTTGGTTAATGATCTTTAGAGATTGGAGGTGATATGTCAAATTCGGTGATTCTTAACCCATGGAGATCCCTTGGTGTCACATAAAAGTACCAGCGTCCTTCTTCTATTTATTTGGAGAACTGTTCCATTAAAATGTTTATAATTATTGGTGGTGCACGCTAAACAAGTAGGAATATTAATAACAAATAAAAAGCCGGATCCATTGCACTCTAATTTGACAGCTCGATTGTAATTGCTTTTTCTTTTTGTTAGCAAACCGCGCGTATCGAGTTAGAGCTCGCCGATTGATATTGAAAAGCAATTTGTAAATTGAATACAGGATGGGTGCTGGTAAGTCCCTGTATTGTGAGTGGCGGGGGGGAGGGAGGGGAGGGGAGGGGAAGCACCCATAACCGTATTACTGCATCTGTTCACGTGATATTGTACCGCGGTGGGTTTGATTGACAGCCCTATATAGCAAATTGTCAGCGCCCGTCATTGTCAAGTTAGACTGATGTGGAAGGGAGTGGGGGGACCTTTCAGGGTATTACCGATATGAAGACCGGCGCGAGCGCACTCTGTCCGCAATTACCCTGACTCAAGTGGTGCAGGTCGTATGGCGGCATCGCGTGTCACAATCTGGGGCTCACAACTAGCGGAACGGGGGTTTAAGGGTCCTAAAATCACGGTCTAATGGTCTGACTGATCGTACAAATGAAAGATGATCAAATGAAACCTACACTAAAACTAACTACTGACTTACAAACTAGAAGAGGAAATGGGAAACAAAAAGGAGAAAGTAAATAAAAGACAGGAGGAAAACAATGCCCTCAACCATCGAAGAATGAGAATTGAGGGACTTGGAAGGAAGATGATGATGATAATTGTTGTTTTAAGGGGCCTAACATCTAGGTTATCGGCCCCTAATGGTTTTGGGTGATAGTGAAAGATGAGATGAGAATGAAAACTATAACTAATACTAACTACAAACTCACTTACTAGAAGAAAAAATCGTAAACAAATAAAGGATAAGGTAAATTAAGGACAGGAAGAAAAGAAAGGCCCCCAACCCTCGAAGAATGAGGATTGAGGGACTTGGAAGGAAGGAGAGCCATGAAAGGCAGATAGGAAAGGGGGGAAAGAGGAGAGGGCCCGCCCCAAAGTCTGTGCGAAAGGGAAAAAAACGGACCGAACTCAGGAATCCTCCGGGATCGCCAACTCCCGAACTCACCAGCCGTGACCCCTTGAGGGTGTAGCACTATCCAGGGTGCACCAGAAGTGGTGGGGTACACCCTGCCTCATTGAGGGTCTTGAGTACAAGGCAGGAGATGACATGAAAAGAAATAAAAACTGACCCCTCGAAGAATGAGGGTATCAGTAATGATGAGACAAAGGCCAATTAAGACGGGATATTGAAAGACTCCCTAGGTCTCGGATACTATAATATTGTATGGTTGGAAGATAACAAGAGTCGACCAAGTGAGGTCGTCAGGAAAGATGATAGAGAGGAGTCTGCCACAAGTATGTGGAAGCAATGCAGAACTCAGCTGGGGTCCCGTGGTCGCCAACCCACGTTCCACTAGTTGTGAACTCCCGGGGAAACATTTAGATGATGGTGATGATAATTGTTGTTTTGAAGTGGCCTAACCTCTGGGTTATCGGCCTACAAATAAATTAAATGGAATGAAATGGTGAAGGTAAAAAAATAGCCCACTGCTAGGGATGAAAACGAAAATGTTTTGTATAAAACATACAGTGAAACCCTAATGCCTTATTTGGATAAAGAAATAAAAGTGGATAAAAAAAACATGTTGTTTATGTCGGAGTCTTCAGTCTTTTGACTGGTTTGATGCAGTTCTCCAAGCCTCCCTGTCCTGAGCTAATCGTTTCATCTCTACATAGCTACCACACCCTACATCCGAGGCAATCTGTTTAACATATTCTAACTTTGGTCTACCCCTAGAGTTCTTCCATAACTAAGCTTGCTATTCCTGGGTGTCATAGCATGTGTCCTACCAACCTATCCCTTCTCTTCATTAGCAGTCGCTAGAAACATCTCTCCTCTCCCAGTCGTCTTAATACCTCTTCGTTTGTAACCCTATCTACCCATCTGATCTTCATCATTCTCCTGTAACACCACATTTCAAACGCTTCAATTCTCCTCTTTTCTGCTGCACCAATAGTCCAAGATTCACTTCCATGGAGCGCCACGCTCCAGACAAAGGCTTTCAAAAATGACTTCCTAATACCTAAATCTATATTCGATGTCAACAGATTCCTTTTTTGTAGAAAACCATAACACAGGTTAAACCTAAACTAAAAGTTTTAACTACATTAAAACTTAAAAAAGCAGCCACTCTCCCTCATGAACCAGACGACCTGCTAAAATAACGTCCGGGTCGAAAGGGAATAAGTGTTGACCAAGGGAGATCGACAGGAAGGATGTAAGAGAGGAGCATGGCAATGCAGGGGAAACCAACCCACGCAACGCAAGTTGTGGGGAAACATTTAGATAGGGGAAGTAAAGTTGTACCGCAGCTAATAAGATGTACGAAGGTGCACACATGTTGTGGTGTCAGTATATTAATATGTATCAGTGAAATCAAGAGCTCGCGCATTCCTGCGGTGCCGCGCGCGCGCTTTGATGTGACTCACGTGAACTCTGTTCAACACAAAGAGCAAACAAGAAGGTTTTTACCTCAGGTTATCGGAACTACAAATTACCCAGGAATCTCCCTCCCTCTCCCTCAAGTGGAGGCGTACAGAAAATAACTACCATCAGAGCGGGCGATCGGACAGCGAGACTCGGGGGATACAGTCGCTACCCAGCAGAGTGGATCCTCAACTTATGTTCTGTTATTCGGTGGCGTAGTTGGTAGCATGCTTAACTGCTGTGCCCAAGATCACGGGTTCAAATCCGGCCGAAGTCGTCGGATTTTTTAAGAGCGTTGAAATTCTCAGTATGCCTTCCTTCGCAGAAACTTCGTTTTTAAGAAAACAAGAAGCAAATCGTATAACATTTGGGTATCAGGACTTTAAGAAATAATTTGACCCTGCTGAGTTCGAAAATGCCTGATGCCCACTCGAGAAATTGACCGGAAGTCCACGATTCAAGATGACGTCCAAGATGGCGGCTTTTTCCCGAAGTTTGCTACTTTGAGCTCGCGAGTAAAATCTATTCAACATTTGCGCCGTTTTTCTTCGCAGCTATGTACTGTAGAGGAGGCATGCAGCTACCCGTTACATACAGTGTTTATCCTGAAACTTGGAATTTTAACCCTGGAACTATACCTGAAATCATACTTATGTTTTTTTTAAGTTACTTTTGTTTCGCTTTGATTACGGAAAAAGTACACGGTAAACGAAACTTTGGGACGCTACATTAATTGTATTTCTAGCATTCAGAATTACGATGCGTATACGGGAAGTAAAGCCGGCGGTCCCATGTCATAGATTTATGACATGTAATAGATCCTTCCACTAACTAAACTTGTGTGAAGCTAAATTTCTACGTTAGATTTCGTTGTCAAGCTCTATCAAAGTTCCAATCGTTCACCACCAGGTATCACTGGCATCTGGTAGCGAAAGTTTGAGCTACTTGAAATTAAACAGAACTTGTAGCTCACCCCATGGCTGTCCGCTGGAAGCAGCTACAGCCTCTGGCGAGCCGAACATGCCCTCGGACACTACCGGCACTAACAACCATACGCTAAATAAACAAATAAATTGTTGTTTTAAGGGGAGGAACAGTGAGGTCATCTGCCCCTCTTAACAAATATAATATTATACAACTTTGGATGAATTGAAAACTTACAGGTGGGTGCCTAAATACGATTTTAAAAAAGTCTAAATTTATAAAGCAGAAAATAAACAAAATAACTGCAAGATCGAGAAGGCTGTGACTAGATAATGTTCGTACTTCCTCAACTCACGAGGACTGGCGCTAGGGTATTTTCGATCCAAGACTTAAACAACGCTCTATATTTTCGTTTTGGTCAGCCCTTATTTCCTGTCGCTCACTGTACCTTCCTTCCTAGCCCTGAACTTCAACCTACAAAGGTACCATGTCCTTTACCTTCTGAACATCCAAGTTATTTCTATATTATTTACGGTCGGGTCAGATTCACCCATGGCGCCAGTCCTCACGTGACAAATCAGCTTTCGTTAGTCGGGACAATCTGTAAAAAATAAGGGGAAAATCTAACTATTGTGGTGCAGCACAAGCACATAGCTCTCGTTCTTATTGATCTACGTTTAGGGTCTGGGGACACCTTGGTCATCAACTCCTTTGTTCAAAAAATCGTGATGACTGCTTTACCACCTCTATCAAGGCCAATCATAGTGTTACGAATATTATTATCATTTTTCTGCGTGTTAAAATTGAAAAATATAAGTATACTTCATTTTATATTTGAAATAGTTCATAGGAAGACGCCAGGTGTAAAATTACTTAATTAAAATCCGTACGACTACGACAAAAAGGGGGTGACACACTATGGGTCATAATGACCCGGCACCAGTCCTTGTGTTATATTTTTTACGCCATTTCTCAAGGTTTAATTAAATCATATAGAGATGTTCTTAGATATCACATTGGAGTACGATTAATCTATCAACACATTCTAGATACCCACAACACTCTTATTCCTGATATTTGTGGACCTTACATGAAGTGCAAAATACACAACACAAAACTCTGTTCTGATCATCCCACCTCTGTTGATAGAGGTCGGCTTCACTTAACGAACACATCGAATGAACACATTTCTGACATTCAACCCACCAAGTACCAAACCAACCTACGGATCATTATAATGCTCTAATTAACCCTGATTATAACAGCAGTTCATCTGGCACCCAAATGACAACTGCAATAACTACCAAAGAAACCAATCTCTCAATCTCTCCCCTCCAAAGAACAAGCTATCGTCATTGAATCTCACGATGGAATCAATATCAAAGATTATGTGCTAGCTGTAGGAAAACACACTAGCCCTAGCAACATTCGTTTTGTTTCACGAATATCGAATGGACGAATATGAATTTTTCTTTCTAGCAATTATGAAAATGAAAGATGATCAAATGAAACTTACAACTAAATCTAACTACTGACTTACAAACTAGAAGAAGAAATGGAAAACAAAAAGGAGAAGAATGTAGATAAAAGACAGGAGGAAATGAAATGACCTCAACCCTCGAATCATGAAGAATGAAGGAGAGCCATGGAAGGCAAATAGGAAAGTGAAAGAGGAGAGGGCCCACCCAAAATGCAATCGAATAAGGGGGAAAACCGGACCCAGCTCAGGAATCTCTCGGGGACGCCAACTCCCGAACTCACCAGCTGTGATCCCTTGAGGGTGTAGCATTATTCAGGGTGCACCACAAGTGGTGGGCTACACACACCCTACCTCCTTGAGGGCCTGGAGCAGAACAGGAGACATCTGAAAGAAAAACAAGAGGTCCGACCCCTCGAAGAATGAGGGATCAAGTAAGATGAGTGAATGGCCAATTAAGGGGGGCAAATGAAAGACTCCCTAGTCCTCGGATACCCTAATACCGTCGGGATCGGAAGAGAACAAGAGTTGACCAAGAGAGGTCGACAGGAAAGAAGACATAGTGGAGCCCGGCAGAAGTAAGTGGAAGCAATGCCGGACTCAGCTGGGGTCCCGTGGTCGCCAACCCACGTCCCACTAGATTTGAGCCCCTGGGGGGGTCTTTCTAGCAAGAAAGTTGTTGAAGAGTTAATATTAGCAAACCCCAAGATCTTAATAAACAATGTATCTTTGGAAATCCGACCCCTCTTAACAAAAGACAAGCGTATTATATTATCAAACGTTTGTCCTGTGATACCCAGCTAAGTAAATGAAGAGGAATTGTTAAACATTGGTGTGAAAATCATGTCTAAGATTACCCCTATCAGAGCAGGCTTATCTATCCCAGGTTTCTCTCATATTTTAAGCTTTCGAAGACAAATATACATCCAAAATGAAGACTTCAGTAAACTCCCTGCATCTCCCCAAATTGAATACGATGGCACTAACTACTGGATTTCCCTATCATCTGACTCACCCACCCACCTGCTTTATTTGTAAAACTGACGGACATTTGGCCAAAGACTGTCCTAATAACATCTCAGTTCCAAATGATCAACCAACCTCTCATCACGACATTCATGAAATTGACAAAGCTAACCTTTCTATTTTTCCTAAACTACAAGAGAAACCACAATCACCAGAGATAAACCACAAAAATTTAACCAGTACTTCTGACCTTCCCCAAACAAATTCACATAATGAAACTTCATCAGCTAATCTAAACTTAACTCAAAACCAAGATTGTACTGGTATTTCTCTCCGAAATTCCAATAGAAAGAACAGTGCCTGAATATAGGGAAACATGTCCCGCCCCAACGACTGGACATTTTCCTGGATTTAAAAGACCAATGCCACTCGCTAGCAGTGAAAGATATTGATGATGATGATGACGATGGTGATGATGATGATAATTGTTGTTTTAAGGGCCTAATATCTCGGTTATCGGCCCCTAATGGTCTGGGTGATAGTGAAAGATGAGATGAGAATGAAAACTATAACTAATACTAACTACAGACTTACAAACTAGAAGAAGAAATGGTAAACAAATAAAGGATAAGGCAAATAAAGGACAGGAAGAAATGAAATGCCATCAACCCTCGAAGAATGAGGATTGCGGGACTTGGAAGGAAGGAGAGCCATGAAAGGCAGATAGGAAAGGGAAAGAGGAGAGGGCCCGCCCCAAGGTCATAGGACAAAGGGGGCAAAACGGACCCAGCTCAGGAATCCCTCGGGATCGCCAACTTCCAAACTCACCAGTCACGAGCCCTTGATGGTCTAGCACTATCCAGGGTGCACCAAAAGTGGTGGGGCAACATACACCCAGCCTCCTTGAGGGTCTTGTGCAGAAGGCAGGAGATAACATGAAAAGAAAACGAAGGCTGATCCCTCGAAGAATGAGAGTATCAGGAGAGATGAGACAAGGGCCAATTAAGGCGGCAGGTGAAAGACTCCCTAGGCCTCGGTTACCCTAATACCGTCGGGGTCGGAAGAGGACAAGAGTTGACCAAGAGAGGTCAACAGGAAAGAAGACAGAGTGGAGCCCGACACAAGTAAGTGGAAGCAATGCCGGTCTCAGCTGGGGCCCCGTGGTCGCCAACCCACGTCCCACTACATGTGAGCCCCTGGGGGCAAAAGGATCAGGAAAAATGAGAGAAGGGCCAATTAAGGCGGAAAGGTAACGGATACCCTAGGCCTCAGATACCCTAATACCGTCGGGGACGGAAGAGAACAAGAGTCGACCAAGGGAGTCCGACAGGAAAATTGACAGAGAGGAGCATGACTCAGTTTGACTACCGTGGTCGCCAACCCACGTACCACTAGTTCTGAACCTCTGAGGGGTTGTTTGTTTAATTAAGTAATAAATATCTTCTACGAGAGAAGCATCTTGTATTCATTTTGCAGAGTTTATCGCAATTTCGTGCCTACATCGTTTCGCAGAACACGATGGTATCAATTCCAAATAACCACATTTGATGGTATCGGCGTGTCGTTGTGATCTACTATTATTCCGGTAGCGACATTCTTCTGCGGCTGCTGGAGGTAGTCTCACACATTATGGTAATTGGAGCTCGTGTTTATGTATACGAGCGACATAAATTATCTCAGTCACTCACTCCATTGTCTGAGTGTGTCATTAGACTTGTTCCTGCCATTAGTGCTCGATGCTCTTCTTACCGCCGGTTCGTGACCATCATATTCTGCACAGTTCAAAAACATAGACGATGATGACAATTGTTGTTTTAAGGGGCCTAACATCTAGGTTATCGGTCCCTAATGGTTTGGAATATAGTGAAAGATGAGATGAGAATGGGAACTATAACTAATACTAACTACAGACTTACATACTAGAAGAAGAAATGGTAAACAAATAAAGGATAAGGCAAATAAAGGACAGGAAGAAAAGAAGTGACCTCAACCCTCGAAGAATAAGGATTCAGGGTCTTTGAAGGAAGGAGAGGCATGAAAGACAGATAGGAAAGGGAAATAGGAGAGGACCCTCCCCAAAGCCAGAGGAAAAAGGGGACAAAACGGACCCAGCTTAGGAATCCCTCGGGGTCGCCAACTCCAAAACTCAACAGCCATGAGCCCTTGAGGGTGTAGCACTATCTAGGGAGCACCTGCCTCCTTGAAGGCCTTGTGCAGAAGGAATATCATGAAAAACAAAAAGAAGACTGACCCCTCGAAGAATGAGGGTATCAGGAAAGATGAAACAAGGGCCAATTAAGGCGAGGAAGTAAAAGACTCCCTAGGCCTGGTATACCCTAATACCATCAGGGTCAGAAGAGAACAAGAGTTGACCAAGAGAGGTCGACAGGAAAGAAGACGGAAAGAGGAGCCCGGCACAAGTTAGTGGAAGTAATGCCTGACTCAGTTGGGGTCCCGTGGTCGTCAACCCACGTCCCACTATATGTGAGCCCCTGGGGTTCAATGAAATAGAATGGAATAGAATAGAGCACCCTCTGTTCAAAATCTCGGACAGCAAACTACAAGGACAGTGTGTATTGGCCTTTAACAAAAGCAGCATACAGATAAGGGGCTGAACAGCTACTGTAGGTCATCTGCCCCTATACACTAGTTCGAGAAAGTCCAGGCTCCTGTCCCAACGCTCCGTTGCCCTCCGTGTGAAGAAGGACGTTGTTTGCCGACGGAAACCTCAAACCAGTGTTGCGATTACCACGTGTTTGGTGAATTGAGCCAGTGGCGTAACTAGGATTTGCTTATGGAGGGGGATGAGCCGAGACATATCTGAACTTATAAATTATGAAGAGCGTTTTGCTACGTCTATAAGTTCTCCTCCATAGGACAGAATTATTTTTGTGAAATATTTTCTGCAGTAATATTTTCTCATTTTGTTTTAAAATTTTAGTTTTGTGTCTGTAATTTTTTTCTGCTTTTTTATTTTATCTTTGTTTTTAATTTTATTACTGGTTTTGTTTTTGCTTTTAATTTTGCTTTTAGTTTTAGTTTTTGTTTTGTTTTTAGTTTTGTTTATGCTTAGGTTTTATTTTTAGCCTATTTTTAATTTTGAAAAAAAAAAAAAAAAAGGCCTATGAGATCACCTTTTGTCCGTGTTTGTGTGCGTGTGTGTGTGTGTGTGTGTGTGTGTGTGTGTGAGGAGTGTGTGTGTCGCCCCCTAATAACTTCTAAACGGCTGGAGCGATTTCAATGAAACTCGGTAAGTTCATAGTACTATTTCGGACGACCCCGACCGTGCCCTTCAATTTTTTTTACGTCTCAGCAATTCAACATGGCGGCTGTGCAAAATATTTCACCATCATTCAATATGTCCGAAACTCGTCCCGATATCACCCTGGATTTTTTACGGTGTTCAAGGGAACTACTAGAAGTTCACCTATGTGACTTTTGAAAAACTTTTAACTACAAAACCAACATAGCGACCACGCGAATTTGCGACTTTTAAATAAATGTTTCTCGCGATTTAACGAACCAAACGCAATAAAACTTGGTACAGTATATGTTTATACACATTGTAATGCACCGACATCTGACTTCGTTCAATTGTTTACATAACCACAAGATGGCGGATGTGCGGACTATTTCACCGGCGTACTATATCTCTGAAACTATTAGCGGTATCACCCTGAAATTTTGTACGGAGATAAAGGGTACTACTGGAAGTTCATCTATAAGACTTTCAAAAACCGGTTAACTACAAAACGAACATGGCGGTCAAGCGAATTTGAACATTTTAAATAGACCTTTCTCGCTATTTAATGTTCCAAACGCAACGAAACTTGGTACAGGAAATGTTTATACACATTGTAATGCACTGGTATCTAATTTAGTTCAATTGTTTACATAACCTCAAGAAGGCGGCTATGCGAATTTTAAAATTAAGTTTTTATTTCTTGTGTCGTAATCATGCGATCGAAGTGAAAGTATGAATAATGAACCTACGCAATAATTTTCCTTTAATTGTACATGACTCTATGGCCTATACATTTAACATTCCAACATGGCGACCATCCGAAATATTTAGACGGCTCTGAATATCCACGAATATATTATAGCAATCAAACTGAATTTTTTAATGTTCATAGGGGCTATGATCTTAAGTTCGCCAATAGGACTTTACATAACCTGGTGATCACAAATCCAACATGGCGGCGACGCGAAGTATAAATATTCACATGGACGTTTTTCGCAATTTAACCATCCGAGTGCAGTGAAACTTGGTACAGTAAATCCTTATACGAATGTTAATCCACTGGCCTACAATTTATTTCAATTGTTTCCATAACCACAAGATGGCAGCTGTGTGAAATTTTAAAATCTCCTTGTTACTTCTTGTGTCCTAACCATGCGATTGAAGTTTGAATTGCTACACGTACACAATAATCTTCATGTAACAGTACATAACTCGAGGACCTACATATATAAAATCCAACATGGCGACCATCCGAAATATTTAATCGGTTCTCAATATCTACGAATCTATTACAGTAATCAAACTGAAATTATGTATGTTGATAGTGGCAGTTAATATAAGTATGTTATATGAAAATAGGCTGTATAGTTCTTCACGGAACTACATGTTTATTTCTGCTTTTAATTTTGTTTGTGTTTTAGTTTTGTTTTTGCTTTTAATTCTGCTATTTTCTGTTGTTTTGCTTTGTGTTTAAATTTTGTTTTGACTTTTAATTTTGCTTTGGTTTTTATTTATTAATTTCGTTTTGTTTTTGCTTTTCATTTTGCTTTTGTTTTCAGTTTTTGTTTTGCGTTTTTGTTTTTCTTTTAATTTTGCATTTTTTCTATTTTTTAGCTTTGTGTTTTTGTTTTGTTTTTTCTTTTGTTTATGTTTTTAGTATTGTGTTTTTTCTTTTAATTCTGCTTTTGTTTTCATTTTTTGTAATTGCTCTTAATATGTCTCTAGTTTTGGTTTTGAGTTTTTGTTTTGTTTTGTTTTTAATTTTGCTTTTGTTTTTATTTCTTTCGTTTGGTGTTTCTGTGTTGGTCTCGTGATTGTTCTTTTTTGCTTTTGTTTTTGATTTTGCTTTATGTTTCTTTATTTTGGTTGTGTGCTTTTTTACATTTGGTTTTTTCTTCATGCGAAGGTGGGCAAAATGAGATATAATCAATGAAAGCAAAAGTACATATTTTCGTTTTTTTTAAATCTCGATAGCATTTGAAACGTTGTACAAAATCTTGAATTAATTATTATTTGTCTCTGAGGGGATTGATTCCCTTGATCAGCCCCCGTAGTTACGCCACTGAATTGAACTGTTTATAAGCGTTTGAGGGACTCAGACCGGTGTGGGGGTAAAAATTTGCTTTTTTTGCTCTGAACAAAATAGTGTATTTAATGTTGGCCTATTTTAATCAATGCACAGTTCAGTTGTTATTTGAATTTATTATAAACACGCTTTTACTTAAAAAATATACTTTCAAAACTATTTAGTGATTGTTTTGTAGAGAAAACTCTGTTTCATATGTTGGTATTAAACTAATGCCCCATCACCACATATGTGGTTTGTTGTGATCGCCAGTAGCATATTTACAGCCAATTGTTACATTTCTGAGGAATATAATTTGTGTGCACATTTGACCTATTTTCTCAGGAACTAATAAAAGGTTGAGAGTTGAAATGATGCTGTGTCTGTTGCTTGGTACTAAAATTATTTATCCAAGTCAGGAAATCATTTAAATGATGATAATAATTGTTGTTTTAAGGGGTCTAACATCTAGGTTACCGACCCCTGATGTATTGGGCGATAATGAAATGAAAGATGTTGACATGCAACCTACAACTATAACTAATTGCGAGTAACTACAAACTTAGGACTAACTTATGCATTAGAAGAGAAACCAAATAAAAGAAGGAGGAATGGGTTAATAAAAGACAGGAAGAAGAAATGCCCTCAACCCTCAAGAATAGGGAGTGAGGGACTTGGAAAGAAATACAGTCATGAAAGGCAGACAGGAAAGGGGGAAAGAGAAGAGAACGTCCGCCCCAAAGGCAATGAAAATAGGTGACAACCAGACCCAGCTCAAAAATCCCTCGGGGTTGCCAAATCCCGAACGCCTTTGAGGGTGTAGTACTATGCAGGGTGACTATAAGCGGTGGATCTAAACACACCCTACCTCCTTTAGGGCCTCGTGCAGAAGGCAGGAGATACCATGAAAAGAAAAGAAGGGGACTGACCCCTCGAAGAATGAGGGTATCAGGAAAGATGACAGAAGCACCATGATGATGATGATGATAATTGTTGTTTTAAGGAGTCTATCATCTAGGTTATCGGCTCCTAATGGTTTGGGTGATAGTGAAAGATGTGATGAGAATGAAAACTATAACTAATACTAACTACAGGCTTACATACTAGAAGAAGAAATGGTGAACAAATTAAGGATAAGCCAAATAAAGGACAGGAAGAAAAGAAATGCCTTCAACCCTCGAAAAAATGAGGATTGAGGGACTTGGAAGGAAGGAGACCCATGAAAGGCAGATAGGAAAGGGAAATAGGAGAGGACCCGCCCCAAAGTCAGAGGAAAAAGGGGACAAAACGGACCCAGCTCAGGAATCCCTCGGGGTCGTCAGCTCCCAAACTCACCGGCCGTGAAACCTTGAGGGTGTAGCATTATTCAGGGAGCACCAGAAGTGGAGGGGCTACATACACACCCTGCCTCCTTGAGGGCCTTGTGCAGAAGGCAGGAGATATTTTATCATGAAAAGAGAAAGAAGACTGACCCCTCGAAGAATGAGGGTATCAGGAAAGAGGAGACAAGGGCCAATAAAGGCAGGAAAGTGAAAGACTCCCTAGGCCTCAGATACCCTAATACCGTCGGCGTCGGAAGAGGACAAGAGTTGACCAAGAGAGGTCGACAGGAAAGAAGACGGAGAGGAGCCCAGCACAAGTAAGTTTAAGCAATGCCGAACTCAGCTGGGGTCCCGTGGTCGCCAACCCACGTCCCACTAGATGTGAGCCCCTAGGGGGGAGGTGGAGGAGTGGGGGTGGGAGAGAAGCACCAATTAAGGCGGCAAAGTGAAAGACACCCTGGAACTTGGATTATTTAATACCGTCGGGGTAGAAAGAGAACAAGAGTTGACCAAGTGAGCTCGACAGGAAGGATGAGAGAGGAGCCCGGTACAAGTAAGTGGAGGCATTAAGGTCTCTTGGTCGGTAACCCGTGTCCCACACGTTGTAATCTCCTGAGGAGCGTAAACCGAGTCTGAATATTTATTACTATTCAAATGGCAGAGGAATAAAATGCCCCGCGATGCAGAATTTTGAACACGTTTTAATTTGATTCCCATTCAAGTAGACATTAAGGTGAATGGGCGCTCGCTCAGCCCAAGTGAAGCGCTCTTTGTGAGGGCGACCTCAATTATGGGCCCAATCGGCAGGTGTTTTGAGGTGGGCGCACACAATCTAATTAGGCTCGCCTCGACATTGTAATTGGGATATGCTAGCGAGGGAGAGGAGGGATCTGCAACGAAAAGAAAGGCATTTAAGAGATAAGCCAACACTAAAGTTGATGGATACCCTGCAAGCGCTTGGTTACTGATGCCAACAGGGATTTCTCTTGTCAATACAGTGTGTTCCGAAACATTAACATGCATCATTTTTTTATATTTTTATGTCCGACGATGTCGAAATGTAAATATTATACGTCAGAAAACTGTATCATAATGATGCTCATTATAGTACTGTTTTTCATTATGAGACAGTTTCTCCAGCCAATCAGAGCTCATTCATTGCCCAATTAGGTAAGGATACCTTCGCGCATGCGATCAAAATCCAACATGTCGGACATGATTTGAAAGTTCAAATTGGATATCGAATCGATCATTATATGATGATGATAATTGTTGTTTTAAGGGGCCTAACATCTAGGCTATCGGCCCCTGATGGTTTGGGTGATCGTGAAGATGAAAATGAAATGCAAACTTAAAACTAAAACCAACTACCAACCTACATACTAGAAGAAGAAATGGAAAACTAAAGGAGAATAAGGCAAATAAAGGACAGGAGGAAAAGAAATGCCCTCATCCCTCGAAGAATGCGGATTGAGGGACTTGGAAGGAAGCAGAGCCATGATAGGCAGATAGGAAAGTGAAAGAGGAGAGGGTCCGCCCCGAAGGTAAGGGACAAAAGGGGAAAACGGACCCAGCTCAGGAATCCCTCGGGGTCGCCAACTCCCGAACTCACCAGCCGTGAGCCCCTGAGGGTGTAGCATTATCTAGGGTGCACCAAAAGTGGTGGGGCTACATACACCCGGCCTCCTTGAGGGCCTTGAGCAGAAGGCAGGAGATAACAGGAAAAGAAAAAGAAGGCTGACCCCTCGCAGAAGGAGGGAATCAGAAAAGATGAGACAAGGGCCAAGTAAGGCGGGAAAGGAAGAGACTCCCTAGGCCTCGGATACCCTAATACCGTCGGGGTCGGAAGAGAACAAGAGTTGACCAAGTGAGGTCGACAGGAAAGAAGACAGAGAGAAGCACGGCACAAGTAAGTGGAAGCAATGCCGGACTCAGCTGGGGCCCCGTGGCGATCATTATAGTTACAATCCCAAACACAAAGACAAAATCAACAGGAACCTTTACGGTAAGAAGAAAATACTATGACATATGCAAGAAATTTATGAATCTACATCCGTAAGTTAGCAACACAGCATCCTTCTATATAAATTACCGACATGGAAAGTGCACCGTCCATATGTTCGCGTAAATAAACTGGCGAATATGAGACAAGAACTAACACTGTACTTTAATATCCCCAACTCTAATTTCTACACAGCGCATTGCTTTCAAACGACTTCAGTTACAATATTAGTGAATGCTAGAGCTGGACGGCGCTAGTCATCAAGCAGGTTGTAAACAATAGCATTGCCAAGCAAAGTAAATGGTCTCTGCTTTCCAAGTGCTTTGACCCACGCATGCGCTCTGTTCAGTCAGCAAAGCCAGCGCGCCCTGTTTACTAACTGAAGTAACTGAATCCCAAAGATATTTATGAATATTCATGTTAAAACATATAATAAAGTTATAATTATCGTCGAACATAAACAGTCGTATGCAACTCGCCTATAATGGGAAATTAAGACACTCGTATGGAAATTGTAAAACTAGCTACGCTCGTTTTATAAACATACTCGTCTCTTAATTATTGCCAGTATAGGCTCGTTGCATAATGTACTATTATAATGCAGCGAATGGCCATTTATTTCTTTCGGGACGGGTCAGGGAAGGGATTTTGGAAGGAAATTGGCCGCTGACCTATGATGATTATAGTCGTTTTCAGAGGCCTAACATCGAGATTATCGGCCCCTAATGGTTTGGTTGAAAATGATAAATGATGATATAAACAATAGACGCAAAACTTCCAACCAATTACTGTTGTTTTTCATGACTTGTCAGTCAAAACGGACATTTGACAATGTATTGGTGAACACTAGCGCTTGTAGTGGTAGATTTAGTGAACTACATACGACGAAGGATGTGATCTAACGCTTGGTGCCCATGTAGACTATTGTTTGAGCGAAACCATACGAGTATGGACCGTGTTCGTCTTCTGTTGACGAGGTTTGCGTTTCTTTGAAGTAATTTTACTTGTACTTGTTGATCGTTGAATTATCACAACGTCTTCTTGTTGCCGACTCGTTCCAGGTTCGTCGCTGAATCTCACTACTCTCTGCTTTTGTACTTTATTATTCCACTTTTGAATATTTTGTGTATTAACCAAATGCCTCTTACGTTTTGGCGGCATGGAGACACACACTTAACTGACAAGTCATGGACACCGAGCGTTAGACCACATCCTTTGTCGTATGTAGTTCACAAAATATATCATTACGAGCTCTAGTGTCGACCCATACATGGTCAAATAAAAATCGAAATATCTACTTCCATTTTGAAAAATTCAAAAATCTGCTTCCCACACATTGGAGATAATCAAAGAATAATTACATTTAAATCTATAGAAAAGTTCCATTAAAATAAACAAGCGTTTTAAGCATTTTTTTAAAATATCATTTAAGGGGAAGCCATTTTGAAAAATTTACAAACACGCATTTTAACACTTTTCAGGGTCTTCTAGCTTTTCTACTTTTGGCACATTAGTGAATTTAGCTTAACTTAATGTTCTTGCTAAACTGGACCACTGAGTGCTCTTAGTGTCATTTAGTAGACTACGGTACATGTTTCCGACAAAGGAAGAAGATTCAGCTCTGAAAGGTGCTCTGACATCAACAGACCAGCTCAAATGGAAATTGGGAGGACATGGAGTGAGATAATGATGATAATTGTCGTTTTAAGGGACCTAACATCTAGGTTATCGGCCCCTAATGGTTTGGGTGATCGTGAAGATGATAATGAAATGTAAACTATAACTAAAACTAACTACTAACTTATATACTAGAAGAAGAAATGGAAAACAAAAAGAGAATAAGGCAAATAAAGGACAGGAGGAAAAGAAATGCCCTCAACCCTCGAAGAATGCGGATTGAGGGACTTTAAGGAACGAGACCCATGAAAGGCAGATAGGAAAGTGAAAGAGGAGAAGGTCTGTCCCAGAGGCAATGGAAAAAGTTGGAAAAACCGGACCCAGCTCAGGAATCCCTCGGGGTTGCCAACTCCCGAACTCACCAGCCGTGAGTCCTTGAGAGTGTAGCACTATCGAAGGTGCACCAGAAGTGGTGGGGCTACATACACCCGGCGTCCTTAAGGCCCTTGAGCAGAAGGCAGGAGATAACATGAAAAGAAAAAGGAAGCTGAACCCTCGCAGAAGGAGGGTATCAGGAAAGATGAGACAAGGGCCAATTAAGGCGGGAAAGTGAAAGACTCCCTAGACCTCGGATACCCTAATACCGTCGGGGTCGGAAAATAACAAGAATTGACCAAAGGAGGTCGGCAGGAAAGATGACAGATAGGAGCCCGGCACAAGTAAGTGGAAGTAATGCCAAACTCAGCTGGGGCCTCGTGTTCGCCAACCCACGTCCCACTAGTCGTGAACCCCGGGGGGGGGGGTATGGAGTGAGACTAGATCTAAATCGATTGACTTACAGTATTACGACATGGGACCCCAGAAGAGGCGGACGAAGTATGTGAAGGCAAAGACTCGATGGGTGGACTTGTTTACAAGATGTGGAGGAAAGCAATGGAAAAGAACAACAACAATGTGACAAGAGTGGAAATGCCTCTGAATAGAAGGAGTGTGCTGGGGCGACGATTATAGACAGAAGTGTGTTTATGTGTAAAATTCTGCAGAGTAATCTAGAAAGAAACCAGTTTAATAATGCTCCTGTATTTTATTTTATTTTTGGTGGATTTAGAGTAATTCACATTACACCTGTGTAATACTGGTACTGGTTGTATCTTGTGTAACGCAGGCTAGTGACCCACGAAACAGATGTGTACTGTAAATGTCACTGGTATCTTAGGCGTAACAGGTGAGTGACCCACACAACACATGCGTAATGCTATTAGTATCTTGTTTGTTGCAGGCGAGTGAACCACACAACAGAATGATGTGTAATGTTGGTGGTATCTTGTGTGTTGCAGGCGAGTGACCCACACAACAGATGTGTAATGTTGGTGGTATCTTGTATGTTGCAGGCGAGTGACCGCTCACCATCAAGCTGGCCGCCAGTACAGTGACCACCATGAACCCCCACTACCACCCCTACACGGAGCTGACGTCACCGCACTCCCCACCCCCCGACAACAACAACTACCACGGTCACCCCGCACAGGGCCATCCGCACGGCCCCATGAGCAATGGACATGTGCTGGGCCCTCACCAAGGTGGGCCCCACCACCACCATCACCACCAGACAGGGCCCGGCCAGCACCACGAACACCCGCACGCGCATGCGCAGTTCAGCTCGCACCACCACGCCAACAGCAACAACAATAACAACAATAACAACAACTGCCCCACGGTGAAGGTGTGTGCGGGGTGCGGCGGGAAGATCATGGAGCGATTCTTGCTCCACGCGCTCGATCGCTACTGGCACAACGGCTGTCTCAAGTGTTCGTGCTGCGGAGCAATGTTGGCGGACATCGGCGGCTCGTGCTTCACCAAGGCCAACATGATCCTGTGCAAGACCGACTACATCAGGTAAGCCTGCACATTTACATGATGATGATAATTGTTGTTTTAAGGGGCCTAACATCCAGGTTATTGCCCCCTAATGGTCAGAGTGATAGCGAAAATGTTAATGAAATGGAAACCATAACAAAAATTAAGTGAGATTAAAAATTCTTACAAAATCGGCTACTTACAATAGAAACGACTCACAAAATGTAGAATGGAAATACTTACAAAAGGTAATTTAGAAGGAAAATACTCTCAAAAGGAATAGATTGAAAAATACGTACAAAATGTAGTTTAGGTTCAATATACGTACAAATACATCGTAGAGTCGAAATACTTACAAAATGCATTTGGAATTCCAAATACTTACAAAATGCAAATGAGATTGAAAATACGTACAAAATGCAATTGAGGCTCAAAATACTTACAAAATGCAATTGAAATGGAAAATACACAATGAAATTTAGATTGAAAAAAGGCCGGATTAGTTTCAAAATACTCACAAAGTGCAATTGAAATTCAAAATTCTTACAAAATGCAATTGAAATTGAAAATGCTTATAAAATGTATGGTAGATCCAAAATAATCATTTGGATTGACAATACTGAGATTGATTTAGATTTAGATTGAGAATACTTACAAAATGTAATTTAGATTCAAAATACTCACAAAATGCAATTGAGAATCAAAATACGTACAAAACACCCACCACACAAAATGCAATTTAGATTGAAAATACTTGCAAAATGCGGTTAAGGTTGAAAATACTTACAAAATGCAATTGAAATTCAAAATACTCCGAAAAGTGCCTCCACCTACATTCACAGACTTATTCAAGATCAATTTAGATTATCATTCCTTACAAAATGCAATTGAGGTTGAAAATACTCGCAAAATGCAATCTAGATCGAAAATACTTGCAAAATGCAACTTAGATTGAAACTATCTACAAAATGTAGTGTAGATTCACAAAATTCGCTAAAGGGAATTTAGATACACGGGGAGCCAATTAACAAAAACAGTGCGGAAAACTTGAAGCGAAAAGGAAATTTGAAGAAAACAAGAAGTCTGACTCCTCGAAGAATGAGGGAGCAGGAAAGATGAGACAAGGGCCAATTAAGGCGGGAAAGTGAAAGACTCCCTAGGCCTCGGATACCCTAATACCGTCAGGGTCGGAAAATAACAAGAGGTGGCCAAGGAAGTTCGACAGGAAAGAAGACGGAGAGGAGCCGGCACAAGTAAGTGGAAGCAATGCCGAACTTAGCTGGGGCCCCGTGGTCGCCAACCAACATCCCACTAGATGAGAGCCCCTGGAGGGCTACACATTTACATTAACTGATTATATTTATAGTTTTAAGTGGCCTAACATCTAGGCTTTCGTACTCCATATGGTTTGTGTAATGGTGAAAAATGAGAAGGATATGCTACTATTACTTCTAACTACAGACTTAGAATTAACTTACATACTAGAAGGTGACCGGGGGAGGCGGGGGTACAGGAAAATTAAAGACAAGGAGAAGAATTGCCCTCTTCCTTCGGAGATGATAATGATAATAATTGTTGTTTTAAGGGGCATCACATCTAGGTTATTGGCTCCTAATGGTTTAGATGATAATGAAAATGAACCTATAGGTAAATGTAACTAAAAATCTACAATTAAAACTAACTACAGACATACACACTACAAGAAGAAATGGAAGACGAGAGAAAATTAAGGGAAAATAAGCGCCTCCTACCCTCGGAGAATGAAAATTAGTGCCATGAAAGGCAGATAGGAAAGGGGAAAGGGCCCGCTCCAAATGGCAATTGAAGCAAGGAAAAAGGGACCCAGCTAAGGAATACCTCGAGAGAAAGTTCTGGATTGTTGTTGGTTTCCTTCGTTATGCACTTTTGACTCAGCTCATCTCGCTGCAGAAGCAAACCCTAGTTAGGCCACTGAACCTCACTCTTACGGTTCATAGAAAACCCAAGCATGGGAGGGGAAAAGTATTTTCTCTTAATCTCACAGAAATAGGATTCAAATTATCTGTGTATCTACTGTATGTGCCTTAAAAGCTTTTCAAATCCGTAAAAACTGGAGTTCAGGGAATTTCAAGATCCAAGGGATATTTAAATACACAGTATAAAAATGTGCCGGAAAGTCTGGTTTATTCAATACCGTAAAAATAAAATATATTTCTTGTTATATTTCTCAAAAATTCGATCATGAGTAACCTTAAAAAATATAACTGTGAATTAATGGCAGCGAAGTACAGTATATTGAATATATCGACACCATCGGGATTGACGGCACAGGTGAGCGAGTTCGTTTGTAATATTGGAATCTGCTCATCACCAGAAGAGCTGTGACTGTCCCGGAATTTCCAATACGTGATATTCAGCGGGGTAAAGAATGCCCAAATCCCCTATGTCTTCTTCTCTGTTTGGAATTTCACGTATTCCCCATATTTATTTTACCAATGGGATCATTTATGTGAAGCAAGGAAATGGAAAATTTAATTAACACTTGGACATGGTGATAGAGGAGATACAATAAATTAATAAATCACCATCATGGTGATAACAACTAAATTCTAACGTTACATTGCTTGGAAAATTAAATGAAACAAATAAAAAACGACGTAAGAACTTGCTCAAACATGATCATGAAGATAATTGTTGTTTTAAGAGGACTAACATCTAAATTATCTTCCCTGGTGATAGTCAAAATGAAGATAAAATGGAAACTACAACTACAGACTTATCAGTAAGGACCGAATTTTAGGTTTTAAAAATTGTCATTTTAGGCTTTTAATAGGTAGAATAGGTTTTTAAATAGGCTTTCATTTTTAAAGTGTAGCAAAAGTCGACATGAAAATTATTGCCCAATTGTCAATACAAAATCTGATTGTAACGAGAGTGTAAACATTTTACATAATGATACGTCTTTTATCAAATTATCACCGAGACCAACACAATTCTCCTTAAATATACGAATTATTCAAATTCAATAAAACCAAGGATATCGGAGGTGATTTTAACATTCTAGCCCGTTTGATTACCGTAACGTTTTAATTTAGAATATTGGGAACCTAGAAGCAATAAGAGATGTATCCCCACTTACCTGACAGTAAATAACGAAACGATAAGATATAAGCTGAAAAGTGCTGAAAGTATGTGGATTTTCTGGCAATTAAGAGACGTATCCCCACTTACGTGACAGTAAATACCCAAACGATAAGATATAAGCTGAAAAGTGCTGAAATTATTTGGATTTTCTGGCAATTAAGAGACGTATCCCCACTTACCAGACAGTAAATAACGAAACGATAAGATATAAGCTGAAAAGTGCTGAAAGTATTTGGATTTTCTGGCAATTAAGAGATGTATCCCCACTTACGTGACAGTAAATACCCAAACGATAAGATATAAGCTGAAAAGTGCTGAAAGTATTTGGATTTTCTGGCAGATAGGATTTCTCTCAATCAACTACAGCTAGGAATAAACACTGTCTTGAGGTTTACTTTTAAAAACTATGGACTAAAAAGTCAAATATACTGCAATAAATGGAACAAGACTGCAATTAGGTATTTTTAGGTACTCGCATATCATTTAGGTTTCTTTATGTGCTACATAATTCATGAATGTGACTTTCTTGAGTATGATTCGGGAAGGTATTGCAGTATTTTTGTATTCAGAAGTAAGGAAAACAATAGGTAAAAACATGAGAATCCGGTCCTCATTATTCAGTAGCTTACATACTAGAAGAAGAAATAATAATAATAAATAATATCGTATGGCCTCGGATGCCGGGTGCAAGCTTTGTTATTTGACACCCAGAGGGTAGCTTGCATGTCGAATTTCGTTGTTCCTTGAATCACTATGAAAGTCAAGCAGGTTAGATATCTAAGCTCCTTGAACACTATAGCGCTTTCTAGTAGAGAAATGAGGAACTTTGTGTTAGCGGAAACTCTCGAGATTAATTTTGCCATTATGAAAACGGCCTACTGAATTCAAACAGGTTCTTTGACATGCCAACATCGTATGACATGCGTGTCGTATTTTTGCCGCCTTTCAAAAATCACTTACCACGGCCAGGAGCGAACCTGCAACCTTGGGGTTAGTAGACCGACACGCTATCCACTCACCCACCGTGGCAAGAAAAAATGAAACAAACAAAGGTATAAAGCAAATTAAGGCCAGGAGGGAAAGAAATAGCCTCAACCCTCAATGAATGAGGATTGACGGAGAAGGAAGGAAGGAGATTCATTATAGGCAGATAGGGAAGGAAAAGGGGGAGAGTCTGCCTTAAATGCAATGGAAAATGGGTGAGAAACCGGTCTCAGCTCAAGGATCCCTCGTGGTTACCAACTCCAAAACTCACCACCCGTGATTCCTTGAGGGTGTAGCACTATCTAGGGTGCACCAGAAGTGGTGGGGCTACACACACACTACCTCCTAGAGGCCTTGAGCAGAGGGCAGGAGATATCATGAAAAGAAAATCAAGAGGTCTGACACTTTGAGGAATGGGGATATCAGGAATGATGAGACAAGGGCCAATTACGGCGGGTAATTAAAAGACCCCTAGGCCTCGGATACCCTAATACAGAATAAAGTCGGGTCAGAAGAGAAAAAGAGTTGACCTATGGTGGTCGTCAGGAATGATGACACAGGTAGGCTAAGTGGAAGCAATGCCGGACGTAGTTGGGGTCACCAACCCACGTTCCAATAGTTGTGAGCTGCTGAGGTCGGTGTACAGTAGACAACTCGAAGGAGTTAATGTATGTTAGGCAAGTACCACGATGGTACCCACCTTGACTACGATGCTCCAAGTGTGGCAAACAGAGAAAGATCCAGCTCATCCTTGATGAACCCCTGCAGTATAGGCCACTGAATGTGGTGCTGTGTAGTGCAGGTACTGGCAGGGGCACACATACAGACTAAGGACACACGACCTAGTAGCAGTCTTGTTCGCGACTTTAATTCCCGTGATGGACCGGATCGTATACGTCACTTCGCAAGGAGATTTATAAATGGAAATAAATTTTGCGCTTAAACTTTATGGGGTTGTTGTAAGATCCATTACGTCTGATTGAACAGTTGAGCGTGTTCAGTCCCGTCCATGAAGTCTGGCGTGTTAACATAGTATTACAAAGGAAGAGCTCGTTCTGTGGGACAGGCACCATACTTGTGACTGCATGGAGTTGACCCCCCCCCCCCTCCTAGGGGCTCACAACTAGTGAGACAAGGCATGGCGACCACGTGACCCAAGCTGAGTCTGCGATTAAATCCACTTTCTTGAAGAGAGCGTTAAAGCCATTTTCCAGTGTTGCCATATTAACAATTGATATTGTAACTTTCAGTCGGTCCGCACAAAATAATCCCAAATACTGGAATATGTGAAAAAAAATAACCCGGAAAAAATCACATGTGATTAAGATATCGAAATTTGATGTCTTTCAGTCGATGATGATGATGATGATAATTGCTGTTATAAGGGGCCTAACATCTAGGTTATCGGCCCCTAATGGTGTGGGTGATCGTGAAGATGAAAATGAAATGTAAACTATAACTAAAACGTAACTACTAACTTATATACTAGAAGAAGAAATGGAAAACAAAAGGAGAATAAGGCAAATAAAGGACAGGAGGAATAGACATGCCCTCAACCCACGAAGAATGCGTATTGAGGGACTTGGAAGGAAGGAGAGCTATGAAAGACAGATAGGAAAGTGAAAGAAGAGAGGGTCTGCCCCCTCAGGTAAGGGACAAAAGGGGGAAAACCGACCCAGCTCAGGAATCCCTCGGGGTCGCCAACTCGCGAACTCACCAGCCGTGAGCCCCTGAGGGTGTAGCAATATCCAGGGAGCACCATAAGTGGTGGGGCTACAGAAACCCTGCCTCCTTGAGGGCCTTGAGCAGAAGGCAGGAGATAACATGAAAAGAGAAAGAAGGCAGACCCCTCACAGAAGGAGGGTATCAGAAAAGATGAGACAAGGGCCAATTAAGGCGGGAAAGGAAGAGACTCCCTAGGCCTCGGATACCCTAATACCGTCGGGGTCGGAAGAGAAGAGTTGACCAAGTGAGGTCGACAGGAAAGAAGACGGAGAGGAGCCCGGCACAAGTAAGTGGAAGCAATGCGGGACTCAGATGGGGCCCCGTGGTCGCCAACTCACGTCCCACTAGATGTGAGCCCCTGGGGGGGGGTCTTTCAGTCGGTCAACAATATTGTTTGTTTGCTTGTTTGTTTCTTTCTTTCTTTCTTTCTTTCTTTCATTCCTTCTGTCTTTCTTTTGTCCACGCCTTCTCAGTTTTCAGCGTCAGCTTAGGTTCGAAACTCCGATGTTCTAAGAATTTCCTCATAAGCCGGTCACACTTCTGGATATCTTCAGAATCTCGTGTTCATAATTTTTTATCTCGCTTAACCAGGCTCCCTTAGTCTTTATCTCTGGAAGAAAAGTGAATACGTGACAAGTTAATCGTGTTGACGTCATTCGGGCCACGTGCCTATAAAACGCAATACGTCCTTTCCGCATCGCTTCATGAATTTTCTCCACATGTGTATATATCCTGGTTATGCCGTCTTCTAACCTCGCCATTCTCTTTAACTGGACCTAAGATTTTCCTACAAAACTTTCTTTGGTTTCCAATTATTATTTATTATTATTATTATTATTTCATTATTTTATTATTATTCTTTCTTCGATTCAGCCAACTAGGGACCACGTGAGTTCAACTGTCTCTTCTTCCGACTGCCCAGTGTTCCCGCATTCGTCTCCGGTGTTGTTCTTTTCTCTATTAGGACGACCCCTTCCCTGTCTTCAGCTTCGGCTTTTCCTGGAAACCTTTGTGCGTACGTAGTTTTTCCTGAAGTGGAACACGCTCCTGGATATCTTTAGGGGAAATTTCCATTTCACGTAGATCTTTCTCAACTTTCGTGAACCATGCCCCTTTGGTTTTCCTATCTTGAAAGTACGTCAATATCCGTTTTGATATCCTGCCTGTGCTCATTCGTGTCGCGTGGCTATAAAAGGAAATCCTTCTTTTTCGAATCGTGTCACTGATCTTCTCCACGTGCTTGTATAATTGGTGGTTGTGACGCCTTCTGTATTCGCTGTTTTCTTTGATGGGACCCAGGATTTTCCTCAAAATCTTCCTGTCTTTAGCCTCTAGTTTTTCCATTAGACCTTTCTTGTTCATTATTAGAGTCTCAGCCGCATACAGAGCCTCTGGTCGAATAACAGTGCAGTAATGTCTAATTTTGGCGTTTAAGGATATCGATGATGATGATGATGATAATTGTTGTTTTAAAGGGCCTAACATCTAGGTTATCAGCCCCTAATGGTTTGGGTGATCATGAAGATGAAAATGAAATGTAAACTAACAACTAAAACAAGCCACTAACTTATATACTAGAAGAAGAAATGGAAAACAAAAGGAGAATAAGGCAAACAAAGGACAGGCGGAAAAGAAATGCCCTCAACCCTAGAAGAATGCGGATTGAGGGACCTGGAAGGAAGGAGAGCCATGAAAGGCAGATAGGAAAGTGAAAGAGGAGAGGGTCCCCCCACAGGCAAGGGACAAAAGGGAGAAAACGAACCCAGCTCAGGAATCCCTCGGGGTCGCCAACTCCCGAACTCACCAGCCGTGAGCCCCTGAGGGTGTAGCAATATCCAGGGTGCACCAGAAGTGGTGGGGCTACATACACCCTGCCTCCTTGAGGGCCTTGAGCAGAAGGCAGGAGATAACATGAAGATAAAAAGAAGGCTGACCCCTCGCAGAAGGAGGGAATCAGAAAAAATGAGACTAGGGCCAATTAAGGCGGGAAATGAAGAGATTCCCTAGGCCTCGGATACCCTAATACCGTCGAGGTCGGAAGAGAACAAGAGTTTACCATGTGAGGTCGACAGGAAAGAAGACGGAGAGGAGCCCGGCACAAGTTAGTGGAAGCAATGCCGGTTTCACCTGGGGCCCCGTGGTCGCCAACCCACGTCCCACTAGATGTGAGCCCCTGGGGGGCTTAAGGATATCGATGTCTTATTTTATTATTATTATTATTATTATTATTATTATGAATATATCGATTGTTCCCCTTTAGGAGAGCGATTGAACTTGAATTAACGATTTCATCTTCGGGCGTTTTCCCTCTTTTCTTCGCAAAAACTCTTCATCCTCTCGGAATGCTTCTTCTTTCGCTCAGTTGTCCATTTTTGTCCAGGCTCATATTTAACATTAGTGATTTTATTCCGGCACTCGATGCGGTCCACGAGACTTTCTATGTTGATGTGTTGTAGGTCTCTCTGGACCTCTGACAGCCATTCCATTCTGATTGTCGTTTGCTAGGATTGGACCTGAGATTATGAAGGCGGCTGTATATTGATCACTTCTCCAGTTAATATCACTTACAACAACTCCCCCCGCAGGCAGGCAGCAAAGTGGCTGGCACTCGGGGGAGAACTCAACTCTTTGCTCACCGTCATTCTTTGTGTTCACTGCAATCACACCGCATCGTGTCCCGGCATTGCGAATGGTTCTTGCTTTTGCCCCTGGTCTCTACCGTCACCCTAGTCCAGGGGTTCCCAACCTGGGGAGGGGGGGCGTGAAGTGAAGTTGCATTGTGTGTCATTGTCCCATTTTCAACGACATATTTGATGATGATGATAACTGTTGTTTTAAGAGGCCTATCCAGGTTATCGGCCCCTGATGGTTTGGGTGATCGTGAAGATGAAAAAGGAAATGCAAACTTAAAACTAACTACTAACCTACATACTAGAAGAAGAAATGGAAAACTAAAGGAGAATAAGGCAAATAAAGGACAGGAGGAAAAGAAATGCCCATAACCCTCGAAGAATTCGGATTGAGGGACTTGGAAGGAAGGAGAGCCATGAAAGGCAGATAGGTAAGTGAAGGAGGAGAGGGTCCACCCCAAAGGTAAGGGGCAAAAGGGGGAAAACGGACCCAGCTCAGGAATCCCTCGGGGTCGCCAACTCCCGAACTCACCAGCCGTGAGCCCCTGAGGGTGTAGCATTATCTAGGGTGCACCAAAAGTGGTGGGGCTACATACACCCGGCCTCCTTGAGAGCCTTGAGCAGACGGCAGGAGATAACATGAAAAGAAAAAGAAGGCTGACCCCTCGCAGAAGGAGGGAATCAGAAAAGAAGAGACAAGGGCCAATTAATGCGGGAAATGAAGAGACTCCCTAGGCCTTTGATATCCTAATACCGTTGGGGGTCGGAAGAGAACAAGAGTTGACCAAGTGAGGTCGAAAGGAAAGAAGACAGAGAGGAGCCCGGCACAAGTAAGTGGAAGCAATGCCGGGACTCAGCTGGGTCCCTGTGGTCGCCAACCCACGTCCCACTAGATGTGGACATATTTATGCGAGTCAGGATTTTCAAAGCTGAGTGTCATAAAAACAAAGCAGCACTGTCGGCTTGATGTTGCAAGTGATCTCCGCTGTGCTCTGTAAAATATCAAACCAATCACACTTAATCTTATCAAGAGAAAACAGTGTCAGCCCTCTCACTGACATTTGTTGACTAATTTAAGGATTTATTGTTAATGTGCGTTCTTTGTACTGTGCTAAACTGACGTTAGTATGTAATAGATATAAAGCGCTTACTTCATATTATATTTTCATAAATAATTACTCCATTATGTAGTGTTATTAGGTTAGGTCTGTATCCTCCACGACAGTTTATCGAAGAGGTCGTAGAAGTGACCGGGGGGGGGGGGGGGGGGGTGGTGATGACCACTGGTAACCACTGGTAACCACTGCCCTAGTCTATATATTTAAAACAAAACACTAAGCTGATTTTTGTTACCGCGATATTGACAAAACGCCTTAATTGATTGACTTCGTAATGCATTCTAACGAGAGCTCTTGGCATGTAGATTAGCAGTGTCTTTTAAATAAACTAATATGTTACCATATAGGCCTATTTTTTAATTAATTAAGAAACATGCAAAATCTTGGCCCTTAGCGCATGCGCAGAATCAGTTTGGTTCATGTCAGACATGGCGGATGTCCAGCGCGTTTTAATGTGATAGTTATTTATATGAATTATAAAGGAGCGGAAGATTCATTAATCATGCACGACGTATCACTCTTTTCCTTTTCGCTTCCATTTCGACAATATATCATTTTCATACCTTATTTTATCTCCCGGGGAAGCCTCCGTGGCTTAGGCGGCAGCACGCCAGCCTCTCACAGCTGGATCCTTGGATCAAATCCCGGTCACTCCATGTGAGATTTGTGCCAGCAGTATGTTGCAATGTCGAGAGTGCAATCATTTGACGCCCTTAAAGTTTCAATAGAGCCAAAAAATAATCGTACAAAGAATGTATATAGGGGAATTCTTCAGTTAATACTTTCCCACTGACCGTCATGCGGGCTTTTTGAACTATATCTGTGAGATTTTTTTCTTTCAAATACTAGTACAATGTTGTTGTTGTTTGAGTCTTCAGCCTTTTGACTGATGCTTCCCTGTTCTGAGCTAATCGCTTCATCTCTACATGGCTTTCACACCCTACATCCGAGGCAATCTGTTTAACATATTCTAACCTTGGTCAATTCCTGCAGTTCATATCCTCGACCCTTCCTTCCATAACTAAGCTTGCTATTCCTGGGTGTCTTAGTACGTGTGTTACCAGTCTATCTCGTCTCTTCATTAGCAGTCGCCAGAAACATCTCTCCTCTCCCAATCGTCTTAATACCTCTTCGTTTGTAACCCTATCTACTCATCTGATCTTCATCATTCTCCTGTAACACCACATTTCAAACGCTCCAATTCTCCTCTTTTCTGCTGCTCCAACAGTCCGAGTTTCACTTCCATGGAGCGCCACGCTCCCGACAAAGACTTTCAAAAATAACTTCCTAATACCTAAATCTATATTCGATGTCAACAGATTCCTTTTCTGTAAAAATGCTTTCCATGCCTGTGCTAACCTACGTTTTATATCCTCCTTGCTTCGTCCATCACTGGTTATTTTGCTTCCTAAATAAAAGAAGTCATCTACTTCCTTTAGACTTTCATCTGCCAATTCGACATCCATACGGGTTTCTGATTTCTTTCGACTGCTTTCGTATATTTTTGTTTTACATTTATTAATTTTCATCATGAATTCTTTCCTGAAGACAGAATCCATACCATTTGAAAACTCATTCAATTCCTCTGGCGTGTCGACTATGATGACGATGTCATCAGCAAATCTCAGAGTGGAAATTCAAAATACAATGTTACTTCGGATTAAAACAAGCCTAGAGCTATTCAGTCCTTTGTTGTTAGTTTTAAGGGGCCTAACATTTAGGTTATTGGCATCTATTGGTTTGGGTGATAATGAAATGAAAGATGATGACATGAAACGTACAACCAAGACTAACTGGTGGCTTACGCACTTGAAGAGGAAAAAAGAAGGCATAAGGGAAATAAGAGACAGGGATAAGAAATGCCCTCAACCCTTGAAGAATGAGGAGTGGGGGACTTGGAAAGAAGTAGAGCCATGAAAGGCGGACAGTAAAGGGGGGAAATGGGAGAGGGTCCGGCAGAAAGATAATGGAAAAAGGGGAAAACGGACCAAGTTCAGGACTTCCTCGGGGTTGCAACTGCCGAACTCACCAGCTGTGAACCCTTGAGGGATTAGCACTATCCGGGGTGCACCTTAAGTGGTGGGGCTACACACGCCATGATTAAAATAGTAAACAAAAATATTCGGAAACAAAAAATCAGAATTTTATAAAAAGTTCGTAATGTACATCTAAATACTTTAGATTGCATGCCCTAACCCACTGTCACATAATATAAAGCGGATGACTAGATCAGCAGCCACCGCGTCATCGGCTGTTTCTGTTTGTGGTATTTAAGTTAGTATTAGGGATCCATATAAGGAATGATATGATAATATTAATAATAATAATGTTATTGGCTTTTTGGTCCCTTTTAACTACACTGGCTTTTAGAGACGCCGGGGTGCCGGAATTTTAACCCGAAGGGGATCTTTAACGTGCCAGTAAATCTATTGACACGGCTCCCTCGCATTTGCGCACTCTTAATTGCCAGCTGACTGCGCCAGGATACGAACCTGCAACCTTGGGAATGATATGAAATGGAGTATCCGTGTGGGTTGTGTCGTCTCCAAAGCGCAAAAATCATTTCATTTTGTAACGAGGGTATTAACAGGCAGTAGCTCCACCGCAAAAGAATTAGGATATTTGACCCTAGTGAGGGCAATCTTGGAATACGGCTCAGCGGTTTGGGACCCGTATCAGGTAGGGCTCATCAATGAGCTGGAGATGGTACAAAGGAAGGCTGCTAGGTTTGTGCTCAACGATCTTAATCCTAGAAGTAGTGTAACTCGAATGATAGAAAAACTAGGGTGGGAATCTCTGGGAGATAGAAAGGGGAAATCCAGACTATACGCTATGTTTAACACCTACACTAATCGGCCAGCATGGGGAGAACTAAGCTATCGTCTGGGAAATCCCACCTACCTGAGCAGGGCAGATCATCCACACAAAGTTAAGGTCCAACCACAGTGTACAAATTGTGGGAAATATTCCTTCATTAACCGTGGTATTGATAATTGGAACTCATTACCTGCCACAGTCTTAGAGACTTTCCCTAAACATATTGGTGTGTTTAAGAGAGGTTGGTTCCTGAGTTTATTGGCTGTGACAACGCGGTCTAGTAGCCCCGTAGAATCTGTCTGATAACCGGTGATAATTGTGATGACTGTATTAGTGTGTGTGTTATCTGTAATTCAGGTAAGGATTGAAGACGATCAATTTTAAGTAGTTCCTAATTTTTCTACCAATTGCTGCCGTCTACGACACCTAGTTGCGAACATGCCACCGCAACCAGCGCCTGGCAACGAACGTTGGAACTTAATAGAGCGTTAATCAAATATAACCTATAAATTTAGCTTCACACATTATGTAGTTAGTGGAATACCGACAGTGGTGGCTACGATCACTAAAGGCCAGCGTTAGGTCCCGGGGCCAAGCTCTCTGCTGACTCGGTAGACGCCTGGGTTCGAGCCCCACCGTCGGCAGTCTTTGAAATGGTTTTCCGTGGTTTCCCCATTTTCAACTCCAGGCAAATGCTGGGACGGTACTTTCTTACAGGCCTCGGCTGCTTCCTTCCACATCCTTGCCCAGCTTCATTTAGCACCTCTCATTAACTCCTCTTATGAGGTTGGCGTCATGAAGGGCATCCAGCCGTAAAAAACACCACCAGGACAGCCATCGCATCTCATCCCCGACCCCGTTGGAAAACGGGAATAATAAGGGGTAGACATACATACAATTATAGTTAGTGGAAAAATATGACCTAGATGATTCGCCGCTTAAAAACAATCTTAACCCTAATTGCAGCAACAAGATGTTGTTGAATTAGAAGTTGTTCAAGGATAGCAAGCGAGTAGGTTCACGGCTCGTAACCTTTCACTCGGCGCCTGCGTCACACCCACGATAGTCTTCCTTTAAGTGGGACGTGTAGAACATGTTCTTCTACGTTTATTGTTTTAAGGTCATCTGCCCCTCGTTATATGCAGCCACGAGGAAGAAGAACATTGGAAGATATCCCCATCCCCACGCTCTCCCTCCTAGAATAATTAGGATATGGGGAAAAACAGAAGAAGAAGAAGAAGGAAGAGATGATGATGATGATTATTATCATGATGATGATAATTGCTGTTTTAAGGGACCTATTATATAGGTTATCGGCCCGTAATGGTTTGGATGATAGTGAAAAATGAAAATGACCTATGGCCTAATTAAATCTAACTACAAACTTACAACTAAAACTAACAACAGCTTACACACTAGAAGATAAAATGAAAACAAATGAAGTATAAGCGAATTAAAAGAAGGGGGAAATAAATGCCCTCAACCCTCAAGACTTGGAAGGAAGGAGAGCCAGTAAAGGTAGGAAAGGGAAAGAGAAACCGGACCCAGCTTAGGAATCCATCGGGGTCGCCAACTCCCAAACTCACCAGCCGCGAGCCCTTGAGGGTGTAGCATTATACAGGGTGCACCAGAAGTGGTGGGGCTACACACACCCTGCCATCTTGAGGGCCTTGAGCAGAAGGCAGGAGATACAATGATAAGAAGACAAGAGGTCTGACCCCTCGAAGAATGATGGATGAGGAAAGATGAGACAAGGGCCAATTAAGGGGGGAAAGTAAAAGACTCCCTAGGCCTCGGATACACTAATACGGTCGGGGTCGGAAGAGAACAGGAGTTGACCAAGAGAGGTCAACAGGAAAGAAGACGGAGAAGAGCCCGGCACAAGTAAATGGAAGCAATGCCTCACTGGGCTGGGGTCCCGTGGTCGCCAACCCACGTCCCATTAGATGCGAGCCCTTGGGGGAACTAGTTGTGAGCCCCTGGGTTCGATTATATTGATTATGTGGACAATCAAGTAAAATAATTCCAAGCTTGACGTTTTTCTAACTTCGCTGCAATTAAACCGAACCGAATAACACTTACATTGAATATGTCGTTACCCAATGTAACATGTAGAGAGGAGGCGTTACTGGCAATAACAATGAGCAAGTGTGAACCACGCGACCTCTGTCGTCAACATTGCTACAACAAGGCTGGGGGAATACATTTTCATATGTGGAATAAAACACCAATTACAATTCGATTTGGAGCTTTCATTTTGCCGTTAAAAGCTTGCTTTGTGTTCTTTTCCCTCGTGGAGGCTAAGTGATCGATAGAACTCAAACATTTCACAACGCATAGGAGGTCAGGCTGCCTACCTGTTCGGGACATTTCACTGGCGTTAGCGGAGCGCCCCCAGTATTTCCGAAAATACGAGTAACGAGGGGCCAATGAAAAATATACATTACCCCCTCCCAGAGGGTTACGACTAGTGAAACATTGCTGGTGGCTACCACGGGACGCCAGCTGAATCCACATACTAGTAGCGGGTTCCTCTCTTTCATCTTTCTTGTCAATCTCCCTAGGTCAACTTTTGTTTTCTTCCAACTGTAACATTATTAGAGCAACCGACGCCTAGGATATCTTTCATTTGCCCGCCTTGACTGACCCTTGTCTCATCGTTACTGATACTCTCATTTTTTGTAAGGTCAGACCTATAATTGGCGATTGGAAAAAGGAAGAATGTCCAATTTTCGCAAAATTGATCTGAGGTATAGGCTACAGTTGTGAAAATGCCCTCTATATGACTGCCATAATGTTCCTCCTGTGTAGCTTTACGCCTTTGCAATGTATCATAAAACTAGTGGGGCAGTATTTTGAATGCTGTTCATTTTATTCTAGTTTTCTCAACACAAGGTAGCTTGGACATTCTTCCTTTTTTCAATCACCGATTCATTGTTTTCTTTTAAGATGTCTCTTTCCTTCTGCAGAAGGCTATAACGGAGGCGGGGTGTGCGTATTCCCACCATGTATCTAACTGGATAGTTCTCCACTCTTAAGGGCTCACGGTTTGCGAGTTGATGCCCCCCAGTGGGATTCCTGAGGTGGGTCAAATTTTACCCATTTTCCCTCGACTTTGGGGTGAACTCTTTCCTATCTGCCTTTAATGGCCCTTGTTCCTCCCTAAAACATTCAATCCTGATTGTTGTAAAGCTGGGTTCACTTCTTTACCCGGTCCTTTATTTTACCTTTGTTTTGTGCATTTCTTCTAGTATATATTATTATTATGATTATTATGACTGTTTTAAGGAGCGTAACACTTAGGTTTGGATGGAAATTAAAACTTAAATTAACTGACGACGTAGAACTAATTTATGTACTACAATAAAAAAAACATAACGGTAATTAAAGTCAGAGAAAGGAAATGCCCTCAACCCTGAAGAATGAGATTTGAGGGACTTGGAAGGAAGGAGAGCCATGAAAGGTAGATGAGAAAAGAGAGGGAAGAAGGGGAAAATGGACCCAACTCAGGTTGGGGTCGCCAACTTCCCTGCTCATAGGCCGCCAACCCTTGGAAGTGTAGCTCATTGGAGGGTGCACCATAAGTTGTGGGGCTACATATATCCTGCCTCTTTGAGGGCCTTGAGCAGAAGGCAGGGGATACAATGACAAGAAAACAAGAGGTCTGAAGAATGAGGGATCAGGAAAGCTGAGACAAGGGCCAATTAAGGCGGGAAAGTGAAAGACATCCTAGGCCTCGGATACCCTAATACCGTCGGGGTCTGAAAAGAACAAGACATGACCAAGGAAGGTTGGCGGGAATGATGACAGAGACGAGCCCGTCTTATCTGAGTAAAAGAAAACTATTCTGGCCAGTTTCTGACATGTATATAGTTGCTACGATCTTGTGACCTCGAACAGCTGATGTAATAAATAACTAAGATCAGCACCCTTGTAGTTATGGTATTTTAAAGGATCACCCCGTATTTCAGTTCCAGTCTCGGGTGTTGTCAAGCCTAGCGCGCTTGAAGGAACCGGGAGTCGAAGTGGCGAGCATGTGCTCTATGCCGTGCCGCGGGTGGCGAGCCTCCAAGGGGAAAATTCGATTTGTTGGGGCGCCCTAGTGACGAGGAGAGCACAATCAGCCAGGGGAGGGGGAGGAGGGAGGAAGGAGGGGAAGCCGCCCAATCAGGACATTCCCCTCCACAATCAGCCTGCTGCGCAAAGTTGTATTAGGGGGTTTCCCATCATTCGCTATGCTCCAGAGTAGCACAACATCTACAGATCGGGGGTTCAAACACACAGCGGCCATCCTGAGGAGGGCTTTTGGGGGTGACTGATTTAAGGGGAGTCAGCCCCATGGAGGGGGTCAAAATATGCTCTTATTTTTTCCCATAAAAATATGGATTTTTTTTCACAGCTAAATGATGTATTCTATATAATAACCCCTTGCACTACAGCCCATTAAGGGCCTAGGCCTACCAAGCGACCGCTGCCCAGCCAATTGGCCTGCAGATATTGGGGTTATACGTGATCAGCGCATCGGGTCCCCTCGGCCGTTAATTTTGGTTTTCGTGATCAGGGCGCTGCCTCACTGTCAGACAGCTACTTTATTGTCTCACGAGGCTGAGTGCACCCCGTTCCAGCTTTCACGCCAGTTTCTAAAATCCCTGACTGAGCCGGGAATCGAACCAGAGGCCTCCGGCTGAGAGGCAGGCGCGCTATATTCTATATCATCTTATTTTAAGACATTAAAAACATATAGGCTATTTGAATTAATACTCGTCATTTCATTTTATTAACAAAAACTTGCAACCCACCCCACCCCGGCTTCGTCCGGTATCTTTGACAGTTTACCCAGCGTAAGCTTAAAAGGCACACGGACGGAAGGTCCCAGGCTCAATTCAGAAAAGCCGAGGTGAACAGCTAAACTCCAAACACATATACTCATCTCTGAAGTCTTAACTCGACGCGACTTGACAGTTTGATGCTGGCTGAAGCTGGGGTGATAGGCTCGCTCATAAACTCGCTCCGAGCTAGTAATTTAAATTTCCATTGAGTGGAGAATATTGGAAGAAATGGACGGATTACCCAGCATAAGCTTAAAATGCGCACGGACGGCAAGTTTTTAATGTGTAACATCTTTCCACTCGGTATTAGTACATCTTTTGTGGGGGTTATTTTGAAAAATGAAACGGAAATGGATGGGACGGAAACAATGAAACGGAAATGGATGGGACGGAAACAATGAGCGCGCGCGGTGGCGGAGATTGATACCATGACGAACTGTCGGCCATGTGGCTATGTGGAATGTATATCGCATATGGTTTACTTCAAGGTTTGGAGGCCCCATTAAAGACATTCCTACAATAAATCATCTTCAAGTTGTCGTTGTTTGGTGTGAAAATATTCATTATATCATATTTGCTGAAAACCGGTCAGGATTTGGCACTGCAGTTTTGCAAGTAGTTATTTCAATGACCAACAGAGTTCACTGTTAACAAGGGATAACACGTCACATGTTACTCATCATATGCGACTACTGTAAAGCTCGTCATTTTTTCTTCGACTCGATTCACTGAAACCATTATTGCTCGGCTTCCTTTGGTCAATTATGCAACTATCAGCTATATATTAACAATTCTAGTTGGGTGAATAGAAATATGATGATGATGGTGATAATTGTTGTTTTAAGGGGCCTAACATCTAGGTTATCGGCCCCTGATGGTTTGGGTGATCGTGAAGATGAAAATGAAATGCAAACTTAAAACTAAAACTAACTACTAACCTACATACTAGAAGAAGAAATGGAAAACTAAAGGGGAATAAGGCAAATAAAGGACAGGGGGAAAAGAAACGCCCTCAACCCTCGAAGAATGCGGATTGAGGGACTTTGAAGGAAGGAGAGCCATGAAAGGCAGATAGGAAAGTGAAAGAGGAGAGGGTCCGTCCCAAAGGTAAGGGACAAAAGGGGAAAACGGACCCAGCTCAGGAATCCCTCGGGGTCGCCAACTCCCGAACTCACCAGCCGTGAGCCCCTGAGGGTGTAGCATTATCTAGGGTGCACCAGAAGTGGTGGGGCTACATACACCCTGCTGCCTCCTTAAGGGCCTTGAGCACAAGGCAGGAGGGAAAAGGAAAAGAAAAAGAAGGCTGACCCCTCGCAGAAGGAGGGAATCAGAAAAGATGAGACAAGGGCCAATTAAGGCGGGAAAGGAAGAGACTCCCTAGGCCTCGGATACCCTAATACCGTCGGGGTCAGAAGAGAACAAGAGTTGATCAAGTGAGGTCGACAGGAAAGAAGACAGAGAGGAGCCCGGCACAAGTAAGTGGAAGCATTGCCGGACTCAGCTGGGGCCCCGTGGTCGCCAACTCACAACCCACTAGATGTGAGCCTCTGGGGGGCAAAGTAAGTAGTAGCAATGCAGGACTGTGCTTAGCTATTTGTTGTAAGCCTATGTGAGGGTCTTACGGAACTGATGATGATGATAATTGTTGTTTTAAGGAGCCTAACATCCAGGTTATCGGCCCCTAATGGTCTGGGTGATAGTGATAATGAATGTTAATGCCATGAAACCATCCTTAGCAACTAACTTAATAAAACGGAAAAGAAAGGAATGTCCTCAGTCCACAAAGAATGAGGAATGAGGGACTTGGAAGGAAGGAGAGCCATGAAAGGCAGATATGAAAGAAAAAGAGGATAGGGCCCGCCCCAATGTCAATGAAAAAGGCGGAAAATGGACCCAACTCAGGAATCCCTCGGAGTCGCCAACTCCCAAACTCAGCAGCCGTGAGCCCTTGAGGGTGTAGCACCATCCAAGGTGCATCAGAAGTGGTGCGGCTACACACACCCTGTCTCCTTGAGGGCCTTGTGCACAAGGCAGGAGATAACATGAAAAGAATAAGAAGACTGACCTCTGGAAGTATGAGGGTTTCAGGAAAGATGAGACAAGGGCCAATTAGGCGGGAAAATGACTCCGTAGGCCTCGGATACCCTAATACCTCCGGAGTCGAAAGAGAACAAGTGTTGACCAAGGGAGGCCGGCACAAGTAAATGGAAGCAATGCTGGTCTGAGTTTGGGTCCCATGGTCGCCAACCCACGTACCACAAGTTGTGGGCCCATGGGAGGCTCTAACGGTACTGTTTGCCCGGCTCTAACACACACTGTACTTCATATCCAACCTGGCAACATTGTGGGAAACATTCCATAACCTTTATTTTTTTTATATAACACAGAAAAAGATGATTCATTCAAATTAAAATGAAAATGAAGAGCGGATGTCAAAGTCTGGATGTCACATTTCAATATGCGGGCGGCTGTGTATTATATTGAATTAACAGTAATGTATTGTCCATTATATTATATTTTAACGTGAATGTGCCAAGAATAGCCACTCTGTTTTGTAAAAAAAAAGGCCTTTTCAGTGAGGAGCGATATTTAAATCCAGTCCAGTCATAATGGTTGTGAAGGGCGCCTAATTCAGCACACAGCCCTCTCTAATTGCATTCATTTTAAGGAGAGTAAAGGACACAGTACAAGAATTATTAACTCCGGCTTCCAAATGAATACACGGGCGCGCCTGTGCCTGCCTTTCACTCATTTAATACACAGTTAACGGCTTTATAAAGGACTCATTAATACATCCCTTGTTATTTCTATTCGGGACATGGCCCTCATTGAGGCTTCACATCAGTCCATGTATTGATTGCTGTAGGTCAGTGGTTCACAACCATCCTTTCTTTCTTCTTTTTGATCCAGTGTCCTCTTTTGCAATAACGTTAATGACTACCACGCTATCTCCACCTGTCACTATTCATTAATTCATTCATTCATTTTACTGTATAGATTACGGGGGATCCGTGGTAGAGTGTCACACTCATCATCCTTAGAATCCTAGGCTCGATTTCTGACCGAGGATATTGATTTTAGGCAGATTTAACGAGAAAATGATGATGATAATTGTTGTTTTAAGGGGCCTAACATATAGGTTATCGGCCCCTAATGGTTTGGGTGATCGTGAAGATGATAATGAAATGTAAACTATAACTAAAACTAACTACTAACTTATATACTAGAAGAAGAAATGGAAAACCAAAGGAGAATAAGGCAAATTAAGGAGACGAGGAAAAGAAATGCCCTCAACCCTCCAAGAATGTGGATTGAGGGACTTGGAAGGAAGGAGAGCCATGAAAGGCAGATAGGAAAGTGAAAGAGTAGAGGGTCCGCCCCACAGGAAATGGAAAAAGGGGGAAAACCGGACCCAGCTCAGGGGTCGCCAACTCCCGAACTCACCAGCCGTGAGCCCCTGAGGGTGTAGCAATATCCAGGATGCACCAGAAGTGGTGGGGCTACATACACCCTGCCTCCTTGAGGGCCTTGAGCAGAAGGCAGGAGATAACAGGAAAAGAAAAAGAAGACTGACGGAGTATATCAGAAAAGATGAGACAAGGGCCAATTAAGGCGGCAAAGGAATAGACTCCCTATTCCTCGGATACCCTAATATTACCCTTTCACGAATTGCTTGCCGGCGGTCGAGATGGGAACTATTCTCTGTTTACTTGTGTCACACGTCACTCTGCTTCGTTGACAGTTACAGTTACGCGTGTAGGATATGACTCAGCTCCAGTATCTGTCCGTGGACACATGAGCTCCTGTGACACTCATCTGCGCTTCTATGACAGGTAGCGCACGCAGTGCTGCTTGACTTATGTGTAGACTGCACTCTGTCATCACTGTGTCCTCCTCTTTACCCGCGGGGCTCATGCTACACTAATCAACAAACGGTGGCGCAGCCACGCTCAGCGGCAATCAAATCTTAAATGGGTAATACTGTCGGGGTTGGAAGAGAACACGAGTTGACCAAGTGAGGTCGACTGGAAAGAAGACGGAGAGGAGCCCGGCACAAGTAAGAGGAAGCAATGCCGGACTCAGATGGGGCCCCGTGGTCGACAACCCACGTCCCGCTATAGCCTATGTTAGCCCGTGGGGGAGTTATAGTCTATGTGATGTTTTGTTAAGATACTGAAAGTGGTGATTGAACTTCAAATTTGCTTGCTTAGACTATTATGTGATTGTTGTTAAATGGTCTGGTTAGAGTGGATTGTGTACTTAGCTGCTTGAGTGGCTTTTTGGGTTCGATGAGACCAGCTACTCTCGCACACTCGACATATAATATAACCAATCAAAATCTTGGTGGCGGCTTTAGTGGCGTAGTTGGTAACATGCCAAGCTTCTATACCCAAGGCCGAACCCAGCCGAAGTCATCGGATTATTTAAGAGCGTTAAAAATCCCTCAGTATGCCTTTCTTCGGAGGGGAACTAAAGCCGGCGGTCCCATGTCATAGAATTATGGCATGAAAAAGAACTTCCCACTAACTACAATTGGGTGAAGCAAAATGTGTAGGTTAGATATGATTAACGCTCTTATAGTTCCAACGTTCGTCACCAGGTGCTTGTTGCGGTGGCATCTAGTAGCCAAGTTCACAGTTAGGTGTCGTTCACGGTAGGATTTAGTAGCAAAGTAGGAACTACTCGAAATTGATCGTCTGCAGTCATACCTGAATTACAGATAACACACACTAATACAGCCAACACAATTAACACCAGTTATCAGACAGATTCTACACGGGGCTACATACCGCTTTATCATAGCCGCTAAACTAAGGAAACAACCAACACAGGACTGGAAATCTTTATTCGAAAAAGTTTTATTTTGCTATAACTTTCATAATAATTATATGAAAAATAGAATCAATTCAAAGCTCGTACTATTATTCGGATAAGGAACAAAAGTTTATTTGACAGCAACAACAAGGGGTGCGAAAAATGGAGCCTTTTGAGATCAAACTCAAACCTCCCTTAGTAGACACGTTATCAAAACCGTTTAAAATGGTCAATAATCCCTTAAGAACTACCCGCAACGTTTGTGTGAAAGAATGTTGGATATGATCCACCCTCACGCCAGGGGATGCTTGCTTCCTTAGTCTAGGGGCTGCAACAACGCGGTGTACTTTGGGTGTGTGTAGAATCTGTCTGATACACTGTGTTAATTGTGATGGCTGTATTAGTGTGTGTTATCCGTAATTCAGGTAAGAACTGCAAGCGATCAATTTTCAAGTAGTTTCCACATTTGCTGCCAAATACGAACTTGGCTACTACAGTAGATGCTATCGCAGCCAGCAACTGGTGTCGAACGTTGGAACTTAGAGCGTTAATCAAATCTAACCTACACATTTTAGCTTCACACAGATGTAATTAGTGGAAGGTTCTTTTTCATGCCATAAATCTATGACGAGAGCCCGCTGGCTGCGCAAAATGCTTTCGGAATTATAAGGAGATAGAGCTAAACATGTAGAGCTTTTGTTGGTGGATAACAACTGGTAAATTAAGTATTTTCGAAACATTTTATTTTGTCCGGTGAAATCTACCTCCTCCTTCTGGCGTGCTGAGGGGATTTATTTTAGGGGATCTGGAAGACCCTATCGTGTGTGTTTGCCTGGTTTGATGCAGCTCTCCATTCCTCCCTGTCCTGAGCTAAACGTTTCATCTCTACATAGCTACCACACCCTACATCCGAGGCAATATGTTTTCCAACCTTGGTCTACCCCTGCAGTTCTTGTCCTCGACCCATCCTTTCATAACTAAGCTTGCTATTCCTGGGTGTCTTAATATGTATCCTACCAACCTATCTCTTCTCTTCATTAGCAGTCGCCAGAAACATCTCTCCTCTCCCACCAGTCTTAATACCTCTTCGTTTGTAACCTTATCTACCCATCTGATCTTCATCATTCTCCTGTAACACCACATTTCAAATGCTTCAATTCTCCTCTTTTCTGCTGCACCAATAGTCCAAGTTTCACTTCCATAGAGCGCCACGCTCCAGACAATGGCTTTCAAAAATGACTTCCTAATACCTAAATCTATATTCGATGTCAACAGATTCCTTTTTTGTAGATATGCTTTCTTCGCCTGAGCCAACCTACTTTTTATATCCTCTTTGCTTCGTCCATCACTGGTTATTTTGCTTCCTAAGTAACAGAAGTCTCCTAATTCCTTCAGCTTTTCAGCTGCCAATTTGATGTCCATAGAGGTTTCTGATTTCATTCGGCTGCATTCCAATATTTTTGTTTTACATTTATTAATTTTCATCATGAATTTTTTCCTCAAGACGGAGCCCATACCATTCAAAAACTCATTCAAATCCTCAGGCGTGTTGGCCAAGATGACGATGTCATCGGCAAATCGCAGAGTTGAAATTGGTGGCTCCGGTGGCGTAGTCGGTAGCATGCTGAGCTTCCTTGCCCAAGATCGCGGGTTCAAACCCGGCCGAAGTCGTCGGATTTTTAAGAGCGTTAAAAATCCCTCAGTATCCCTTCCTTCGGAGGGGAAGTAAAGCCGGCGGTCCCATGTCATAGATTTATGGCATGTTAAAGAACCTTCCACTAATTGCACCTGTGTGAAGCTAAATTAGGTTAAGAATGTAAACAACGCTCAGGTTCCTACGGTCGTCACCAGGAGCCGACTGCGGTGGCGTCTAGTAGCCAAGTTCTGAACTAGTAGTCGTTGACGGTGGCGTTTGGCGGCAAAAGTAGAAACTATTTGAAAAATTCAAAGTCTGCAGTCCTAACTTGAACTAAGAAACAGATAACACACACTAATACAGTCATCACAATTAACACCGGTTATCAGACAGATTCTACACACACCCAAAGTACACGGGGCTACATGACCACGTTGTCGCAGCCCCTAAACCGAGGAACCAACCAACCAGAGTTGAAATTATTTCTCCTTGAATCTTCACTCCCACTTTAAATGTTTCTCCGATTTCCTTCATAGCTTGTTCAATGTAAAGATTGAAAAGTGCCTTACATCTTGCCTATCTAAAATTCGATGTTCCTTTTCCTACAAAACCATTGATGCTGTCTGTCTGTTAGGTAGTCAGCCCGGAGGTTGGTTGGATCCTAAAAAGGCGCCATCATAGGTTATGTGGAAGAAACCCACAAAACCACTGGCTGCACTATAATGAGGCGTACTAGGCAAAGTGAGGAGTGAGGTAGTTTGCCATTGCTTCCTCACTGAGTCAGAACAAAAGCACTGACTTACAGATATGAAATTTTCAAAGTTTATTTTGTCAATCATTTTGAGTAGACTCAGCATACAAATAAGTATAACACATGTTCTGATTTCTGTTAAATGTCTTGGCAGAGCCGGGAATCGAACTCGGGTCTCCGTGGTGACAGCCAAGAATGCTAGCCACTACGCAATGAGACGGTCAAGATATTGATGATGATGATGATCGTGTGGCCTCCGGAGAGGCCGAGTGCATGTTTTTCTAGTTGACGCCCGTGGGCGACCTGCGCGTCGTGATGAGAGTGAAGTGATGATGAAGACATCACATACACCCAGTCCCCGTGCCATGGGAATTAACTCCAGGAGATTAAAATCCCGGATGGCTCGGCTGCGAATCGAACCCTGAGCACTTCGGGCCAAAGCCTAGCGCGCTAACTATCTAGCCACGGAGCCGGACGATGATGATGATGATATTTGGTGTTTTGCAGGGCCTAAAATCTAAGTTATCAGCCCCTAATGGTTTGGGTGACGGTGAAGGATGAGAATGAAATGAAAACTAGTAACTAATACTACCTAAAAACTTAAGGACTAGAACGAGAAATGGTAAACAAATAAAGAATAAGGCAAATAAAGGACAGGCAGAAAAGAAATTCCCGAAGAATGAGGATTGAGGGACTTGGAAAGAAGGAGAGCCATGAAAGGCAGATAGGAAGGGGAAAGCGGAAAGTCCTACCCAGTTTCCAAATCCCGAAATCACCAGCCGTGTGCCCTTGAGGGCGAAGGACTGTCGAGGGTGCGCCAGAAATGGAGGTGCTACATACACCTTGCCTCATTAAGGGCCTTGAGCAGAAAGTAGGATATATGAAGAGAACACAAGAGGTCCCCTCGAAGAATGAGGGATCAGGAAATATGAGACAATGGCCAATTAAGGCGGAGCTGTTGGCCTCTCACCAAGGTGGATCTGGTTCGATTCTCGGTCAATGCACATGAGATTTTCGAAGTGAAATGACATGTCCTGTGGTTCGGATTCCACGTAAAAAGGAGGTCCCGTGGCTCATGATCGCATGATTAACGGTCTCGTAAAACTAAAAGCTTCTCTCTTAGTTTCCTTCCAATTAAGGTGGGAAAGTAAAAGACTCCCTGTGCCTCGGATACCCTAATACCGTTGGGGTCGGAAAAGAAGAAGAGTTGACCAAGGGAGGTCGATAGAAAAGATGACAGAGAGGAGCTCGTCACAAGTAAGTGGATGTAATGCCGAACTCAGCTGGGGTCCCGTGGTCGCCAACCCACGTCCCACTAGTCGTGAGCCCCTGGGGGAAGTCAAGTTGTGTAATAACAGCTGGCACTAAATAGAAGCTGTTTTTCTTTAATATTCTGTTTTTAGGAGGACATCTCCACAGTCAGTAAATTTTCTTTTCAAATTAGCAGTTGATCGTTTCCACGCCACGCCGCACGCTGGTGTTTTGTTTTTCAAACCGCGAACAGACATTGACATTAATTCTGGAGTAATGCAAATTGACGCGCCGCAATCTGACACCAGGCTAGGCACAACTTTTAACGTGACCATGCACGATGCGAGTTGTTTATGAAAAGTTTCCTGAGCAAACAAACGAAACGCTTGCGGTTTGTTGAGCGTGTCATGTCATGTCAGCTAATGGCGGTGCTTGACCCTGTAACCCGTCATCTGATTGGTCGCCTGATAACCCCAGCACGCTATTGCCACCTTCAGCTTCCTCATTCTACTTGCTTCCTTTTCCATAGCTAGCCTTTTTTTTTACAGTACTGTATAACGGCTGCATGTTATGTATTGTTTACACGCGTCGAGGTTTTCGAATGTTTAGTTGTTGGTGTTGTTTTAAGGAGCTTAACATCTAGGTTATCGGCCCCTAATGGTTTGTGTGATAGTGATAATGAATGATAATGACATGAAACCTACAACTAGAACTAACTACGGACTTAACAACTAACTTACCTATTAAGAGAAGAGATGGGTTAATAAAAAAGGAAAAAAAAGGAGATAATGTGCAGAAGGAAAATAAATGCTCTCAATCCACAAAGAATAAGGAATGAGGCTCTTAAGAGAAAAGAGTGCCATGGAAGGCAGATAGGAAATAAAAAGAGGAGATGTTGATGACGATAATTGTTGTTTTAAGGGGCCTAACATCTAGGTATAATAATAATAATAATAATAATAATAATAATAATATCGTATGGTCTCGGGTGCCGGGTGCAAGCTTTGTTATATGACGTCCAAAGGGCAGATTCCATATCAAATTTTGTTGTTCTTTGGAACGCTATGAAAGTCAAGGAGGTTAGATATCTAAGCTCCTTGACACTATAGCGCTTTCTAGTAGAGAAAGGAGGAACTTTTGTGTTGGTGGAAAATCCCGAGAATAATGTTGCCATGATGAGCACGGCCTACTGAATTCAAATGGGTTCTTTAACATGCCAACGACTAGGTTATCGGCCCTTAATGGTTTGGGTGATAGTGAAAAATGAGATGAGAATGAAAACTATAACTAATACTAACCACAGACTTACATACTAGAAGAAGAAATGGTAAACAAATAAAGAATAAGGCAAGTTAAGCACAGGAAGGAAAGAGATGCCCTCAACCCTTGACGAATGACGATTGAGGGACTTTGAAGGAAGGAGAGCCATGCAAATCAGATAGGAAAGGAAAAGAGGAGAGGAAAAAGGGGACAAAACGGAGCGAGCTCAGGAATCCCTCCGGGTTGCCAACTTCCAAACTCACCAGCCGTGAGCCCTTAAGGGTGTAGCATTATCCAGGGAGCCTCCTTGAGGGCCTTGTACAGAAAGCAGGAGATATCATGAAAAGTAAAAGAAGGAGTCAGACCCCTCGAAGAATGATAGGTCAGGAAAGATGATACAAGGGCCAACTATGGCGGGAAAGAGAAAGACTCCCTAGGCCTCGGATACCCTAATGCCGTCGGGGTCGGAAAAGAACAAAAGTTCAGCAAGGGAGGTCGACAGGAAAGAAGACAGAGGAGTCCGGCACTAGTAAATGGAAGCAATGCCGGACTCAGCTGGGGTCCCATGGTCGCCAATCCTCGTCCCACAAATTGTGAGTACTAGTCGAGAACAAAAGAACGGATGGCCGAATACGTTATTGAGACACTCTATTTATGGAGTGTACTTAGGTATATACTTATCGCAACTGTGAGAAAACCGTGGCTCTGTCCAAATCTAATGATCTGAAAAGCACCTATTGTGGCCACCATATCAAAACGAAAAGCAGAAACAGTACCTCGTCCGACTGTCCACTTGAAACAGGAACATCGGGACGCCAACAACACGATCCAACTGCTGTTGTCTCTCTCATGTTTGTGTATGCTCGCCTGATTATTGGTCACTAAAAAAACATAACCAATACGATTTTTTCCATCATTTCTCCTTTAATGTGCAATTGTTTACTGAACACAACACGAAATTATATTTGTTATTACAAAACCGAAAGCGAAACTGTCGGGGTATGAGTGATGAGTTTTTATTCCGATGTAACCACATGGAAAAATTGAAAAACAATTGCAACACTTGGTGGTCTTGGAAAGATCGAGCTGGCAGTGGATTGCGGCACGAGCGCTGATGGGATTGTCGGCCATGAAGAAAACTACTTCACCGTTTTCACAGCCAGCTCGATAAGTTATTTGACTGCTTCCAATGTCGCCTGACAAACCCATGCCATCTAGATAAGTGATTTTCAAACGATTTCATCACTAGCAATCTTACAAAAGATACGAAACCTTCTGAGGGGTGTGTATACAATATATTTTTCGGGGGGGGGGCTGACTTTCGTGGAAAATTGTGAGTATTCTCAGGGGATTGTCACCGCAAAATATCCAGAAATATCAACCAATATCCTGGAGCATATAACTTTGTGTAATTATTTTAGATAAGATTCAAAGTTTATATAGCCTACAATTACTGGCAATACAAAAACGTTGTAAAATACAACACAATACACAAATAACATTTTATTCTTAATGCATTTTCTATTATGAACTATGGAGTATGTGAATGGCAAATATCGAAATATTTGTCAATTTACTAAGCAGAAAGGTAAACATTTTTTTTAGTTGATAATTTATTTCTCAAAGGTACCTTACTGTGGAATTCACAGTTTTGCCTCACAAGGCTGAGTGCACCCCGTTCCAGCCCTCAGACCAGAATTAAACGTTCTTGGCACAGCCGGGAATCGAATTCGGACCTCCGGAGCGGCAGCCAAGAATGCTAGCCACTACACCACGAGCTAGTCTAATTTCAATCTTAATATTGTTAATTACTTAGCCAATAAGTTTAGATTAGGGTACAATTAAATTTACAATTGTTTTTAGCTCATACCAAAGCAACACTTTCTAATTTTTCGGGGGGGGGGGCTGGAGCCCCCTCAGCACCCCTCCCCCCGCCTTATATACGCCCCTTTACCTACTGTACAGGCCCTAAAACATCCCCTTTTTAATGTTCTAAATATTTCTTATCAATCAAACAATTTCTTCAATTGTACCAAAGGTCGAAGGGCTAAAGGGCCCGGAAGGTTTCAAATAGTGATGATGATGATGATGATGATAATTGTTGTTTTAAGGGGCCTAACATCTGGGTTATCGGCCCCTAATGGTTTGGGTGATCGTGAAGATAATAATGAAATGTGAACTATAATTAATACTAACTACTAACTTATAGAAGAAGATATGGAAAACAAAAGGAGAATAAGGCAAATCAAGGACAGGAGGAAAAGAAATGCCCTCAACCCTCAAAGATTGCGGATTGTGGGACTTGGAAGGAAGGAGAGCCATGAAAGGCAGACAGGAAAGTGAAAGAGGAGAGGTTCCACCCCACAGGTAAGGGACAAAAGGAGGAAACCGGACCCAGCTCAGGAAGCCCTCGGTGACCCCTCGAAGAATGAGGGTTTCAGGAATGATGAGACGAGGGCCAATTATGGCCTAAGCCTTGGATACCCTATACCGTCGGGGTCGGAAGAGGACAAGAGTTGGCCAAGGGAAAACGACAGGAACAATGACACAAGTAAGTTGAGGTAATGCCGGACTCAGCTGGTGTCCAGTGGTCGTCAACTCACGCCTCCAAAGTTGTGAGTCCTTGAGGGTTCATGGGCAAGTGATCTTGCTGTTCCTCCCCTTAAAACAACAGTCGTCGTCCTTGGGGGTTGCTTTGGAAAGCCTGAAAATGTAATGACTGTACTGCGCTCTGGCTAGTGCAGGATGAAACTATTCTTGAATATCACGCACGCTTACATATTCGGATTCAGCGGGTCAGAAATAGCGAGAATACACGAGAAAGAGAAAATGCCAAATTTGATCGATAACTCACTTATTGTTCTCAGCTCTGAAAGCTTTGCGAAACAAGCACATGCTCTGCCATCTCTTGAGGGTTTAACGAATTATTGTGTAGCGGATTACACATGGTAGGTGTTTTGAAAACGATGGAAATTAAATTCAATCCATATCAAGTCATGAAAAGATGATAGAGAGTACCTCGATACAAGTAAGTGGAGGCAATACCGGGCTCAGCTCGGGTCCCGTAGTCGTCAACGCATGTCCCACTAGTTGTGAGCCCCTGGGAGTTATTCTCAGTTAGCGGAGGAACTTAAGCATTATTATTATTCTTTAATCCTATCGGTCTACTAAGGACCGCGCCATTTCAACTGTCTTCTGTGAGCTTTGATCTTTGCCCAGTGCTCCTTCATACGTTGCCGGAGTTGTTCATTACTTTCTCCCCCCCCCCCACCGGGGGGCTCACATCTAGTGGTATGTGGGTTGGCGACCACGGGGCCCCAGCTGAGTCTGGCATTGCTTCCACTCACTTGTGCCGGGCTCCTCTCTGTCTTCTTTCCTGTCGGCCTCACTTGGTCAACTCTAGTTCTTATCCGACCCCGACGGTATAAGGGTATCCGAGGCCTAGGGAGTCTCTTCCTTTCCCGCCTTAATTGGCCCTTGTCTCATCTTTTCTGATACCCTTCTGTGAGGGGTCAGCCTTCTTTTTCTTTTCATGTTCTCTCCTGCCTTCTGCTCAAGGCCCTCAAGGAGGCAAGGCGTATGTAGCCCCACCACTTCTGGTGCGCCCTGGATAATGCTACACCCTCAAGGGCTCACGGCTGGTGAGTTCGGGAGTTGGCGACCCCGAGGGATTCCTGAGCTGGGTCCGGTTTTCCCCGTTTTATCCATTACCTCTGGGGCGGACCCTCTCCTCTTTCCCTTTCCTATCTGCCTTTCATGGCTCTCCTTCCTTCCAAGACCCTCAATTCACCTTATTCTAGGGTTGAGGGCATTTCTTTTCCTCCTGTCCTTTATTTGCCTTATTCTCCTTTTTGTTTTCCATTTCTTCTTCTATTATATAAGTTAGTAGTTAGTTTTAGTTATAGTTCACATTTCATTATCATCTTCACGATCACCCAAACCATTAGGGGCCGATAACCTAGATGTTAGGCCCCTTAAAACAACAATTATCATCATCATCATCATCATCATCATCTTTCTTCTGTCCACATCTATCCCGTCTTCAACTTTGGTTTTTGTTGATGATGATGATGATGATGATGATAATTGTTGTTTTAAGGGGCCTAACATCTAGGTTATCGGCCCCTAATGGATAGGTTTTTCTTGAAAAACCCTGGTGATCGCTTAGTTTCTTCCTGACGGGTTGCGTTCTTTAATATATGTTATTTATATATTTATTATTATTATTATTATTATTATTATTATTACCGATTATAAATAATGTGCAGATTTATATTGATATGCTCGTTTCACGTTTGCTTATTTAAAATTGTAAGCCACGTTCGTTTGTATTTCGCATATATGGAAGATATAAACGTATATCCTTGTCCTTTTTTGCATTGCTAATATTTTATAATTTAAATATTAGAAACGCAAGCATTGTAATGTTGTGGAGAGACAGTGGGATGTGTGAAAAGAAGTGCAAAACATGCGCGGCCGGCAAATTGTGCTCACTGAACAGAACACCTGCGTCATCACTAGAGAGTAAAGTTGTCATATATGTTGTTTGAGTGTTCGGTCTTTAGATTGCATTGATGCAGTTCTTCGTCCTTCTCTGTCCTGAGCTAATCCCTTCATTCATTCATTTACTCTATTTGATGATGATGATGATAATTGTTGTTTTAAGGGGCCTAACATCTAGGTTATCGGCCCCTAATGGTCTGGGTGATAGCGAAAATGACAATGAAATGGAAACCAGAACGAAAATTAAGCTGGACTGAAAATACTTATAAAATGAAACTGAGATTGAAACGACTCACAAAATGTAGAGTAGAAATTACAAAAGGTACCGGTAATTTAGAAGGAAAATGCCCACAAAAAGAATTTACATTGAAAAATATGCATAAAATGTAGTTTAGGTTAAAAATACAAAATCCAATGTAGATTCGAAATACTCAACGAAATGCAATTGAAATTCAAAATACTTATAAAATGCAAATGATATTGCAAATACGTAGACTACAAAATGCAATAACATTGAGGTTCAAAATACTTACCAAATGCAATTGAAATTGAAAATACACAATGCAAGTGAGATTGAAAAAGTCCGGTGCAGATTCAAAATACTCACAAAGTGCAATTGAAATTCAAAATACTTACAAAATGCAATTGAAATTGAAAATGCTCACAAAATGTATGGTAGATTCAAAATACTCACAATATGTGGAAGTCCACGATACTGCACTTACAAAATGCAATTTAGATTGAAAATACTTACAAAATGGAGTTTAGATCGAAAATACTTAAAAAATGTGGTTGAGATTCAAAATACTCACAAAATGTAATGTAGAGACGCGGGGAGGCATTTTAAAAAACAGAGCGGGAATCTTAAAGAGAAAACGAACTATAATGAAAAGAAAGGGAAGGCTGATCCCTAGAAGAAGGAGGGATCAGGAAAGAATAGACAAGGGCGGGAAAATGAAATACTCCCTAGGCCTCGGATACCCTAATACCGTCGAGATCGGAAAAGAACAAGAGTTGACCAAGGGAGGTCGTGAGGAAGGATAACAGAGAAGAGCCCAGCACAAGCAAGTGGAAGCAAAGCCGGACTCAGCTGGGATCCCGTGGTCACAAGTTGTGAGCCCCTGGGGGGGAAGGGGTACTCCATTTGCGAATGGGGGTAATTCCCTGGGGCCAAATTCTACACTTATAGCAATTTTCCAACAATAATATCAAATATACTTAATGTACAGAATAGGGCTGGTGTCAGACTTCTAACCCCCAAGCTTGCAGGTTCGCTCCTGGCCATGGTAAGTGATTTTTTTTGAAAGGCGGCAGGAATCACGACATGCATGTCTTACGTTGTTGGCATGTTAAAGAACCTATTTCAATTCAGTAGGCCGTGTTCATAATGGCAAAATTAATCTCGGGAGTTTCCGCCAACACAAAGTTCCTCCATTCTCTACTAGAAAGCGCTATAGTGTCAAGGAGCTTAGATATCTAACTTCCTGGACTTTCATAGCGTTGCAAGGAACAAAGACATACGACATGCAAGCTGCCCTCTGGTTGCAAATAACAAAGCTTGCACCCGGCTCCCGAGGCCATACGATATAAAAAAATCGATTAATTTAAGTTATCGATTAATCGATTAATTTAAGCTGAAATAACGATTAATTCAATCCATTAAGTGTTTAATCGATGAATCGATTGATCATTTAATTGGTTGGAGGAATAATTGACTGTGTTGTCGATTAATCCGCGTACAGTACTCCTGTCCCTCTGAGAAGCAAAACAGACATTCAATTAATTTAAAAATATATTGTATCATATAATTTTAAATAAGATACTTCCTTCGTGAAAACTAGACTAAAACTAAGTAAAACAAGATTGTTCCTGTTCCAAATTGTAAACATTCAACAAGAATTCAAAATCTTTGCTGATGTTCGTTTTCTTTTTTCGAAACGCTTCCCAATATGATGGATGTTTGTCCTCCCACTGTCATTAACTCTTATTTGGTTATTGTTATCATAAACAAGGAAGAACACTTTGTATATTTAGGCACAAAGTAACTTTTATAGATTTCCATACATCATTCCGGAATTAAGCGTAACTCAACTTAGCGATTTTTTTGCGTATGGCTTTTAGTGCCGGGAGTGTCCAAGGACATGTTCGGCTCGCCAGTTTTGTAGCAGCTTCGAGACGGACACCCAATGGGTGAGCTACAAGTACCGTTGGGAAGGAAAGTTTGAATGTGAGGAGTTGGAAAGTAGCGGATGTGGCCTATAGTTAAGGACCAACCCCGGCATTTGTCTGGAAGGAAGATGGGAAACCACAGAAGACCATCTTCAAGGTTGCTGGCGGGGGGATTCGAACCTCCTCGCCTCCAGGATGTGAGAGACTGCCATCAGTCATGCCGTAACGACCACGGCTAACTCACCCGGTAACTTAAGCGATGACCTCTCATTTAAAATTATTTTCCTATCTCGTGTTTACCAATCAATTAATAGATTCTTGGGTCAGCTGATTCATTAATCTATTAAGCGGTCAGTCGATTAATTGATTAATCGTTTTCGATTAATTTCAAATATTTGATTTATCGATTCATAATCGCTTATTACCAGCTCTAGTTTGAGTCTTCGGTCTTTAGATTTGTTTGATGCAGATCTCCATCTCTTCCTATCCTGAGATAATCGCTTCATTCATTCGTTGATTCATTTACTTTATTTGTAAACGGGTGTATTTCCCCGGTGGCAAATTGTACAATTACAGAAAATTACCAACCAAGCAAACTTAATGCACAAAAGTCGCGATTTGTAATAGTGCATTATGCAACGATCCTATAATGGCAATAATTAAGACATGAATATGTTTATAAAACGAGCGAGGTGAGTTTTACAATTTCCATACAACTGTCTTAATTACCATTATAGACGAGTTGCATACGACTGTTTATGTTCGACGATAATTATTATAACTATTTTATGTTCGAATATAAATATTCATAAATATATAAATATCTGTCGAGATTTCGCCAGTTTTATGCACTGAACAGAGCGCATGGGACGCAGGGAATACCTTGTATTTGACCATGGCCTCCTCGAATACCCCACTATGACACTAGTCACGCAGTAAAATTTAAAATAGAAGTCCGTGGAAGTCAGCGCAGGTGCGATGCTATCCTTACCTAATTGGTCACACAACTATTTCATGAGCTCTGATTAATGGGAGAAACTGTTTCATAATGAAAAATAGTGTTATAATGACCCTCATTATGTTACAGTTTTCTGACATATAATATTTACATTTCGACAATGTCGAACATAAACTATAGTATATTATTTCATCGTAGCATTTCAGTTTTATCTTAAACACATCAATATGTTGGGGAAAGGCTCTAAGACTGTGGCAGGAAATGAGTACCAATTATCAATATCATGATTAATGAAAGCATATTTCCCATAATTTGTACACTGTGGTCGGCCCTTAACTTTGTACGGGTTATCTGCCTTCCAGGTGGGATTTCCCAGTGAATACTAGGAAATAACTATATTGCCATTACAAAATGAGACAAAATATCTAGTCTTCAATTTATTAAAATTTAAAATTGATAATAACCCAAGAACCATTTAAGATAAACCTCCCTCAATGACAAAATACATTGGGCCACGTGCATTCGTTCAAAAGTAAAGTATTTTTTCCCCCCATAAAAATGGATCATTTTCAACAGTTCTTTTTAAACAAAAACAAAATAATTATTATACTAGCGGACCCGTGCGAGAACTCTCGCATAATGGATTGTGTGCGCCCCATGTGTACAGACTACCCGCCTGACACTAGTGCTATGCGGGCTGTACGCGACACAGTTTCAAATCACTTTATAAACAAATAAATATATTTCCGTTGACTTTTCAAGAAATGCTAGTTTTCTTCTGTACTATTGAGACGATTTGCAAGATTTTGGTACAAACCACACCTTCTAACTCCCTCTAGTTTAGGAGCTTCAGTTTTGTGACACATACACCTTAGCGTATTATACAGTATAATAAGATTTATTATCTACGGTTTTAAAGATAGAGAGTACTGGTTAGCAGCAGAAAACGTTTTGACACGCATTTGATCAATGTTTTAAAAAAGTTGAGATTTCTCGTAAGTTTTCGAACAGGAATGAAAAGTCTCGTATGTAGTTCTGTCTTTAAACTTATGACAGTCACTGTACAATATTTACACAAAAGAGCACCAAAATCTATCAACCTTTTAGACCGAAATTTCAAATTTGATTCACAGTGAAATAGGAATAAGTGGGAGAATGTGGCAACACTGTGTAATCTTATTAGTCTGCGATTGTGGAGGTGTATAGCAAAGGCTGTATTTTCCTTATCGCTTTGCTTGTACCTCACTTTAATTTAAAACTCAATTCTCCTAAGTGAAGCGGTCAATGGACAAGACAGAGAGGGACCTCCCATAATCTAATAGCAGAAAGGAGCGGCTTGCTCGTTCTCCCGTTTATGACGGACCAGTTAATGAATTGCCATGTTTACTTTTGCGAGCGGTCCTTTTGATAAATTTCTGTCCTCTGGGATTCCCAATCGTGCGTTTTCCCTGTCGCAGTCCCATTAACTCTCTCTGTCGGCCGCTCTGCTTACTTGTACACGTGACGACATCTGCATACAGGCTGGCTCGCAACTCGTACCAATCATTACAAGAGGTAGGGTTTACATATACCCGCTAATGACTTAGGATCCATAGTTTGGTGGTGATGATAAGGTGCCTAACATCTGGGTTCTCGGACCCTAATGCTTTGGGTAAATTTGAAACTGATGAAATGAATCAAATAACAACGAAAACCAACGACTAACTTACGGACTAGAAGAAGAATGATTGGCTGCGTGACTCAGCGGTAAAGTTCTTGCCTGCTGTTCCCAAGGCTGCAGGATCGAATCCTGGCACAATCGGTTGGTATTTGATGGTGCGCAAATACGTGGGAGCACTGGCGCATTAAAATTTCCTTAGGATCAAAATTTCGGCATTCCAGCGTGCGTCTGTAAAATACCCAATAGTTAAGAAGAAATGGACAAAACAACGACCTAACCTATGGGAAATAAACGACAGGGAAATGAATAGCCTTCAATATCCAAAGAATGAGGACTGTGAAAGAAGTAGAGCTATGAAAGGCAGATAGGAAAGGGGAAAGTGGAGAGGTTCCACCCCAAAGTCAATGGAACAAGGGAAAAACGGACCGAGTGCAAGAATCCCTCGTGATCACCATCACCAAAAACTCACCAGCCGTGAGCTCTTGAGGGTGTAGCACTATCTAGGGTGGGGCTACACACACCCTGCCTCCTTTACGGCCTTGAGCAGAAGGCAGGAGATATCATGAAAAGAAAAACAAGAGGTGTGACCCCTCGATGAATGAGGTATCAGCAAAGATGAGACAAGCGCCCATTAAGGCGGGAAAGGCCTCGGATACCCTAACACTGTCGGGGTCGGAAGAGAACAAGAGTTGACCAAGGGAGGTCAACAGGAAATATGACAGAGAGAAGCTCTAAACAGAAGGAATGCCGGACTCAACAGTGGTCCCGTGGTCACCAACCCTCATCCCACTAGATGTGAGCTCCTGAGGGAGAATGAGGCGGCTTCGGTGGCGTAGTTGGTAGCATGCTGAGTTTCTAAGTCCAAGGTCGCGGGTTCAAACCCGGCCGAAGTCTTCGGATGTTTAAAGAACTTTAACAATCCCTCAATATGCCTTCCTTCGGAGGGGAAGTAAAGCCGGCGGTCCCATATCATAGATTTATGGCATGAAAAAGAACTACCTACACATGTGTGAAGCAAAATTTGTAGGTTAGGTTTCATTAATGCTCTTATGTTTCAACGTTCGCCACCGGGCGCTGGTTGCTATGGCATCTAGTAGTAGCGAAGTTTACAGCTAGGTGTCGTGGACGGTATCCTTTGGTAGCGAAAGTAGGAACTACTTGAAATTATCGTCTGCAGTCCTTACATGGATTAAAACAGATACACACACTAATACAGTCATCACAATTAACACCGGTTATCAGACAGATTCTACACACACACACTAAGTACACGGGGCTACATGACCGCGTTGTCGCAGCCCCTAAACTAAGGAACCAACCAACCAGGGAGAATATAAGAGAGAGTATTACTGTATTAGGCTGTTGTCGAGTTCTTCGCTGATCTTCCAGGTACAATAATGTAACTTGTATTTCTGAGCTTCTGCGCATTGTTCTGAAGTAAACACGAACAAAAGGATGACGTGCCATCAACATCCGCCAGTAATCACGACCACCTCGCCGCGCCTGCCGTCTTAACTAATTTAGTGTGGTGTTGATTTTTGTGGTAGCAGTCTTGCAAATAGTTGGTGAATCCCAGGATCGATCTAACAGGGCCGTGTTTGTTCGCCTGGCTCTATCAGATTACAATACCGTGGATTCACTTGTATCCAATATGCAACAGCTCCAGCCCTTCTGCTGCATATCAAAACTTTTCATTAGTGGGTCTTGAACGTCCCCTTGCCTCGTCTCAATCAGACACAGAGCCACCTCACGCACAAATTAACACATACACATGACGGAATGTTCAAATTCGACGCCACACCACCACTGTCACCGCCGTCGCCGCCATTTTTAATTCAATTTGCACTTGGCTAGTCCAGGCTCTTTACAAAAGCGGACGGGACGAATGTGAAACCCCGCGTTTAGCAACGGGAATGAAGAGAGGAAAGAGGGACTCCAAAACAGGAATAAAAGAGAGAACCATTTAGCTTCTATAACTCACGCGACGGACAAATTAAAACAGAAAACGTTGGTTGGCGTCAAAATTGTCGTTCATTAGATTTACGAATTCCTTTTCTGTTAATTGCACGTTGCACACAAATATGGTCGCTAGCCAGCGCCGAGCAGCAAGCAGTGGAACGCGAACCCCCCTTTCTAAGAGCAATTGCCAAGGAAAACAACGGTAGGGAATTTTTATAGCAACATTAATTGTAATACTTCTGTTCCGATTGCAACACAATTAAGTTGAAATAGGCTCACATAAAAGGCGAACCGTCTCCGAACACAAACCAAAGTAATTGAATTTATTCACAGCGCTGTGTCCATTTAAGACTTTAATTAATAATATATTACCGTGAATGCAGCTGTTGGTCCACTTTAGACTGGCCACACATGTTTTCTGTTTTTATTGTCGTGTTTATTCAAGTTTCGAGTGTCTCGGCCCTTGGAAACATGACCTGACTTCCTCTCCAGCTTACCTGCATTCTCAGTTTCTGAGCACAAATCTTGGAACTCGGTCGAAAAATCACAATGCCTTGTCGATACTCATTCATCACCCTGTACGCTACACAAACTCCTTCGTGGTTGCTACTGCGCGACTCTATTAACTTATGTTGTTCCTGGTCCATGTTGCTTTAATAATTGTCTCGTCTTGTAGTAATCAGGTAGTTTCTGTGATGTTCTTCTTATATCATTCGAAGGGTTCATTCCAAAAACCACACAAGTCCAAAAATTGACTTTTTGAGATAATACATCTTCTTCCTCTTCAAGGCTAGCAGTACGTTTAGATATTATTGCTTTCTCCAAAAAGCAGACAGGTCGGGTTATATACGAGTGTGAAGTATTGGGGATTCTACAAAAGTAGGCCTTCTGTAAGACAAGTCCAATGTTTTTTCAAGATATATAATTAATCACCTGGAATATTTGGCATTCGATAATGATTTGTACTTTGTTAGCATTTACGTAATAAATAATCGTATTTGAGAATTAAAATATATTTCATTTTTGTATTCAACTAAGGTTTCGGCAAAAAACAACTAGACAATTTTTTTTTAAGTTTTCTCAACTATCCTCATAACAGAAAAAATGTTCGACGATGTCGAAATGTAAACATTGTGTCAGAAAACTGTATCATAATGAGGCTCATTGTAACACTATTTTTAGCCTATTTTTAATTTTGAAAAAAAAAAAAAAAAAAGGCTTATGAGATCACCGTTTGTCCGTGTGTGTGTGTGTGTGTGGTGTGGTGTGTGTGTCCCTAATAAAATCTAAACGGCTGGATCGATTTCAAAGAAACTCGGCAAGTTCATAGCACTATTCGGGGCGACCCCGACCTTCAAGTTTTGTTACGTCTCACCAATCCAACATGGCGGCTGTGCGAAATATTTCACCACTATTCAATATCTCCGAAACTATTCCCGATATCAGCCTGGAATTTATTACGGTGATAAAGGGAACTACTAGAAGTTCACCTATGTAACTTTTGAAAAACTGGTAACTACAAAACCAACATGGCGGCCACGCGAATTTGCGACTTTTAAAGAGAAGTTTCTCGCGATTTAACCAACCAAACGCAATAAAACTTGGTACAGTATATGTTTATACACATTGTAATGCACCGACATCTAACTTCGTTTAATTGTTTACATAACCACAAGATGGCGGATGTGCGAAATATTTCACCGGCATTCTATATCTCTGAAACTATTAGCGGTATCACCCTCAATTTTTGTACGGAGATAAAGGGCACTACTGGACGTTCATCTATAAGACTTTCAAAAACCGGTTAACTACAAAACGAACATGGCGGCCAAGCGAATTTGAAAATTTTAAATAGACCTTTCTCGCGATTTAATGTTCCAAACGCAATGAAATATGGTACAGGAAATGTTTATACACATTGCAATGCACTGGTATCTAATTTAGTTCAATTGTTTACATAACCTCAAGATGGTGGCTGAGCGAATTTCGAAAATTAAGTTTTATTTCTTGTGTCGTAATCATGCGATCGAAGTGAAAGTTTGAATAATAAACCTACGCAATAACTTTCCTTTAATGGTACATGACTCTATGGCCTATACATTTATGAATCCAACATGGCGACCATCCGAAATATTTAGACGACTCTGAATATCTACGAATCTATTATAGCAATCAAACTGATTTTTTTTAAGTTCATAAGGGCTATGAACTTAAGTTCGCCTATAGGACTTTAAATAACCTGGTGATCACAAATCCAACATGGCGGCGACGCGAAGTACAAATATCCGCATAAACGTTTCTCGCCATTTAACCATCCGAGTGCAGTGACACTTGGTACAGTAAATCCTTATACGAATGTTAATCCACTGGCATCTAATTTATTTCAATTGTTTCCATAACCACAAGATGGCAGCTGTGCGAAATTTTTAAATCTCGTTTTTACTTCTTGTGTCCTAATCATTCGATTGAAGTTTGAATGCTACACGTACAAAATAATCTTCATGTAACAGTACATAACTTTAGGACCTACATATATAAAATCCAACATGGCGACCATCCGAAATATTTAGTCGGTTCTCGATATCTATGAATGTATTACAGCAATCAAACTGAAATTTTGTATGTTGATAGTGGCAGTTAACATAAGTAGGATATATGAAAATAGGCTGTATAGTTCTTCACGGAACTACTTGTTCATTATGAAACAGTTTCTCCCTACCAATCAGAGCTCAAGAAACAGTTGTGTGAACAACTAGGTAAGGATACTTCGCGCATGCGCTCAAAATCCATTGCCAACCTCGCAGAGCGCATGCGTCGGTCGGTCAGAGAGCTTGGAAAACAGAGATATCCTACCCAGCGCACGCACTCCGATCAGAAAATTCTAGTGACTGAATCTCAACAGATATTTATGAATATTTATGTTAAAACATATAATAAAGTTATAAGTATCTTCGAAAATAAACAGTCGTTTGCATCTCGCCTATAATGGTAATTAATACACTCATTTGGAAATTATAAAACTCGCTTGCGCTCGTTTTATAAACATACTCGTGTCTTAATTATTGCCACTATAGGCTCGTTGCATAATGTACGAGTGCTATGTCAGAAAACTGTATCATAATGGGGGTCATTAAAGTACTGCTTTTCATTATGATAGCCGGCTCCGTGGTGTTGGGGTAGCGCGCCTGCCTCTCACCCGAAGGTCCCGGGTTCGATTCCCGGCTCCGTCAGGGATTTTAGAAACTGACGTGAGGGCTGGAACGGGGTGCACTCAGTCTCGTGAGGGCAATTGAGTAGCTGTCTGACAGTGAGGCAGCGCCCCGATCACGAAAACCTAGATTAACGGCCGAAGGGACCCGATGCGCTGATCACGTGTCACCCCAATGTCTGTAGGCCAAATGGCTGGGCAGGGGTCGCTTGGTGGGCCCCTTCACGGGCTGTAGTGCCAGGGGTTATTTTTCATTTTGAAACAATCTCTCTAACCAACCAGAGCTCAATATTTTCATTCATTGACCATGGATAACTTCGCACATGCACTCAAAATCCAACATGTCGGACATGAATTACATGATTTGAAAAATGACAATGTAGCCTATATTGGATCAACCGTTGTAGTTATAATGCCAAACACAAAGACAAAATCAGCACGAACCTTTAAGTTAACAGGAATATACTATGAAATATGCAAGAAATTTAGGAACCTACGTCCAGAAGTTTGCAACACTATCCTTCTAGCCATTACCGACATGGAAAGTGTGCACCGTCCCTAATGTTTGCATAAACAAACTAGGAAATATTGCAAAAGAAATAGCACTGTATCTTAAAATCTACAACTCCAGTTCTACACAGGGCATTACATTCGTAAGATTTCGCCTACAATTTTAGTGAATGCTGTTAGTGACATAATCCTACCAAAACGTCATGGAGGAAGCAGGCATATAACATTAGTTCTCCGGAAATTATAATCCAGCTCTCTGTTCAGTAAATGGATTTCTTATGTGAAACATTTCCGCCAGATGTCATTACTGCTCTATTTGGGACTCCATTGATTTGCCTTCCGTTGACATTCTATACGCACCAAATTTGAAGAGTAACTAGTCTGTTGATAATACGATAAATTTTAATGTTAAAGCTCTTGTAACAGCCTATTTTTGGTTATTTGACCAAAAAACAAAATGGTCCAACATAGTACCTGTGAGCTACTTCAGGATAAACAATGTTTCAAAGCTTTGGGATCCGTGGTTGGTTAGATATCAAATCTTGAGCCCACACAATTCCCTAGAAGAAGAAAAAGTCAACCGACAGAATCTCGACAGTATGTTAGAACATATAGTAAAGTTATAATTATCGTCGAACATAAACAGTCGTATGCAACTCGCCTATAATGGTAATGAAAACACTCGTATGGAAATTATAGATCTCGCTTCGCTCGTTTTATGAACACACTCGTGTCTTAATTATTGCCATTATAGGCTCGTTGTATAATGTACTATTTCTTTGTGTGCAAAGTGAAGCTGTTAGTGAGACAGTAGTAAGTCTAAAAGCAATTTTATTTCATTCAGAACAAATGAAGCACTACTATTTTTTTTGTTTTTAAGTTTTAGTTTCTGAATAATTTAATTTTTGACTTGTCTGGTTCTTGGAATGAACGTTTTAATTATATGTGTCCTTAGATGTTGGGTTATGGTCATAATGTTGATGATGATGATGATAATTGTTGTTTTAAGGGGCCTAACATCTAGGTTATCGGGCCCTGATGGTTTGGGTGATCGTGAAGATGAAAAAGAAAAGCGAACTTAAAACTAAAACTAACTACTAACCTACATACTAGAAGAAATGGAAAACTAAAGGAGAATAAGGCAAATAAAGGACAGGAGGAAAATAAATGCCCTCAACCTACGAAGAAGGCGGATTGAGGGACTTGGAAGGAAGGAGAGCCATGAAAGGCAGATAGGAAAGTGAAAGAGGAGAGGGTCCGCCCCAAAGGTAAGGGACAAAAAGGGAAAACAGACCCAGCTCAGGAATCCCTCGGGGTCGCCAACTCCCGAACTCACCAGCCGTGAGCCCCTGAGGGTGTAGCATTATCTAGGGTGCACCAAAAGTGGTGGGGCTACATACACCCGGCCTCCTTGAGGGCCTTAAGCAAAAGGCAGGAGATAACATGAAAAGAAAAAGAAGGCTGACCCCTCGCAGAAGGAGGGAATCAGAAAAGATGAGACAAGGGCTAATTAAGGCGTGAAAGGAAGTGACTCCCTAGGCCTCGGATACCCTAATACCGTCGGGGTCGGAAGAGAACAAGAGTTGACCAAGTGAGGTCGACAGGAGAGAAGACGGAGAGGAGCCCGGCACAAGTAAGTGGAAGCAATGCCGGACTCAGCTGGGGTCCCGTGGTCGACACCCACGCCCCACTAGATGTGAGCCCCTGGGGGGGGGGGGGTCATAATGTGTCTTGTTTTCCAAATACACTTGCTCCCGTGAGAAGCCGAGACGAATACGCAGTTAATGAATAAAAAGGCTTTTGTAAATATTTTTGGTAAGAGTAGGTAGTTTCTGGTTTGTTGGTTCCTTAGTTTAGGATGATAATTGTTGTTTTATCGGCTCCTAATGGTCAATGACAATGAAATGGAAGCCATAACGAAAATTAAGCTGGACGGAAAATTCTTACGAAATGGAACTCAGATTGAAATGACTTACACAATGTAGAGTGGGTATGCTTACAAAAGTTACCGGTAATTTAGAAGGAAAATAATAATAATAAAAAAGATTTTAGATTGAAAAATACGAACAAAATGTAGTTTAGTTTCAAAATACGTACAAAATGCAAAGTATATTCGTAATACTCAACAAAATACAATTGAAATTCAAAATACTTACAAAATACATTTGAAATAGAAAATATGTACAAAATGCAATTGAGGTTCAAAATACTTACAAAATGCAAGTGAAATTGAAAATACACAATGCAAGTTAGATTGAAAAAGGCCGGTTCAGATTCAAAATACTTACAAACTGCAATTGAAAATGCTTACAATGTATGGTAGATTCAAAATACTCACAATATGTGGAAGCCCGTGATTCAAATTACTGTACTTACAAAACTAAGTTTAGATTGAAAATACTTACAAAATATGCTTGAGATAAAAAAACACAAAATTTAATTTAGAGACACCGGGAGCCAATTCATAAAATTAGGCCGGGAATCTTACAGATAATAGGAACTATAATGAAAAGAAAAAGAAGGCTGATCCCTCGAAGAATGAGAGATCAGGAAAGATGAGAGAAGGGACAATTAAGGCGGGAAAGGAAGAGACTCCCGTGGCCTCGGATACCCTAATACCGTCAGGGTCAGAAGAGGACAAGAGTTGACCAAGAGAGGTCGACAGGAAAGAGGACTGAGAGGAGCCTGGCACAAGTAGGCCTAAATGGAAGCAATGCTGAACTCAGCTGAAGCAATGCGGAACTCAGCTGGGATCCCGTGGTCGCCAACCCACGTTCCACTAGATATGAGCCCATGGGGGACCTTAGTTTTGGGGCTGCGACTACGCGGTCATGTAGATCCGTGCACTTTGGGTGTGTGTAGAATCTGTCTGATAACCGGTGATATTTGTGATGGCTGTATTAGTGTGTGTTATCTGTTTTCATTCAAGTAAGGACCGCAGACATAATTTCAAGTAGTTCCTATTTTGCTACCAAATGCTACCGTCCACGACACATAGCTGCACACTTGGCTATTAGATACCATTGCAACCTGCACCTGGCGACGAACGTTGGAACTTAAGAGCATTAGTCAAATTTAACCTACAAATTTTGCTTCACACCATTGAAGTTAGTGGAAGGTTCTTTTACATGCCATAAATCTATGTCAAAAGCCCACTGGCTTTACTTCCCCTCCGAAGGAAGGCGTGTTGTTGTTGTTTGAGTCTTCAGTCTTTTGACAGGTTTGATGCAGTCTCCAAGCCTCCCTGTTCTGAGCTAATCGTTTCATCTCTGAATAGCCAGCGCACCCTACGTCCGAGACAATCGGTTTAACATATTCTAACCTTGGTCCACCCCTACAGTTCTTGTCCTCGACCCCGCCTTCCATAACTAAGCTTGCTATTCCTGGGTGTCCTATCAACCTTTCTCTTCTCTTCATTAGCAGTCGCCAGAAACATCCCTCCTCTCCCACTCGTCTTAATACCTCTTCGTTTGTAACCCTATCTACCCATCTCATCTTCATCATTCTCCTGTAACACCACTTTTCAAACGCTTCAATTCTCATCTTTTCTTCTGCAGCAATAGCCCAAGTTTCACTTCCATAGAGTGCCACGCTCCAGACAAAGGCCTTCAAAAATGTCTTCCTAACACCTTAATCCATATTCGATGTCAACAGATTCCTTTTCAGTAGAAATGCTTTCCTTGCCTGAGCTAACCTACTTTTTATATCCTCTTTGCTTCGTCCATCACTGGTTATTTTGCTTCCTAAGTAACAGAAGTCTCCTATTTCCTTTAGTTTTTCACCTGCCAATTTGATGTCCATAGAGGATTCTGATTTGTTTCGGCTGCATTCCAAAGGCCTTACTGAGGGATTTTAACGCTCTTATAAAATCCGACGATTTCGGCTGGATTTGACCCCGCGATGTTGGGCATAGACGCCACCGAAGCTGCATAGGTGGTTTCTAAACCTTTCTATAGCACGGACTGTGTATATTTGTTGCTGACATGGATGTATCGGCTCGCTGCATTATTCCAAACGCCCTGTTAGCTCTGTAAATTGCCATGGTGCCACAGTTAATTGGTGCTAATAATGGGTTTGTGTGTTTTTCTGAAATTAACTGAAACACATTTTAACTTTAAAAGTAATGCTAATGACTTTAATTAGGCTATTGTTTTTATTCCAAATTAAAACACTGTATAAGGAGGGGCATTACCAATACAGCCCGGGGATTTGCTGCGATATTTATATTTGCTGTACGCTTCGCGGTGCGATTGACGTGTGGCTACATGTTTGTGGCTGTTGTCATTAACATGCGTGTAAACTATCAAACCCAGGACATTTTAAAAGAATAGAACTTTCACAGTATTTATATATCAAGTCAAAAGTCATTTTCGCGTTCACACAGATCTCGATTAATTAACAATATTCACTGTTACAGCTATTGATTACTTAACAAGATCAAATCCTCCCTATATTATTCTGCTAAGGTCCCATTCCGGTTTTGTACCGAAAATAAGGTCCTGTTAACACCAACCTAGACATATGTGGTACCTACAGGTTCCGCATAACCGCATGCGTGCCCGAAACGCACTCACTTCCTCTTTTAATGCCTCACAATTAAATAAATACCTTAAAAATGTACATTTACAATGGGAACACCGTAACCTAGTGGGCCTGCGCTAGAGCGCAGGGCAGCGCGGCGGTGGCAGCCATCCGGCGGGAGCGCGGTGTACTGGTAGCTGAGGAGTCTCTCAGCAGATGGCTCCGGTGTGGTCTCGCCAAGACTTTCTCTAGGGTTCAATCCTTTGCGAATGTAAAAATTGCTGAAAATGAAACTCCCGAGCAAACAATAACCGATGAATTCGTTGTAACATCGAATATTGTCTACAAAGAGGTGCTGTGACAAGTACAAAACACTGTTCTACATTATTCTTTGCGTTCTTCTGATGTACGTATGCCGTTTAACAACAATAAATACATTTAAAACTTCGTTCTCCCACATTCTTCCCTACTACCCCATAAACCTACATTCACGTTGCGAAAGCTCGCACGGGCCCACTAGGCCTAGTTATATACATTTAGATTAATTTTAAATTTAGAGGTGCCTAAATATGATTTTAGAAAAAGACTAAATATAATAAAACAAAAAACTAACGTCGTGATGGAAGCTATTGTTGCATTTTGTAATCGAAATTCAATGTTTTCAGTCGGTCAACACGAGTATACCCAATTGAAATGGGTCGTTCTCTAATCCTGAAAAATATTTACATGAGATTAATAAATAAACTTGGATGACCAGTTTCGATCGTCAGATCCTTTTCACTTAGGATATTAAATATATGTCTACAAGTATGGGTGACGATTAAGGTCCAGAAGTTCATGCACTAGTAAATGAAAAAATGTGAATGCAAGAATGCACTCATTATTCATCAAATATGCATCAAGTTTCAAAAAATATACACTATGAAATAACTAAGGCATTATGACCATTCCGTATTCTTTAGCGTTTCTATTTTGAATATAAATAAAATATGAACAGACGGACATTTATCTACACTTCTTTTGAAATATCGCAACTATGAAACAGTTCTAAATACAGTAGTAGGAAATGTTATTTTATGGAACTTCAAGCGGTGTTGACAATCAATAATCATTTTATAATGTTAATTTTTAAAGTACAACTGATATACAATTTTAATAGCCACTGAATTTTTTAAATGAAAATAATTTTACAATATTTACGTAGTGAATGGTGAACAAAAATAATACATATTAACCTGAAAAAGGACTGACACGTACTGGGTATTAAAATAATTTCAGTATTATTCTGTGATAGACTCTCGGATTCCGAATTGAAATATACGACTTTAAGAATATTAAGTAACAAAGGCGCTTAAAACAACAGGAAATTAGAATATACGCCCTTCTGAAGCGGAGATATGTACTTAAGCAGGTAAAGGATACAAATATGATGCATTGCGCCAAAATAACCAAAATATGCTAAAATATGATTTTGCATCAACTTCCGGGCCTTATTGATGATATTTACAATATATACTCTAATACTCTAATCTTTACTAGTTTTGCTACTTTAATTACTACTGCAACTAAATACGTTATGCTGTAAATATCGTAACTTGTAGACATAGACTTAATATTGTCATGTGTAGCTCTTCATGCGGTCAACACCATTGTGCCCAATGAATGGGCGGGGAACGAGATATAAATATGTAAAGACACGCCTGAAAAAATTACATGAATTAGTTTATTATCACAATTAAATAGGGTAATTTAGGATAACGCGTTTCGTCCCTCACGTGGCCATCATCAGATCCTGATCACTGTGTTCAGGTTAAAATTTACACTAAAATAATTACGCTACTATTGTATTGTTGTAGTATGTCTTCGGTGTATTATTTACGATCCGCAATTGATTCTCGTTATACGTTAGGATTGTTTTGTCTTAACGTTAGAACATTTATGTAGAACACTGCAACGTTCGGTACACGTAACAGCCAAACCGTACAGCTAATAAACTAAGTAATGATGGTGATGGTAATAATTGTTGTTTTAAGGGGCCTAACATCTAGGTTATCGACCCCTAATGGTTTGGGTGATAGGGAAGATGATAATGAAAGGTAAACTATAACTAAAACTAAGAAATGGAAAACAAAATAATAATAAGGTAAATAAACGACAGGGGAACAAGAAATGCACTCAACCCTCGAAGATTGAGGGACTTGGAAGTAAGGAGAGCCATGAAAGGCAGATAGGAAAGGGAAACAGGAGAGGGCCCGCCCCAAAGTCAGTAGAAAAACAGGGAAAAATCGGACCCAGCGAAGGAAACCCTCGGGGTCGCCAAGTCCCGAACTCACCAGCCGTGAGCCCCTGAGGGTGTAGCAATATCCAGAGTGCACCCGAAGTGGTGGGGCTACATACACCCGGCCTCCTTGAGGGCCATGACCAGAAGGCTGGAGATAACATGAAACGAAAAAGAAGGCTGACCCCTCCCAGAAGGAGGGCATCAGAAAAGATGAGACAAGGGCCAATTAAGGCGGGAAAGGAAGAGACTCCCTAGGCCTCGGATAACCTCATACCGTCGGGGTCGGAAGAGAACAAGAGTTGACCAAGTGAGGTCGACAAAAAGGAAGACGGAGAGGAGCCCGGTACAAGTACGTGGAAGCAATGCCGGACTCAGCTGGGGCCCCGTGATCGCCAACCCACGTCCCATTAGATGTGAGCCCCTGGGGGGCTAATATGTAGTGAAACCGTACTGAAATGTTTGGTCTTTCTTAAAAATTTCATAAATAACAAGTAGTTCCGTGAAGAACTATACAGCCTATTTTCATATATCCTACTTATGTTAATTGCCACTATCAACATACACAATTTCAGTTTGATTGCTGTAATAGATTCGTAGATATTGAGAACCGACTAAATATTTCGGATGGTCGCCATGTTGGATTTTATATATGTAGGTCCTAGAGTTATGTACTGTTACATGCAGATTATTGTGAACGTGTAGTATTCAAACTTCAATCGCATAATTAGGACACAAGAAAAAACAAGGAGATTTAAAAAATTTTCACAGCTGCCATCTTGAGGTTATGGAAACAATTGAAATAAATTAGATGCCAGTGGATTAACATTCGGATAAAGATTTACTGTACCAAGTTTCACTGCACGCGGATGGTTAAATTGCGAGAAACGTCCATGTGAATATTTATAATTCGCGTCACCGCCATGTTGGATTTGTGATCACCAGGTTATTGAAAGTCCTATAGGTGAACTTAAGTTCATAGCCCCTATGAACATTAAAAAATTTAGTTTGATTGCTAAAATAGATTAGTAGATATTCAGTATCGTCTAAATATTTCGGATGGTCGCCATGTTGGATTGTTAAATGTATAGGCCATAGAGTCATGTACCATTAAAGGAAAATTATTGCGTAGGTTCATTATTCAAACTTTCACTTCGATCGCATGACTACATCACAAGAAATAAAAACTTAATTTTAAAATTCGCACTGCCGCCATCTTGAGGTTATGTAAACAATTGAACTAAATTAGATACCAGTGGATTACAATGTGTATAAATATTTCCTGTACCAGGTTTCAGTGCGCTTGGAACATTAAATCGCGAGAAAGGTCTATTTAAAATGTTAAAATTCGCTTGGCCGCCATGTTCGTTTTGTAGTTAACCGGTTTTTGAAAATCTTATAGATGGACTTCCAGTAGTGCCCTTTATCTGCGTACAAAATTTTAGGGAGATACCTCTAATAGTTTCAGAGATATAGAATGCCGGTGAAATATTTCGCACATCCGCCATCTTGTGATTATGTAAACAATTGAACGAAGTTAGATGTCGGTGCATTACAATGTATATAAACATATACTGTACCAAGTTTCATTGCGTTTGGTTGGTCAAATCGCGAGAAACGTCTATTTAAAAGTCGCAAATTCGCTTGGCCGCCATGTTGGTTTTGTAGTTACCAGGTTTTCAAAAGTCACATAAGTGAACTTATAGTAGTTCCCTCTATCACCATAGAAAATGTCAGGGAAATATCGGTAATAGTTTCGGAGATATTGAATGCTGGTGAAATATTTCGCACAGCCGCCATGTTGGATTGGTGAGTCGTAACAAAATTTGAAGGACACGGTCGAGGTCGCCGGGAATAGTGCTATGAACTTTCCGAGTTTCATTGAAATCGCTCCTGCCGTTTAGATTTTATTAGGGGGGGACACACACACGAATCACACACACACACACACACACACACACACACGCACACACACACGGACAAAAGGTGATCTCATAAGCCTATTTTTTCAAAATTGAAAATAGGCTAAAAATCAATTAAATTGATTCAAAACTGTAATTTCAGTAAATAGCCAATACATGCACAGCCTATAGGCTACAAACCGTAAGAATATTATTTGGATACTTGGAAAATAATCTGCGAAAATGTTCCTAGGACGTTCAGGGTCACCTTAAATGAAACGAATTAGGGAATAACCCATCTCATTTGGGTACAATAGTGTTGACCGACTGAAAAGCACCAAACGTTACTTTACTAAGGCAACACTGAAAATGGCTTTAAACACCATGAAACGAAGTATTAAATATGTATTTATAATTTAATACGTTTAAAATACACAGTGAAGGGCCCCTCTATCCCTTTAAGTTTTGGTGGTTCTTTAAGGAACCACCGGTTCTTAAGATCGGATTCGTACTCGGTCTATGTTGAAAATGACCCTTATGTGCTTGATCGGGTTCCTGGAACGGTTAGTGGTTACTCACGGAGCCACTTCTTGTTGTAGAGGTTGGCAGCGATGAAATCGCTGCGCTTTTGTTCTAAGTGGTTACTCAAGGGACCACTAACGCTTTGTGCAATGAACTAGTGAACAGATCTATGGTTTTGAGCAGTTGTTTTGTTAGTGAGGCTCTGTGTGGCATATTCATTATTACTGTACTACAGTAGTTTGTCTGTGGAATGTTTTTGACACGACTTAGCTGTCAAGTAGTGGCCTAGGAGACTGCAAATTGCAAATAAATTGAGGTAAGTGAACTTGTATGCACCACACTATATTTGTAAATACATTTGCACATGGCTGTTTTTTATGCAGTATTTCTAAGTCAAATATCTTCATTCTGTCATCCTTGACGTTTAATTTTCTTACCTAGAACACATATTTGCATTTGGCGCAAATATGCTATTAGGCAGATAAGTGCCCTGCGTGTGAAATACGAGCATGCTGAATAATTGAGGTTAGGAGTGTGAATGTCTGACAGACTTAGGCTAAGGCGCAACACTTCTTTTTTGTATTTATTTTTGCTTTATTGTTTTATAAGTACTATTATTATGTTTATTGACTGTTGGTACCAATAATTTAACCACAAAAATATTTTGCAATATAAATATTATGAATTTTGGGGCGGTTCCCTCAGGGACCACTATCCATGTAGGCACCCTTGGGATAATTTTAATATTTCTTGTGAATTTTTATGCCAAAGTATTGTGTTCAGATGTTATTTTATCAATACAAATATCAATGTAGGTCATTATGCACCCCTTCATAATTAGTGAATAAATTTAAATTTAATCCAAATATGTGAATATCATTAATAAAAATAAGTGGTTCTTTTAGGGACCACTATCAAGACAGGTACATGCAGGGTGCCTGCATGGATAGTGGTCCCTCAGGGAACCACCCTAAAATTCATAATATTTATATTGCAAAATATTTTTGTGGTTAAATTATTGGTACCAACAGTCAATAAACATAATAATAGTACTTATAAAACAATAAAGCGAAAATAAATACAAAAAAAAAAGTTTTGTGCCTTAAAGGGCTATAGAGCGGAGTTTTGCAGAGGCCGTGCCACGGACACGTCGCAATGATACACCGCAAGATTTATAGCGATGACAACAGCGGGTCGGGAAGCCCTGGATGCTGTCATAGCATTTATGACATACGTAGCCGGCAAGATACATTAGTTGTGATAATTGAGATTTGCTGTGAAGTACTGTAGCCTACCTCGTATCACGTGAACAATGGTTAGGTATAGAACAAAACATCGAATTTTACTAGAGGAAACTTATCTTCTCAAGACGTTTGCAGTACATTTGTTCGTAAGTTCCTGCGCCGTGCGATTTTTATTTGTGGGGAACCTCAAACCAAACGTATTCAGAAGCAATCCGCGTACTTTAGAGAACGATGATGATAATGATGATGTGCGGCTTCGGTGGCGAAGTCGGTAGCATGCTAAGCTTCTATGCCCAAGATCGCGGGTTCAAACCCGGCCGAAGTCGGATTTTTTTAAGAACGTTAAAAATCCCTCAGTATGCCTTCCTTCGGAGGCGAAGTAAAGCCGCCGGGCCCATGTCATAGATTTATGGCATGTAAAAGAACCTTCCACTAATTACACCTGTGTGAAGCTAAATTATATATAGTTTTAAACATTTGACTAACGTTCTTAGGTTCCTACGTTCGTTGTCAAGAGCCGACTGCGGTGGCATCTGTTAACTAAGTTCTGTACTAGTTGGTCGTTGACGGTGGCGTTTGGAGACAAATTAGGAACTAATAGGAAAAATTGAATCTCTGCAGTCCCTACTTCAATTAAAACAAATACACACACTATTACAGTCATCACAATTAACACCGGTTATCAGACAGATTGTCCACACACCCAAAGTACACGGGGCTACATGACCGCGTTGTCGCAGCCCCTAAACTGAGGAACCAACCAACCAGACATATACACTAACATCTGTTAAAAAAGGAGCGTTAAAATCCTTCAGTATGCCTTCCTTCGGAGGGGAAGTAAAGCCGGCGGTCCCATGTCATAGATTTATGGCATGTTAAAGATCCTTCCATAGACTTAACTTGTGTGAAGCTAAATTTCTTGGTTAGATTTAGTTGGAACGCTCCATCTAAGTTCCAACGTTCACCACTAGGTGTCAATGACTTCTGGTAGCGGAAGTTGGAACTACTTCAAATTCAACGCAACTTGTAGCTCATCCAATGGGTGTCTGCTTGAAGCAGCAACAGCCTCTGACGAGCCGAACATGTCCTCGCACACTCCCGGCATTAAAAGCCATACGATAAATAAATAAGCTATTAAACGATTAATCTTTTAGAAATAGTCCGCGAACAACCTTCTTTTATGGTAACCTTCTTACAGTAAGTGTACGGTACTGTAAGTCTTGCATTTCTATTCATATTATTATTTGCGCTGAGGAAGGCCACATTGTGTGGTACAATAAACAGTACAAATTAATAATGACTTAAGGTTTAAAATCTTCAGAAGTTATTATTTATTTAATAATTATTAGATACAACCATGAAAAGGTCATTTTACACTAATATTTTACAATTTCTAATAATATTAACAAAAACAACAACAATAACAGGTAACAACTGGCAGTGATGGCTGCAAGGGGTAAATCTCGGGAAAGACGCAGGGAGTGATTGGGGTAGTGGGTGATTAGGAGGGGGGTAGGAATTGAGAATGAAATGGATCTTCTAATGGTATTGTTACGGCTGTGAGTTTGTGTCATCACTCGCCGCATGAGTCACAACTACCCCAGGGCTGGGCTGTGCCCTGCCTCCTGTATTGCGTGCGCCTTATGCAACAGTGCTACTAGGACAAAGGGATAGTCCAGAATATTCGTGACTGGACCAGCGATGGAAACCTCGAGAAGCCGTGAACCCTGGATGGATCTAGAAGCATTTATTGAGTCACCGGCCTGCTATATAAGTGCGACCTGTCAAGCAGTGGTTGTTGTTGTGTTTTACGAGCTAGTGTGAGCGATTATCCTGAGCGACAGAAGTGTGGTGACTTGCGAAACCCCTAGTGGAGCGGGGAAGTGAGACTCCTACAGAGGAACTGTGTCTTGAGCGAGTGTGTTTATTTCCAGTGCGACAGAAGTGATTGTGCTACATTGTGAAACAGTGTGTGGTACGGTGACAGGCTGGGTGCAGCTATTTCCAGCTAGCGTACGGGACCGGACTCATTAGCGAAGAGGATTAACTGTGGTCTGTTGACAAGTGAAAGGGGAAGTGTTCTCGCCGTAAGGAAACTGGAGTAAGGTAATAATTGCTGTTGAGTAGTGTATTTTTCTGGCTGCAATAAAATTAATTATTTCCTTAAGCAGTAATTGGTGTTGTGCTTCCTACCCACCGTAATCCAGTTAACAAAGGTGCCACTAGGGGGTGGCACGTAACAGTATGTTTAAATGTTCTATAGGGAGAGAATATGTCAATATTTGGGAGTTGCTAAAACTAGGTAGACGGTGGAAAATATAGCGCTTCTGTACTTCAAAACGTGGGCGAGGTATGTGGTGTAAATGGTTCTGACGTGTTGAACGGGAGGGAGCATGGAGTGGGAAGTAGCTTAAGAGCATGTTACATTTTGTGTAACCATTCATAATTTTATGTTGAAAACACAGGTCAGTAAATTGTAGACGGTTTCTCAGGTCGAGTACATTGAGCTGATTTAAAATGTCGGATTTGGCAAAGTGCCTTAGTGAAGGATTGCGAGCTTTGACTATTGATATGAAGAAATTAAAGACACTGTTCAATTTAGAAATATTGGTTATAGCCGAAATAGACCAAATTGGAGAAGAGAAATCTAGGATAGGGAGGACATATGTGATGAAGTATAATTTAAGTGCAGTGAGGTCTTTAATTTCTGTGAATCTGTATAGAATGCCGAGACTGTGCATTGCGCGAGATTTGATATGGTCAATGTGGGGAGAGAATGTCAGTTTATCATCGTGAATAATACCCAAATCTCTTACCTGAGACCCCCCCCCCCCCAGGGGCTAACATCTAGTGGGACGTGGGTTGGTGACCACGGGTCCCCAGCTGAGTCCGGCATTGCTTCCACTTACTTGTGCTCCTCACCGTCTTCTTTCCTGTCGACCTACTTGGTCAACTCTTGTTCTCTTCTGACCCCGACGGTATTAGGGTATTCGAGGCCTAGGGAGTCTCTTTCTTTCCCGCCTTAATTGGCCCTTATCTCATCTTTCCTGATACCCTGCTTCTGCGAGGGGTCAGTCTTCATTTTATTTTCAGCTTATCTCGTGCCTTCTGCTCATGGCCCTCAAGGAGGCAGGGTGTATGTAGCCCCACCACTTCTAGTGCACCCTAGAAATTGCTACACCCTCAGGGGCTCACGGCTGGTGTGTTTGGGAGTTGGCGACCCCGAGGGATTCCTGAGCTGGGTCCGGTTTTCCCCCTTTTATGCATTACCTCTGGGGCGGACCCTCTCCTCTTTCAATTTCCTATCTGCCTTTCATGGCTCTCCTTCCTTCCCATTCCCTCAATCCGCATTCTTCGAGGGTTGAGAGCATTTCTCTTCCTCCTGTCCTTTATTTGCCTTATTCTCCTTTTGTTTTCCATTTCTTCTAGTATGTAAGTTAGTTATTATTAGTTATAGTTTACATTTCATTATCATCTTCACGATCACCCAAACCATCAGGGGACGATAACCTAGATGTTAGGCCCCTTTAAACAACAATTATCATCATCCTCATCATCTTACCTGAGAAGCCGTATCCAATTTATTTCCACATATTACGGGCGTGGTGGCTCAGCGGTCTAGCTGTATGCCTCTCACCAAGGCGGCCCGGGTTCGATTCCCGGCCAATGCATGTGAGATTTTCGAAGTGAAATGCCATGTCCTGTGGTTCGGATTCCACGTAAAAAGGAGGTCCCGTGGCTCATGATCTCAAGATTAACGGTCACGTTAAACTACAAGCTTCGTTCCTTCCTTTTTTTTTCACATATTTTATAGTCCGACTGATTTCCAGATTTCAGTAGTTAAATACGTCGTCAATAAGGAACGGGGCTAACATGTCACATTACAGTTATAATAGTACGACATCGAAAGGGTTAAACCAATTGGGCTGTTTTCTTTTGCTTTGGTTTTACTCAAACCTGATTCTACCCCACGTAAACTTCGGTTCTAGATGCCTATTTAGTGTCGCCTACGTCTCTTGCGGACACGCCACCCAGAATAGAATACAACTATAGAAAATGACTGGTAGTAGTAACAAATAATAATTTCTTAAGCGGCTGAGAGAGGTGGTCCCAGTCGGACTCAGCTGGGCCCAGGGCGAGGGTGGGGATGGGGGTGGAGAACTCCCCTAACTCGATTCTCCTGCCTGCCGCTTCCCTCTCAATCAATAGGCAGTGCAGCAAGAGAAGCAACGCGGACTCACAGACACCAATTACATGCCCACTTTAGTCGTAACACCGTTTGCATACATTTGCCAAGGCCGAGTGAGACGGCGCTACATCCTTCTTTATCATCCCCTGCAGCTCTACGTGGCTCGCTTAAAAACTGGCAAATGTCTATCAAAAGCCGGTACCAAGTGATGACTATAATAAAATGATTGAATTGAGTTAAATCCTCAAAACGGGAGAAAAGAAAGGAGGAGGAAAAAAACCGTATTTTTACGTATTGACACAAAAAAAAAAAAAAAAAAGGTTTGGCAGACGCAAAGAAGAATATGCCAGCGATTTTTACAAGAACACGTTCCACGTCAGGGTGATGTAATCAAAAAAACAGAAGGCTTCAAGGGGAATATTCTCTCGTTTTTTTACGAAGCAAAATGCTTTCAATTTGATCTAACGACACATAAAACATCTTTATGGCCCGACATAGAATTCAATAAATACCTGCACAGTATACAGACAGTCTCACTGTTTATTTTTTAATTATCAACGACAAAATATCGGGAATATGTCTGCTTGTTTTTTTTTTCTTGTTTTTTTTTCTAAAGCAACACGGCCACTTATCGCTGCAGATGTTTCAGTTCCCTTTGTCCGACCACTGTGGAAGATGAAAACAAACTCTCGCGGTGTATCGAGAGCTTACTTTGAAGAAAACAACTCGCCCATGTTGTGTTTGATGGCGCTTCTCAATTTGGAGCGTCAAGAGGATTCATTCTATTGAATGTAGCGTTTATTTGATAAGTAGCCTCTATTTTTACACCGTTATAGGTTTCTGAAGCTTGCAAAGGATTTTGACAGGCGATCGTCAGAATATTTTTGTAGCGTTACGAAGCATATTTTATGGTCTTGATAATTGATTTATGGGGCGAAATAACTTGGTCATCTGCCCATGATTATATGGGTGATATCAAAAATAAAATGAAAAATACTACTACTAGTATAAGTACATAGTATAACTTTTGAAAATAATAGACGGAAAATAAATGCCCTCAACCCTCGAAGAATGAGGATTGATGGACCCAAAATAAAGTAGAGCAATGAAAGGCAGACACGAAAGGAATAAAAAGAGCTGATGATGATGATGATGATGTATTAAGGGGCCTAAACATCGAGATTATCGGTCCCTAATGCTATATGTGAAAATGAAAAATGATGATGAAATGAACACTAATGGTAGATTAAAACGAACTACAAATTAAAACTAACTTACTTGCTAGAAGAATAAATGATGATGATGAAGACAATTGTTGTTTTAAGGTGCCTAACATCTAGGATATCGGCACCTAATGGTTTGGGTCATAGTGATAATGCCATGAAACCTACAACTAGAACTAACTACGGACTTAACAACCAACTTACATACTAAAAGAAGAAATGAGTAAATAAATGAGGAAAGGGGAAAAAATGAACAGGAGGAAAATAAATGCCCTCAATCTCCGAAGAATAAGGATTTAGAGACTTGGAAGGAAGTAGAGCCATGAAAGGCAGATAGGGAAGGGGGAAATAGGAGAGAGTCCGCCCCATAGGCAATAGAAAAAGGGGAGAAACCAGACCCAGCTCAGGAATAGTTAGTTATTGTTGCATAAAGGAGAGAAATAGCGAGGTCATCTGCCCCTCTTAACGAAGATCAGATAATACAAGTATGGATGAAGTTAAAATGTAGAGGTGGATGTCTATGTAAGCCTGTACTAAATAAAAAATATTATAATAGTAAACATGAATACGTGGGGGGGGGGGGGGGATCATAATTTCAAAAAAGATCAAGTTCGTAGAGTAATCCCTCGAAGAATGAGGCTATAAGGAAAGATGAGACAAGGAACAAAAAATTAAGGCAGGAAACCATCTTAGGTCTCGGATATCCTATTACTGTCGGAGAGTTGACCAGGGGAAGTTTAGAGGACATATTGTAAGACCCAGCTGGGATCCCGTGGTCTCAGAAGCAGTGAAATCCCGGGGGTTTGCTGAAATACAAGCTGATCAAGCCTTCGCCAAGCCAGCAAACGAGGCTGTAAAAAGAGGCGTATGACTGGAAAGGGAGGGGTTATGTTCTTTGCCGCACAGGCATTTCGTTGACCGTATGAATTTCTCCTTTGTAAGTTTTGCTTTACAAGACGTAAGGAGATGTCTTTGTTGGCAGCACTGGTTTGAGTCGTGTTGGCCAGGTCAGTGAGTGGAGCCCCTCGCTATCTTTTAGTGGCGGCTGGAACTACTTGAGCTCATCTCCCACAGGTGTCGCTAAGAGTTCCGGCCTGCTGGGGGATGTACGACACGCTCAGTAACCAGTGATCGTTCAGGAAGTAACAAGGGGCGGAACATCGAGGCCTTCAGCCTCGTTCGCATCAGCTGAAAGCAAGCTCTATATTATTAAGCAAGGAAAAAATTATTTTATACAATATACACTCAAAACGTCATGCCAAAACAAACCAAAAATAAGCAAACGCTTATTGTCTTGAATTCAATCGAGTAATGATTTTTATCCTTCTCTTCTCATTTTGCAAAAATCAGGAAAAAGTAGACTTATGAGATCGAGCCGGGAAAATGTGTGTCTGTCCGTCTGTCTGTCCTTCTGTCTGTCCCCCCCCCCCCCCCCCCTATTAACTCCTAAACGGCTGCAGCTATCGAAACCAAATTTGCTAAGAGTAAAGATCTATAAGATCTATACCTGGATATCTCACGGCCATATTTGAAAATGACGTAAGTGCTACCAACTGCTGAAAAAATACAATTGAAAATTGAGGTCTATGTAGGATATCTCGGAAGATATGCATGAGAATTGTTCCAAAATTGATACACTTATAGATAATATTACATCAGACTAATTTACAGGAGCCCATACATGAGAGTGTTGCCAACATGATTCAATGCCTGCTGATAGGTCAAATCTTAAAATGCATGTAACTTCGATACCATCTATTGGATTTCAACCAAATTTAGTATGCGATTTGCGCACTGGAGCAGATATGAATATGCATTTTTTGTGTGTCAACAGGGGCGCCAACTGTTGAAAAATACACTCTAAACATTTTCATCTTAATCCTAATATATCAGAAAGTATGCAGGCCAACAGTTCTAAACTTTGCATACAAATAGTACCAGCAAATGTAGGTTAATTTTCAGTAACCGATGTACGACAGTGGTGATTTTACGCGTGCTGATAGGTTTAAAGTTGAATCACTTGTAACTTTCATACTAATTAATGAAGTTCTTTCAAAATTGGCTCATATATAGACCATAATATTTCAATTTAAGTTTGAGCATCCCATTTACGGCAGTGTCACCAACCTGGTCTTACTCTTGCTGATAAATTCAATATTTAAATACATGTAACGTGCCTATTATCTATTGGACCTCAACCAAATTTTGCACGTGCGTTGTGTACCTTGAGAGATGGAACTAAGAATATATTTAGAGTCGTCAGGTCTGCCAACTGTTGATATATGGTCTCTATAATTTAAAGAAAAGTAGACTCTTAAGTTCGTCACGGAACTACTTGTTACTTAATCAATATAGGTTATATCGCAACTTTTCTGTCAGTCAATATAATATATTCCCAATTACTAGCACATGCGAAGAAAATTAACCTGAAATCAATTACAGTGCGTCGTTAATCCGGACGTCAAAAATCCAGACCATCGATAATCCGGTTTCAATTCCGGTGAAAAAAAAAAGTTGAAGTGAATACATACATATTTGTGAAACAAAAGCGTTGATGTGACAGGCTGGGCGGGGTCGTCATACCGCTACGAATCAAAGACTTGGCCGCAAAAGAAAAGCGAACCACTATTGCAGTTCAAAAACCAATAACAGATTCTTTTAAGAGCTCTGACAATGTATAAACGGTTCAGTATTCTATAAATGAGATGTAAGCTACATATGTACAGAGGTGTGCAAATTATTAGAATCAAATACATAATTTAAATCAGTCACAATTTTTTATTCAAAATTATTTTATTGACCAGCTGCTGGCATCTTTTGTAACCATACTTAGTGATGTTTTCTCCCTTGTCGACTTACACCTTTTCCCATAAGAAATTGTATCTGGAAACTTTCAGAATAGGGGATTCCTAGGGATACCTGAGCTGGGTCTGTTTTCTATTTGTCCATTGACTTTGGAATATACCCTCTAAGTCGGATGATTTCAATCCATAGTTCATGAATATTGGAATGGTTCAAGAGCAGATCATCAATAAAATGACTCCAAAACTCTCAGCTCTAAATCCACATGAAAAGTAGTGAAGTAATCAAAACAAAACGTGTGGCATTTGGCAGTAGCAAAGCTTCTCTGTTAGTGGAAATTCTAAAAAATCATTTTACTTTGAGTTTCTTAAAAGAAAATATAAATAAGATTCTTGGGTTAACATTGGAAGCAATTTCATCGCCTTCCAAACATAATATTTAGTGCATTAAGACGTGAAAAGTATAAATGTCATTTTGGGAAACTGGCGTCGAGCCTAATGATTTGCACCGCGCTGTATGCATATTCTTTCATGAAAATACAGTATAAGTTCATGTCAATAAATGTTTTATTTATCTGGTCCAATTAATTGAACACTAAAGTGAGTTATTAACGGTTTTAGCAGGCTTTCCTTTTGTTAACACATTCGTGACCGGATGCGTGGACATGTTACATCACCTGTGGACCGGAAGTTTTTCTGTTGAGAATATTCATGTACACTAGACAGGACTGCCACCCTACGGCCCACGAGACTATTTTGTCCGGCGCGCCGCGTCGCCAACTTTGAAACAACTAAAGCCAACTGGACAAAGCAGTGGGCCCGCACCGCCACCCAAGGTCATTGGCTCACTGTGTGTGTTAGGTAGTCAGCTCGAAGGCTGGTTGGATCCTCAAAAAGTACCGCCGTTACGTTATGTGAGTAGATACCCACAAAAACCCAAGGCAGCGCTATTTTGAGGCGTTCTAGGCAAGAAGAGGAGTGAGGTAGATTGCCATTGCTTTCCTCACTGAGTCAGAACAGTAGTCCTAACCCTATGAGTAGAACCTTGCACAGCATTCACAGGCACTGACTGTGCCCCGAATGCCTTGATGAACACTTAAAATCCTTGTTAATGATTAGTACAACTAAGTTCGATCCTAAGTGGAGAGAAATTGTAAGTACCGGTACAAAGGTTTTCCAGTCGTTGGTTCTTTAGTTTAGGGGCTGCGACAACGCTGTCATATAGCCCCGTGTACTTTGTGTGTGTGTAGAATCTGTCTGATAACAGGTGTTAATTGTGATTACTGTATTAGTGTGTGTATCTGTTTTTTAAAATTCATGTAAGGACTGCAACTTCCAATTTTTCAAATAGTTCCTACTTTTGCCGCCAAACGCCACCGTCAACGACTACTAGGCCAAGTTCAGAACTTAGCTACTAGACGCCACCGCAGTCGGCTCTTGGCAACGAACGTAGCAACCTAAGAGCGTTGTTTACATTCTTAACCTATATAACAAAGGAGAAACTGTTCCGCCTAGTCAATACATTTATTAACAACAAGTTATAAACTTGCTATTATATGGTACATGTTTCGGGGCCTCTAGTACTGGTCCCTTCTTCAGCCATAAATTAAGTTGCAAAATATATATATATAGTGAAATTGTCAATACGGAAAATGAACTTCTTTCAGAGCACAATTTGTCGCTGTATACGCAGTCTCACCTCAGCGCTTGTTCCATGTTGACCTTCAACTGGAGTGGTTGGGTGGGGAATCCCGGTCATTATTGCTGACAGTGAGTGTCTGTGCATGACAGTGCCGACACTGTAAGTTGTGTACAGTGTCACGGTGTGGACTCCTCGAAGCAGGAAAACGTAAACTAAATTACCGCCTCACATGCTCCGTGAAGTTTCCAACTGCACGGAAAACCTCTTCCACTATAAACACACGCTCTTCAGTAGTAGGCCTAAGCATTCCCACTAGACTCTGCTTACACAAGAACTTGACAAGAACGCAACTTACAGCGTCAACACTGTCAAGCACAGGCACTCAGTGTCAGCAATAATGTACCGCGATTCTCCACCAAACCACTCCAGTTGATGGTCAACACGGAACAAGCGCTGCGGTGAGACTGCGTATACAGCGACATGAATGTACTGCCAACCTAACACGTCCCGCGTAGCTCGCCGCTGCGGAGAGAATTTGCGGACACACTGTAGAAGGGTCTGCTGAATCAACCGGTATTTTTAGCCTACTTTTCACATTTTGCAAAAATGAGGAAAAAGTAGACATGAGATCGATCTGGGAAAATGTGTGTCTGTCTGTCCTTCTGTCTGTCTGGCTGTGTGTGTGTCCCCCCCTATCAACTCCTAAACGGCTACAGCAATCAAAACCAAATTTAGTATGAGTAAAGATGTATACCGGCATATCTCAAGCCCTTATTTCAAAATTATGTCAGTGCTACCAACAGCTGAAAAAAAGCATTAGAAATTTTGAGCTCCATGTTGGATATCTTAGAAGATATGCAAGGGAGCTATTCCAAAATTGGCAGACATGTAGATAATACTATTTCAGTTTAATTTTCCGGAGGCCATACATGACAGTGTTGCCAAAATAATTTTAAGCCTTCTGATAGCTCCAATTTTTAAATGCCTATAACTCTACACTATCAATTGAAGAGCTCGTTTCCAAAACTCACTAAGTCAGTTTTGGACGAAATTGAGAAATCCGTTGGATCTTGTTCGTAAGTTGTAGACCTATGTATGCTACTAATATTTTATTCCAGAACTCACTATGTCATCATAAATCGTAACGTAGGATATTGCATTTTTTTCCAAAACTGTACTAAGTCAGGCCGTGATGTCTTCCAAACTCTGCTAAGTCTAATGCGCATGCGTACGAGTAAGCTCATGTTTCCCGCCAAGCCGTGATGTCTTCCAAACTCTGCTAAGTCTAACGTGCCTGTTTCCTGCCAGTAACCTCTTGGCTGTTTCATGTGTCGTATGTAGATGAGCTGTGTTTAAGAGAAAGTTTCTACATTTTAAGAAAGTGTACAAGATGAGTGACTTTGATTTAGAAGGATTAAAGAGTCCTCTAGAAGATTCCGGTCGAAGCAGGAAGAGAAGAAAAGATGTAAACACCTGGGATAAAACAAAACGCAAGCATGCAAGAAACAGTTCAAGTGCTCATCCTGCATCTTGTATCGCTTGTAATCATGCTGTAAGACCGAACTATACATGCAAGGTAGGATTGTTGAGTCAAGAAGACATCACTCATTTCCGTGACAAACTGTATGACAACAAATCAAAAGTAGAGCAAGATAACTTCCTTTTAAAATATATTGTAACAAAAGAACCAAAATCACATCGACCAAGAAATGTAGGCAATCCCCGTGCTAGGTTATTAACACAATATTTTATATGGAGGAAAGCCGGTCAGATTATACGAGTTTGTGCTCAATCTTTCTGTTCGGTAACAGGAATGAGTAGATTCAGATTGAATCGTTTATCTAAGAACTTCAATGCTACAGGTGAACAATGTAAGGAGAACAGGGGCGGTGGTCATATTAAAGCCAAAGACATGGAAACTGAGGTTTCAATTGTTAATTTCATTAAGACATTGAAGTGCAGAGAAAGCCATTATGGGAGGGCAAAGAGCGGACGAGTTTACATGGACCAAACACTCTCCGTCTAGAAGATTTGGCGATTGTGGAGAGAGGCCAGGGTAAGTGCTTCAAAATCAGTCGCATCTTATAGCAAATTTCATAGAATTTTCCAAACACGATTCAATATCGGGTTTGGGCATCCGAAAACCGTCACATGTTCATACTGTGAAGAATTACAAATCAAGATACAAAATAATTCTACATCACCAGCCGAAAGGGCAGACCTGATGGGATGTTACAGATTGCACAAATTACGAGCCAAAAAAATTTATGAAATTTTGAAGCGAGAGGAAGATAATGTTCTGAAAGTAGCATTTGACATGCAACAAAACCAGCCCCTTCCCATGATTAGAATTTCCGAGATTTTTTATGCTCGACAGCTTTGGTTGTACAACCTAACTTTTATAATTCATGAAAACGTCCAAAATGTGGAAAACACATTCATATATTCTTGGACAGAAGATCAGTCTGATAGAGGATCGAACGAAGTTGCATCAGCCTTGCATAACTTCCTACACTGTCTTGAAGAGAGGGTTCGTCAAGAAGCAAAACCAGAAGGCATTAAATCTCAGAAAACATTGACACTGTTCTCAGACTCTGCCACAAGTCAAAACAAGAACTCGACCATCATGGGCTTCTTGCAAGATTATGTAAACAATAGTGACATTTTTAATAAAGTGGAACACATATTTCCGATAAGAGGACACAGTTTTTTGCCTCCGGACCGAGTGTTTGGAAGAATCGAAAAAGTGTATAGAACTCGTGAAAAACTATTAGAGCCACAAGATTATCATGCTATTCTTGAAAAACATGGAGCTGTTAAACTTTTAAAGAGAGATTGGCGGCTACTTGATTTTAAAAGGAGCGCCAATAATATAATGAAAACTAAGCTCCCATTCTTGATGAGGGAGCAGCGTGTTCTTCTGTACAAAAAAGGAATGAAAGAAGTGTTTGCCAAGAATACCTACAATGGAGACTTCAATGAATACGAAGTGTTAAAGAAGAAATCAGTCCATTCTTGGAGGAACTCATACAGATTGGTCCATGTAGTAGAGGAATGCAATAAAATATCTTCAGAGAAGAAGAAAGATGTTGCAGCACTTCTGAAGTTTGTTTCTCTGTCCGAACAAGGCCAGTTGTACTACAATAAAGCTCTGAAGAACTTCGGTGATGATGCAGATCTGGTTGATCACACAGAAATACACTATGCTGAATAAGAGCCATTTGTGTAGTACAAAGTTAAGGCTGTGCAAGTGCGTTTGTTTTTGGAATTTATTTGCTATATATTTGTATTTTTTTAATGGCAGGTATTGGACAATTTAATAACTTTTTTCTGTTCCTCATTGATTTTCAAGGGAAGTTTGAGCAATCTAGAATAAATCACTAAAATCCCATTGCTTTACGTGCTTGCTTCCGATCTACCAAATGTGTAACTTAGCATGTGCAAGTAGATGTTTTATTCCAGAACTCACTAAGTCTGTAGTTCTTTTCCAGAATTGACCTAAGTCAAGTGCCCTAGTTTACTTTTGGAAAAAAATTGGCATTTAAACGTTAATAACTTCAAAATAGGGTTTTGGTTCGTTATCACTGTTCTGCATATTAATTTTAACAAGATGTTCAGTAAAGAACATATAGCCTACTTTCTCCTAAATGTATGAGTATAGTTATAACTCGTTGTTATTATCAAAGAGTATAATAGAACTATTCTTTGTTGAAGACCTTAGAAACGATTTACCTCTACCAAACGCCACAACCTAGATAAAAACTGCTACCATCATTGAAGAAAGAAAGAAAGATAAGAAGTATATCAAGAATGTTATGGATCTGGAGACATAATCGACCGGACTGGCTGCGTGGCTCAGCGGTAACGTTCTCGCTTGCTGGGCCCTAGGTTGCAGGTTCGTTAAAGATCCCCTTCGGGCCAAAATTCCGGCGCAGTCAGCTGGCATTTGAGGGTGCACAAATGCGAGGGAGCCGTGTCAGTACATTTACTGGCACGTTAAAGATCCCCTTCGGGCCAAAATTCCGGCACCCCGGTGTCTCTAAAAGCAGCAGTAGTTAAAAGGGATGTAAAACCAATAACATTATTATTATTATTATTATTATTATTATTACATATATGACCTGCCGTGGGCAACATCCAACTTTGAGTTGAGGCATGTCTTTACACGTCTGGTTGTGCATGGCTTTCACAACCCTAATTGAATTAACAAATCTTTCCATGACCCTACAGAGACGTGTGTATACAAACTATGTGGATATTTTCGATTGCTATTTGCCTGAAATAAAAGTAGTAATTAATAACCTGAACTAACATCAACGGCTTCAATTCAGTTACTATGCGAAATCGTTTTGTTCTTTACTTCAAATAACATTTTCAAGTAGCGCAAAATAGACTGTTACAAAGCCTTTAAAATAAAAAGTAAAAATGTATCGTAGTATCATCTTGTCATTCTTCAAATTCGATGCGCATAGAATGCCAATGGTATATTAATCAATGGAGCTCCACGTAGACTAGTTGTGACATCTAGTGCTGAAATATCGAACAATATAATCCTAACAGAGCGAGTGCATTCTAGCGGCCAGAAGAAGAAACTTTTCAATAAAATCTGGTCGGCGTGCAGTTACCTTTTTGGCAGCTAGATGTCTCGAGTAAATCTGCTGGCGAATTATGTTTTAATTAAATATATATTTTACACCATAATCTGCACAATATAACGCTTAATTTTAAAACATCTGAGTCATTACAAAACAATAAACATATAACATTTCAAGCAAAAAACCCAGCTCCGATCGGGTTTGAACCATAGGCATTAGAGCGATAGGCTAACGCTCTACCACTGAGCTAATTGTGTCAACGAATATCGTTCTTTATAAAATGACTTACATAGAACTTGTTAGCAAATAATGATTTATACTAAACGATTTCATCACTGGAGTATATTATTTATATATAAAGCATTTCATACAAAGTTTATTTATTTTGTATCAGTACGCTATATTGAATGCAATACTCAAATTAGTGAAATATAAGTCAGGCACACGATATCCGCTGCCATCTTGTCTTATTACTGAATCAGCTCAGCTTTTTAAAATCACGTCTGCACTATAGTATTACAAAATAAACTTTTAATTTCGAACGTGCCTCTTCCTTTAGAACAGTTAAAACGATTCTCGGCTCGATAATCGGAACTGGTGGGTCCCATGATATGGATTATAAAGTTTGCATAATTCGCACGGCCGCCATCCTGAAATGGTATGGCGGACGACCTTGTAGTTTGGTCACAAGACGCATCCTATACGAAGGTATGTTGTTACCAAATTTGGTAGAGATCGGATGATTTGGTTAGTCGTTATTTGATTTTACGTTTTGAACGTTTGAGTGGCCGCCATTCAGTTTTAGTAAAGATGGCGGCGATATAAAACATGACACTGAGGTGTCCTTTGCTAGTGCTACCTTTGTACCAAATTTCGTTCAATTCGCATTCACCGTGTTCGAATTGATAGGGGGGGACAGACATTCAGAGTACACACACTCACACACACACAGACACACACACACACACACACACACACACACACAGAGACTCACACACACACACAGACTCCCACACACACATACACACACACACACAGACAGACACACTTTTTTTCGCCCTGTGTTGATCTCATAAGTCTACTTTCATTTTTTGCAAAAATCGAAAGTAGGCTAAAACGTCTCTTTACTTCATAATGAAGTAATATTGCCAAAGTAGGCTCCGGTTCAAAAAATGTCTCTCCTGAAAAATCATCATTTTTGACTTAGTGAGTTTTGGAAACGAGGTCTTCAATTGGATTTCAACCACATTTTGTATGTAATATGTGTACATAAACACATATGACTGAGCGTATACTTAAGAGCCACCAGAGCTGCCAACTGTTAATAATTGCTCTCTCTATTTTCTAAAATCCAAATACCAATATATCAGAAAGAATGCAAGCCGACAGCTTTAAACTACGCACACGTATAGTACCTGACATTTTAGATTAATTTGGAGTAACTTATATACGTCAGTTTTACCAACATTATTCTAAGCCTGCTGATAGGACCAATTTTTAAATACATGTAACTTCTATACTATCAGTTGGATTTCAACCAAATTTCGTATGTGCTATGTGTAATATAATATATATGACTATAAGTATTCTTAAGAGCAATCAGGGCTGCCAACTGTTTATAAATGCTGTCTATATTTTTTACCCTAATATCAATACATCAGAAAGTATGCAAGCTAACAGCTCTTATTGCACACTTATAGCACCTGACATTCTAGATTAATTTGGAGTAATTAATATAAGTCAGTGCTGCCAACAAGATTCTATGCCTGCTGATAAGTCCAATTTTAAAATACATGTAACTTCTATACTAACAAATGGATTTCATCCAAAATTGGCACAACAAGTTATCATAATATTTCAGATTATTTCTGACCAGCACACGCATGACATTGTTGCCAACATGCTTTTACACGTGCTGATAGATCCAATGTCTAACTGCATGTAACGTCCATTGGACTTCAACCAAATTTGGTATTCTGTACCTTAAGAGATGGAACTAAAAATATATTCAGTCACCAGGGCTGACAACTGTAGTGCTCTATTAGGCTACATTATACCAGGTATGTTTCGAACTAATTTGACATTTCGATATTAGGCTTCGCACCTAATTTCGTCATTATTCTAGATAGGTTCATTTACTGTAGATTAATCATTGGCATGATTCTCAATTTTAAGAAAAGTAGGCTCTTTAGTTCTTCACGGACTTCTTGTTCATTATTTAGTGATGATAATATTATTTTTGTTTCGTACAAGCCCTCTACTACACAATGAAAATTAATTTAATTATGCGATTAAATGAGCATATACTGATGGCTAAGTTATTAAAGCAATGTTTTGGGTGCACGTTTATCACAAGTTGCAACAATAATTGCAATGTTCACAAGTTAAATAATTCATTCACCTGTAAATTTAGATTCAATATAGTTTTCTTGCAAATGTGCCAATAAATTTGTGAAATTTCTATGACGATGTTAATAAAACTCAGCAATTCTTCTAGGTTTGTGCCGTGTCTTGTGTGGGATTTCGCCTAGGACACCAAGCAGGCTCATCAACGGACTCTTGTTGTCCCTGCCCGGACCCCCACTGGAGTAGCGAACTGCGCGTTACCTCCCTTTATATTAAGCGCTCCTGCACCTTTTTACTGCGAGAACTAAAAGCTCAAGCAGCCATAACCTCCCTATGGAGGCTTCCAAAAAGGTGTTAATATTTAACATTAAACATATTATAATGATGCTGGAGATAGTTGTTGTTTTAAGGCAGTGGTTCTTAACCGGTTCGCACGAGAAAAGGGTCCACCAGCACGTATAAAAAAGTGACCAATAGATGGGGATTTTGAAAACGATGTGCGTTGAACGAGAATCGTCCGAATGTATTCGCGGCGATTACTATCAGGTTTTGAATTGAAATATCTTTAAAATAAGTGTTATTGAGGAAGGGTTACAACTGATAAGGTGTATTGGGGGGGGGGGGGAGGTGGTCCGTGCATGATTCAATTTCAGGCTGAGTGGTCCGCAGACTTCTACGGGTTCAGAACCACTGTTTTAAGGGGACTAACATCTAGATTATCGGCCCCTAATGATATGCATGATAGTGAATAATGTTAATGAAATAAACCTACTGCTACTGCTACAAATACTTCTAACTACAAACAAGAAGAAGAAAGGGAAAATAACAGGAGAAAAGGAAATGAATGATGGGAAGAATCAGAAATGCCCCCAATCCTCGAAGAATTAGGATTGGGGGACTAGGGAAGAAGTAGAGCCATGAAAGGCAGATAGGAAAGGGTAAAGAGGAGATGGTCCGCCCCCAAGTCAGTGGAAGAAGGGCAACACGGACTCAGCTAGTGTTCCGTGGTCGCCAACCCACGTCCCACAGGTAGTGAGCCCCTGAGGAGCATTAAGAACATTTCGGCGAGCAGAAACTTTTGCATTATCTCACTACTGCAAACTATCGACAAGAGCTTGGACTGTAGGGCAGGTTTCTTCACGTGGCGATAATTTGCAGCTGCCAATCACCGCACCAGGCTTATGATAACAGTGGAGTGTAGCCGAGCGGCTAACCTTCTGGAGGAACTGGACTGTGTTGTGTCGCTGTTAAATGTAGCGTTCTTGTTGTTGTTGTTCTACGCTAGCCTCTGTTGGTTTTGTGACTTCACTTGGCTACCCCTCCTGGCACTACCGCTGTGTAAACAGTTTATCGCAACTTCTGCCCACTACGCTGAATTGAACCATCATATGTAGAGGCAGGCAAAAGATTCAACTACCCGTTATAAAACGTATTAACGATGATGATGATGATGATAATTGTTGTGCTAAGGGACCTAACATCTAGGTTATCGTCCCCTAATGGTCTGGGTGATGGCGAAAATGACAATGAGACGAAAACCGTAACGAAAATTAACGGAGATTGAAAAGACACACAAAATGGAATTTAGATGGAAAATACTTACAAAATGTAATTGAGATTCTAAATACCTACAAAATGCTCAACCTACAAAATGCAATGTAGATTGAAAATACTTGCAAAATGCGGTTTAGGTTGAAAATACTTACAAAATGCAATTGCAATTCAATATACTCACACAAATGCCCGCATTCAAAGACATACTAAAAATCAATTTAGATAGTCAATCCTTACTAAATGCAATTGAGGGTGAAAATACTCGCAAATTGCAATTTAGATTGAAAATACTTACAAAATGTTGTGCCGGTTCAAAAAATTCACAAAATGTAATATTAGGTGGACCTACAAGGGGAGCCAATTCACAAACAGTGCCTGCCAGTGAGGCAGCACCCCGGAATCTTAAAGAGGAAAGGAAATATAATGAAAATAAAAAGAAGGCTGATCCCTAGAAGAATGAGGGATCAGGAAAGATGAGAGAAGGGTCAATTAAGGCGGGAAAGTAAAAGATTCCCTAGGCCTCGGATACCCTAATACCGTCGAGGTCGGGAGAGAACAACAGTTAACCAAGGGAGGCCGAAAGAAAAGGTGACAGTCAGGAGCCTGGCACAAGTAAGTGGAAGTAATGCTGTACTCATGGTCGCCAACCCTGGTTTCCGAATTTGACTCCAGGAAAATGTGGCGATGGTTCCTAACTTAAAGCCACGGCAGCCTCCTTACGAATACTCACCTGAATTACAAATACGCACACTAATACAGTTATCATAATACCACAGGTTATCAGACAATAATTGCCGGCCCTGTGGTGTTGGGGTAGCGCACATGCCTTGCACCCAGGAGCCCCGGGTTCGATTCCCGGCAACGTCAGGGATTTTAGAAATCGACTTGAGGGCTGGAACAGGGTGCACTCAGCCTCGTGAGGACAATTGAGCTGTCTGACAGTGAGGCAGGATCCCGGTCACGGAGACTAAGATTAACGGCTGAGGGGACCCGATGCGCTGATCACGCATCACCCCATAATTTGCAGGCCAAATGACTGGGCAGCGGTCGCTTTGTAGGCATAGGCCCTTCACGAGCTGTAGTGCCACGGGGTTTGGTTTGATTCATCAGATAATAATTTCACACACACACACCAATGTATACGGGGCTGAATGATGATGATGATAGTTGTTTTAAGGGACCTAAAATCTAGGTTATAAGCCCCTAATGGTTTGGGTGATCATGAAAATGAAGCTATAAGTAAATCTAACTACAAACTTAACACTAAAACTAACTAACTACGGCTTACACACTAGAAGGAGGAAAGAAACACATAAGAAGAGTAAGGGCAAAAAAGGACACAGGAAGGAAATGCCCTCAACCCTCGTGGAATGTGGATTGAGGAACTTAGAAAGAAGGAGAGCCTTGAAAGGCAGATTGGAAAGGGGGAAAGAGGAGAGAGCCCACCCCAAAGGCAATGGAAAATGGGATAAAACCGGACTCAGCTCAGGAATCCCACGGGGGTTCCAACTCCCGAACTCACCAGCCGTGAGCCCTTTAGGGTGTAGCACTATAGAGGGTGCACCATAAGTGGTGGGGCTACGAGAGTTGACCAAGAGAGGTCGACAGAACAGAAGACGGAGAGGAACCCGACACTAGTAAGTGGAAGCAATACTGGACTCACCTGGGGTCCCGTGGTCACCAACCCATGCCCTACTAGATGTGAACCCTGGGGGGAGCTGAATGATCACGATATCTAAGCCCCTCAAATAAAACAACAACAAGTTGGCCTAATATGTTTAAACCAAACTCTGCACAACCCTGGCGCTATTAGCGAAAGAACTCCTTACCAATGGCATACAGAGATGTGATAATGCATTTGTCTTGGCACTGAAATATACGATACACATCCGTTAGTTATAAAGATAAAAGCCTTACTGTGTTTTCAATTACGTCACATATGGACTCACAACATGTTTACTCTTGGCATTAAAAGCATGCCGTATGTGGAGCTTTTTCCTCACACCTACATGGAAATATCTTGCAGCAGGGTAGATTCAAAATTACAGAAATTTGGTATATTGGCTTTCACGGCACGTGGAATAAAACTCAGCAACTTTTCTAGTTTTATTCCAAGTATTTGGAAGCCATTATAGGGAGGTGAAAGGCTGTTTGAGCTCTCGCAGTTAAAAGGCGCACATGTGCTTCATAAGAAGGGAGGTAGTACACAGTTCGCTACTCCTGTGGGGATCCGGGCGGGACCACCAAGAGCCCGCTGATGAGCCAACTGGGTGTTCCTGGGCGAAACCCCACACAAGACTAGGCATAAACCTAGACAAATTGTTGAGTTTTAATATCAAAATAATTTCGAATTGTCAATGTGTTGTTAAGGTTGGATCTTGTCTAGTTTCCGCCTAGTTTTCAACTGTCTTATTTTACATACTTACAGCACAGAGATCGTTGAAGTTATTTTTCAGCGTTGCCATTTTTATTTTCAACATTTTAAAATCAGAAACTTATCATTTTGATTTGAACATACAGTGTATAGTATTTCGTAGCTTTTTACGTTTGCAATTAAGCAGTTTGGAAAAATAATGATATCATATGGCCGGGGTGCCGGGTGCAAGCTTTGTAATTTGACACCCAAAGGGTAGCTTGCATGTCGAATTTCATGTTCCTTGAAGCACTATGAAAGTCAAGGAGGTTAGATATATCTAAGCTCCTTGAACACTATAGCGCATTCTAGTAGATAAATGAGGAACTTTGTGTTGGCGGAAAATGGCGAGATTAATTTTGCCATTATGAACACGGCCTACAGAATTCAAATGGGTTATTTGACATGCCAACATCGTATGACATGGTGTCGTAATTTTTGCCGCCTTGCGAAAAATCACTTACCACGGCCAGGAGCAAACCTGCAAGCTTGGGGTTAGTATACCGACACGTTGACAACTCACCAATCGTGGCAAGCTAGTTTGAAGAAAAAAATATAAATTGTGTTAAATCTGGCAAATGAGTATTGTCGTTTGAAATGACCTAATGATGATGATGATGATGGTAATTGTATTAAGGGGCCTAATATTGAGGTTTATTTACTTAACGTATGGCTTTTAGTGCAGGGAGTGTCCGAGGACATGTTCGGCTCGCCAGAGGCTGTAGCTGCTTCAAGCAGACACGCATAGGGTGAGCTACAAGTAGCGTTCAATTTCCAGTAGTTCCAACTTTCGCTACCAGATGTCACTGACACCTAGTGGTGAACGTTGGAACTTTGATAGAGCATCTAGAAATTTAGCTTCACACAAGTTTAGTTAGCAGAAGGATCTTTTACATGCCATAAATCTCTGACATAGGACCACCGGCTTTACTTCCCCTCCGAAGGAAGGCATACTGAAGAATTTAACGCTCTTAAAATCCAATGACTTCGGCCGGGTTTGAACCCGCAATCTTGGGCACAGCAGTTCAGCATGCTACCAACTACGCCACCGAATCCGCTAAGATCGAGGTTACCGGGTCCTAATGGTTTGGCTGAAAATGAAAAATGATGATGAATTGAACACTAGAACTTAAACTATCTACAACTTACAACTAACGTATGGGCTAGAAGTAGAAACGGGCAAAAAGTAAGGAATAAGTGATATAAAAGACAGGGAAAAGAGTAAAATACATGTCCCCATCCCTCGAAAAATGAGAATTGAGAGGTTTGAAAAGAAGTAGAACCAGGAGAGACAGATAGGAAATGGAAGGAGGAGAGGGTACGCCCCAGAATCACTGGAAAAAGGGGAAAACCCGGACCCAGCTCCTTTGAGGCTACCAACTCCCGAACTCACCAGCCGTGAGCTCTGGAGGTTGTAGGAATATCCAGGGTGCACCATAAGTGGTGCGGCTACATACACCCTTCCTCCTCGAGGGCCTTGAGCAGAAGGCACGAGATAACATGAAATGAAAAACAAAAAGTTTTATCCCTCGAATGATAAAGAAAAGATGACACTAGGGCCAATTAAGGTGGGAAATTGAGAGGCACCGTAGACCACGGATATCCTAATACCGTCTGGTCCGCAAGACAACAAGAGTTGACCAAGTGAGGTCGACAGAAAGGATGATAGAGAGGAGCCCAGCACAAGTACAATAAGTGGGAGCAATATCGGGCTCGGCTGGGGCCCCGTGGTCGCCAAGCCACGTCCCACAAGTTGTGAGACCCTGGGGTGTATGGGAGGTTTGTATTGCGGACTGTTCCATATAATTACCGTGTGGACGACCAGTTTGTTGACTAAAGGAGTGCGCACTGCTCAAAGTGCTTCGTCATCTAATCTAGTGGTTGATCGTGACGGGGCCCATTAATAGTGAATTTATAGTGAGTGCCCCCAATTGACATGGCGCCCATTGTTGTTCGCCCGTAATCTAATCTAAACGGCACATCGTCCTTTTTCCCGCCCGTCAAATACGTCATCACGAGCAGAAACGAATACCAATTTCTTAGCCGGCCTTTCTACAGACCATTATCAGTAATGGCGGTGATTAGTTAGGAATACATTATGCTCGTCAACAGATATTAGGTTAATAATAATAATAATAATAATAATAATAGACTATATATATATTATTTCAGTAGTAACTTATAGATCCCGTTTGGGGCGCTACAGTATGCCATCCTTGGGAGGGGAAGTAAAACCAGCTGGCCCACGTCATAGATTTAAGGCATGTAAATGAACCTTCTACTAACTACAATTGTGTCAAGCGTAATTTGTAGGTTAGATTTAATTAACGCTCTTAAAGTTCCAACGCTAGCCTCCAGGTGCTGGTTGTGGTGGCATCAATTAGCCAAGTTCCCAGTTAGGTGTCGTTGACGGTAGCTTTTGGTAGCAAAAGTAGGAACTACTTGAAATTGATCGTCAGCAGTCCATAACTGAATCATAGAAAACACACACAATACAGCCATCACAATTGACACTGGTTATCGGACAGCCAAAGTACACGGGGCTACATGATCGCGTTGTCGCAGTCCCTGAACTGAGGAACCAACCAACCAATCTGTACAGAAACCTTCGAGTCGAAGGACATGGGAGAGAAAGAATCTGGTATTCAGAAAGGTGTAAGGCAAGTCTGCAACTTATCACTTCGCAATCTATACATTGAACAAGCAATGAAGGGAATTAGAGAAAAATTTTAAGTAGGAGTAGAGATTCAAGGAGAAATAACTCCAACTCTGAGATTTGCTGATTTGTTAATGGGCAAAATCGGACCAAGGGGGTCGTAAGGGGGCGGGGGAATTTTTCGAAGAAGTGAAATATCGCTATAACTTTCTTAATATGTGAAAAATTTGCGTATAAGGGCCAAAAACTTATGTGAGTGAAGTTTTTTGATAGCAACAACCATTGACCAAACAGTGGAAAAAAATTGAGTTTTTTTTAAAGTAAAATATACATTCTTTAATAGGCACAATATGAAAACCGTTCAAAATTGTCAATTAGTCCTGTGAACATTACCTAAAACGTTTGTTTGAAAGATCGTTTGATATGACCCACCCTTACGCCAAGGGATGAGCAAAATGTTGTCGATGAAGATGCCAAGTTGATGAGGGAAGAGCTAACAAGGGAAGTATCAGGTAAGACAGGTCGAAACCTATCTTGAAACATTGTGGACGCAATCATTGTACTATAAGAGGACAACGTGCGGACAATCAGCCGCCAGATTGAACTGCAAGGCTCTGAAATCATGTGGCGAATCTCTCATATAAACCAATGGGAAGTAGCGAGTACCGTTCATTTGGAGGGACAGCCCTGACGGCTCAGGCTCTCGAGACCGGTGGGAAACAGCCGCACGCTCCAGTCAGCATATACGCCCCTCCGAGTGCCGCAGGGATGTCCAGCTCCGCCAGCCGTCATGCCTGCGTACCAGGATGTCAGGTACGATTTCAGAGCCCTGCGGCTGATCCTCCGCACGTTGTCCTCTTATAGTACAACGATTGCGTCCACAATGTTTCAAGATAGGTTTCGGCCTGTCTTACCTGATACTACCCTTGTAAGACGAAGACAGGAATCACATATTATTGCTGACTGTACTACGGATGTCATCAAAGCGATATTGATGTTTTGACAAACGTGTCGTTCTAGAGACGAGCCAAATATAGCGTTCTCTGCAACTCCTGTCCGGCTGGTCGGCAGTTGTGCTAGTGATAGGGTACCACGTACAAAAGAATGTTGGAGGCGGGACTCGCCGTACGTTGCTGCTGCACTGCTTCCCATTCCAGACACTTGGCACTACAAATCCACGTTCTTCATGGTCCAGCTACAGGGAAATCCAGTAGCAGCGAGAAAGGGAGAGAGAGACACGTCCCCTCCATGGCGCACATGCGCGGAAGAAAGACTAGAAGTGGACAGACATGAGTGATGGAAACACTTTACCCTACTCTGGTGCGCATGCGCACTGAAATATTCTTTTGTACGTGGTACCCCTATAGCAGTAGGTTGGGCCTCTCTTGGTCATCTCTTGTTCTCTTCCGACCCCGACGGTATTAGGGTATCCGAGGCCTAGGGAGTCTGACTTTCCCGCCCTAATTGGCCCTTGTCTCATATTTCCTGATCCCTCATTCTTCGAGGGGTAAGACTTCTTGTTTTCTTTTTATGATATCCCCTGCCTTCTGCTCAAGGCCCTCAAGGAGACAGGGTGTATATAGGCCCACCACTTCTGGTGCTTCCTAGATATTGCTACACCCTCAGGGGCTCACGGCTGGTGAGCTTGGGAGTTGGCGACCCCGAGAGCTTCCTGAGCTGTGTCCGGTTTTTCTCCTTCTTTCATTGCCTTTGGGGTGGTCCCTCTCCTCTTTATCTTTTCTGACTGCCTTTCCTGGCTCTTCTTTCTTCCAAGTCCCTTAATTCTCATTCTTCGAAGGTTGTGGGCATTTCTTTTCCTCCTGTCTTTTGTTTCCCTTATACTTATTTTTGTTTTCCATTTGTAGTTAGTTTTTGTTTCATTTCGTTTACTTGTTCACTCTCACTCAAACCATTAGGGGCCGATAACCTAGATGTTAGGCCGCTAAAAGAACAACTATCATCATCATCCTCTGCCTCCGCCTTTTGGCGTGCCGAGAGGGATATTTTCCCTTGCAATCTTACTATCAGGCGAGACTGGGTAATTCACGTTGCTAAGTGGCTTGGACAGTCAATATCCTGACACTATTGTCTATCAAGTGTTGTCTAATTAATGCACTTGAAAAGACCCCGTCACCTCGTCGGGCGAGGGTGGCTACATTAGCTAATGAAACACATCGACCTTCAGCCAACTTTTCGGAAGGGTGTTAAAAGAGTAAAAACGAAAAATAAACAAATAACGGTTCAAAACAATCTCTGGGATTGGCTGTAGCACTCCCGATAATTATACTGCCTCAATCTCGCTGAAAGCGATTTGCGTCCGTGGACACTCGCAACATAAACGTGTCCTCAAAGGAAATAGTGTCTTTCTTCAGACAGGCTGACTGACGTTCGACATTCCAAGACGGTACAGTCTCTCCAAGACATTGAGCTTTGCAACATTTAGCCCCGTATACTTATGTGCTTGTATGATTTGTCTGATATCATGACAATTACGATAATTGTTGTCTTAAGGGGCCTAACATCTAGGTTATCGGCCCCTTAAGGTTTGGATGATACAGAAAATGAAAGATGATCAAACGAAACCTACAGCTAACTATCGACTAACAAACTAGAAGAGGAAATGGGAAATTAAAAGGTGGAGAATGTAAATAAGTGACGGGAAAGGAAATGCCTTCAACCCTCGAAAAATGAGAATTGAGGGACTTGAAGAGAAGGAGAGCCATGAAAGGCAGAGGAGAAAGAGGAGAGGGTCCACCCCAAAGGCAATGGAAAAAGGGAAAAACTTGACCCAGCTCAGGTATCCCTCCGGGTGGCAAAATTCCGAACTCACCAGCTGTGAGCCCTTGAGGGTGTAGCACTATCCAGGGTGCCCCTAAATTGGTGGGGCTACACATATCCTGCCTCCTTGAGGGTCTGATGCAGAAGGCAGGAAATATCATGAAAAGAAAAAGAAGGCTGACCCCTCGAAGAATGAGAGGATGAGGAAAGATGAGACAAGGGCCAATTAAGGTGGGAAAGTGAAAGATTCCCTATGTCTCGGATACCCTAATACCGTCGTGGTCGGAAGAGAACAAGAGTTGACCAAGGGAGGTCGACATAAAAGATAACAAGATATCTCAGCTGGGGTCCAGAATCTACGATCCAAGAGCACCCCGAAAATGGGACTAATATCTTGAGCACCAAAAATGGTGTTCTCCAGTGTAGTGGTGATGGAATCATTCTTTACAGCCCCACACTAACCTTTTGCTAATTCATTTCAGGGGCTTGGGGCTTTTTGGTGATCAGCCCCATGTAGTTAGGTGTGTGTTGAATTTATCGGATAACCCTTACTTATGTAGGCTAATTACTGTACTGTAGTAGTGTGTATAGCTGTATTAGGTACAGGGAGGAGTGAAATAAGGTACTATCCCTACATTTGCATGGGGGAGTGTAGAAAAAAACACACTAAGGATAGCCGCTGTCAGAGCTGAGAACCGAACCTACAATCTCCATACTTGCACGATTTAACGAGCAAGGCTAACATTTAACTTTGGTGGATGTTTATGTGTCTGTTCTATTACTTGTGGTGAGGGAGTACTGGACGGAGATATCGATAGCTCTCCCCTCGGTGACCAGAATAGACCACTCAGGTCTCAGATTATGGGGATTAAGCTAGCAACTTGTCCATCGGCCAGCTTACTCCAAGTTTTGTTGCCATAACAAAGGTGTATTAATGGCTTCCTGCTGCTAATGTTTCTGCTTGCTCAGTACTGCCAACTGATTCCCCAAAACTCTCTCAAAGTCACTAAAATCTGGTGGTGGTATTGTTTGTTGTTTTAAGAGGTGATGATGATGGATGATAATTGTTGTTTTAAGGGTGCAAACATCTAGGTTATCAGCCCCTAATGGTTTGGGTGATCGTTATCATGAATGAGAATGGCATGAAACCTACAACTAGAACTAACTACGGACCTAACTGACTTACATACTAAAAGAAGAAATGAATAAAACAAGAAAGAAAAAAAAATGGACAGAAGGAAACGAAAGGCCCTAAACCCTCAAAAAATGAGCATTGAGGGACCAGGAAGGAAAGAGAGCCATGAAAGGCAGATATGAAAGGAAAAGAGGAGGGGGTCCACCCCAAAATCAGTAGCAAAAGGGGAAAAAGCGGACTCAGCTCAGGAATTCCTGGGGGTCACTAACTCCCGAACTCACTGGCCGTGAAACATTGAGGGTGTATAATAATCCAGGGTTCACCATAAGTGGTGGAGTTAGATACACCCTGCCTCATTGAGGGCCTTGTGCAGAAGGCAGGAGATATCATGAAAAGAAAAAGGAGTCTGACCCCTCGAAGAATGAGATGAGACAAGCGTCAATTACGGCGAGAAAGTAAAAGACTCCCTAGGCCTCGGATACCCTAATACTGTCGGGGTCCGAAGAGAACAAGAGTTAACCAAGTGAGGTCGACAGGAAAGAAGACGGAGAGGAGCCCGGCACAAGTAAGTGGAAGCAATGCCAGACTCATCTGGGGTCCCGTGTCGCCAACCCATGTCCCACTAGATGTGAGCCCATGAGGGAAGGTGCAGAATAAATCCTCCTCAAGTGCTAAGCGATGTGTTTACACAAGAAGCAAGGGAGTAGTTGGAGCTATTCTTAATGAGTAATTTAAACAATTAGCAGTGTCCCCAAAGCGGGGTAGTGTCGTCAGGTGCGGCGTGCAGCATTAGCATGTTGATAGGTCGCAGGCGCGTGGCCCACATCTCCACCTTCACTGATCTGCAGACATTTTTAGGTCATGCGGCCTCCTGGAAGGTCGAGTGCAGGTCTTCCTAGTTGACCACCGTGGGCGACCTGCGCGTCTTAATGAGGATGATGTTGATGATGATATTTCTTGTTAAAAGGTGCCTAACATCTAGGTTATCAGCCGCTAATGAAATCATATGAAATGAAATGATAAAGATAAAAACACTCACAGCCAGGAGATGAAAACTAAAATATTTTATATAAACAGACAGTGAGCCCCAACAATTTTGGCTTATTTAGATAAGTAAAAACAAGGATGGAAAAAAAAATTGAACATTAAAATGATGATGATCGTTATTTTTTTAAAGGGGCCTTACATCTAGGTTATCGGCCTCTAATGGTTTGGGTGATAGTGAAAAAATATAATGTAATGTAAACTATAACTAATACTAACTACCAATTTAAATACTAGAAGAAGAAATGGAAAACAAAAGTAGAATAAGGTAAATAAACGACAGGAGAAAAAGTAATGCTCTCAACCCTCGAGGACAGAGGGACTTGGAGGGAAGGAGAGCCATGAAAGGCAGATAGGAAAGGGGAAGAAGAGAGAGAGTCCGCCCCGGAGGCAATGGAAAAAGGGGGAAAAACAAACCCATCTCAGGAATCCCTGAGGGTCGCTAGCTGCCGGACTCACCAGCCGTGAGCACTATCCAGACTGCACCAATAAGTGGTGGGGCTACAAACACCCTGCCTCCTTAAGGGCCTGAGAAGGCAGGAAGTGTCATGAAGAGAAATGAAGAGGTCTAACCCCATGAAGAATGAGATCCAATGAAGGCGAGAAAGTACAATACACCCTAGGTCTCAAATACCCTAATACAGTCGAGGTCGGAGGAGAACAAGAGTTAACCAAGGCAGGTCGATAGGATTGAGGACACAGAGGAGCCCGTCACAAGTAAATAGAAGGAGTATCCGTCTCAGCTGTTGTGAGCCCCTGCGGGGTGGAGTTGAAAGGTGTTGCCAGAGTTGAGCTCATTGGCCCGGTGACTGCGAATGTCGGCAGGAAGCACGATTGTCTCCGCAATTAAAATCTTTCTGCTGTGCTTGCTTGTGGCTCGTTACGCCTTGGATCTCATTAAAATTGCTCGGAACAAGAAGAGGGATCACTATCGATACAAGTATATCGAGAGACCGCACCGCCTCTTTCGACCACTGCCTTCATCATACGGTAATGGCCGGCTATCCGGAAGTCATGTACTTTGAGCTTCATTACTTAGAAACCCCGGGCCTTACCGTCCAGCATCCTCTTTTAAGGAGCAGAACACTGAGATAATCTGCCTCTATCCGTGGGTTGGGTTCATTCCATAATTATGATAACTGGATCCTTAATCCTAGAATGGTAGCTATCGTCTGCACGATGCTGATGATGATGATGCTGATAATTCTTGTTTTAAGGGGCCTAACATCTAGGTTATCGGTCCCTAATGGTTTGGGTGATAGTGAAAATGAAAGATGATCCAATGAAACCTACAACTAAAACGAACTACTGACTTACAAACTAGAAGAGGAAATGGGAAACAAAAAGGAGAAGAATGTAAATAAAAGACAGAAGGAAAGTAAATGCCCTCAAGCCTTGACGAATCACAAAAAGAGAAAAAAATAGTCAAAATCCAGAAATAAATGCAATTACAATTAGTGAAGTAGTCGCCTCCGTAGCGTAGCTGTCAGCATGGTTAGCTGCCGCCCCCGAGGTCCTGGTTCGATTCCCGGCTCTGCCACGAAATTTGAAAAGTGGTATGAGGACTGGAACGGGTTCTACTCAGCCTCGGGTGGTCCAAATGAGTAGAGGGGGTTCGATTCACACCTCAGCCATCCTCGAAGTGGTTTTTCGTGGTTTCCCACTTCGTATTCGGGCAAATGCCGGGATGGTTCTTGCTGTAAGGCCACGGCCGCCACCTTCCCCCTTCCTTGGCTATCCATCCTGATCTTCCCCTCCCTTGCCATCCCTCATAAGGCCCCTGTTCGCTTTGCAGGTGAGGCCGCCTGGGCGATCACACCTCCCCAGTTGTATCCCATCCGTCCAAGTGTTCTCAGCTCTAGGAGACTGTCTGGAAAGGCGGTAGTGGTGAGTTCCCTCGCTGATATGAGTCCGTGGGCGCCACCAACCTGGAGGGTAAAATTGACTAAAAAAACAATTACTGAAAACCAGCTCAAAAATATAAATAAATAATTGGTCAAAATCCAAAGAAAAAAATCAAACAAAATTATAAAAAAAACGTGTGGATTCTGCTAGCCTAGAGAGCAGAAAAATAGTTGACGTAAGTGGTATTTATTATCAGTTTGTAGAATCGTAGTCGTCGCCGATGCGAAGTGCTGCCATTATAGGGTTAATGTCGGGGTATCACGCTTGCCTCTTATTCCCGGCTATGGTTGATATTTACGATGTGACTAACGTAAGTCTGGAATGGGGTGTGTTCAGCCTTTTTAGGACGTTTTGATGATGATGATTGTTTAAAAGCAAATGAAATGGATACTATAACTAAAACTAACTACCAACTTACATACGGTATTCAGGGGCGGCTGCACCTTATGTGCTGAAGTGCTGCAGCACATTGTTTTATTTGAAAATAAATTACTTTGTTAACATTATCTACTATCAAATACAGCGCATTAAAAAAGACGCCAGCCAAAGAATAGGAGATGATTATATCAACTCCCCTCACAACGACGTAGCCTATCAAGTCATGCGCTCCACTCCGCGTCCGGCATTGGCTGTACAGATCGCAGCTCAGCGAGAATATTTCTACATTTTTGCCAGCAAACATGAACTCTGCCTTGTGCGCATGCGTGCCCAATCTTTCCGTTGTGCTGCTGGGACAACAGCCAAGACCAGACCACAGCGATTCCCCGCTCATACACAGAGAGGCAGCACTGGTCACGCGGCAGGTGGCTCCCTCTAGAGTCTGAGGGAATCGCTCAAAGCAAACGGGGGAAATATTAGGAGTACGCATCAGCTCCTCTCGCCAGAAGGTCTTTTAATCTTTCAACTTATCCTATAGCCACATTTTGTTAATCGATGCACTATAAAAATTATAATTATGCTTCTAATCAGCACACTCTTGATTGCCTGCACCAGTCGCCACTGACGGTATTACAAGAAGAAATGGAAAAGAAAGAACTACAAGGGAAACAAAAGACAGATATAACATGATGATGGTAATTGTTCTTTTAGCTAAAATGTAACAGAATTTGTATGAGGCACATTGCAGTAATTTCCATTTAGATTGGTTGGTTCCTCGGTTTAGGGGCTGCGACAACGCGGTCATGTAGCTCTGTGTACTTTGGGTGTGTGTAGAATCTGTCTGATAACCGGTGTTAATTGTGATAGCTGTATTAGTGTGTTGCCGGCCCCGCGGTGTTGGGGTAGCGTGCCTGCCTCTCAGTCGGAGGCCCCGGGTTCGATCCCCGGCTCCGTCAGGGATTTTAAAACTGACGTGAGGGTTGGAACGGGGTGCACTCAGCATCGTGAGTAGCTGTCTGACAGTGAGACAGCGCCCCAATCACGAATACCAAGATTAACGGCCGAGGGGACCCGACGCGCTGATCACGCGTCACCCCAATATCTGCAGGCCAAATGGCTGGGCAGCGGTCGCTTGGTCGGCCTTAGCCCGTCATGGGCTAAGGGGTTGTATTAGTGTGTTATCTGTTTTAATTCAACTGAGGACTTTAGACATTGAATTTTTTCAAGTAGTTCCTACTGTTGCCGCCAAACGCCTCCATCAACGACCAACTAGTTCAGAAATTAGATACCAGATGCCACCGCAGTCGGCTCCTGACGATGAACGTAGGAACCTAAGAACGTTAGTCAAATGTTTAACCTATATTAATTTAGCTTCACACAGGTGTAATTAGTGGAAGGTTCTTTAACATGCCATAAATCTATAACATGGGACCGCCGGCTTTACTTCCCCTCCGAAGGAAGGCATACTGAGGGATTTTTAACTTTCTTAAAAATCCGACGACTTCGGCCGGGTTTGACCCGCGATCTTGGGAATAGAAGCTCAGCATTTCATTTAGATTTAAGTCCCTAATTTTGTGTTTTCGTAATTCGGAATTAATAGGAAATTCACTATTTAAGTCCTTGTGATTTGTCGAAAAATGTCCTTCTACATTACTTTTCTTGGGAACAGACACACTAAACACAATAAACACACGGGGGTTTCCTCTAAATTCGACAAAATAATACTGATTCTCTCAATCACTGTTGAAACTGTAAGTTCTTTCCCTCTTACCCAAACTGTATCACAACACCAGTACCTTCACTGACGAGCTCTCAAGTTATACTGAATGTTTGGTTGGTTGGATCTCCTTCTGTCGCTATCGGTATAAATAACAATCTTCAAAAGTTCGAACTTACTGTTTTCTGCATAGCTTTGTTGGGATTTAAGTAACTTTGTCTCTAATTCCCAACCAGTTGAGACCTGATGAAAGCGCAAATTCCGTAGAAGGGTGTGTCTTTGCATGACGGAAATGTTTATGACACATTCCGATATGGGATGTCAACACCGTTATGACAAGCAGTTACCCTGCTAATGAGAGGAAACAGGAAAAGACTAGCGTTGATAAATATGCTTCATGGGTTTGACTGGGAAGATGTAGCCTACCGATTAAAATAGTTTTTACTTGAAATTCAAATTAATATTATAAACTCGTTGAATAACAAGTAGTTCCGTGAAGAACTATACAGCCTATTTTCATATATCCTACTTATGTTAATTGCCACTATCAACATACACACTTTCTGTTTGATTGCTGTAATAGATTCGTAGATATTGAGAACCGACTAAATATTTCGGATGGTCGCCATGGTGGATTTTATATATGTAGGTCCTAGAGTTATGTACTGTTACATGCAGATTATTGTGAACGTGTAGTATTCAAACTTCAATCGCATAATTAGGACACAAGAAAAAAAAGGAGATTTTAAAATTTTGCACAGCTGCCATCTTGAGGTTATGGAAACAATTGAAATAAATTAGATGCCAGTGGATTGACATTCGTATAAGGATTTACTGTACCAAGTTTCATTGCACGCGGATGGTTAAATTGCGAGAAACGTCCATGTGAATATTTATAATTCGCGTCACCGCCATGTTGGATTTGTGATCACCAGGTTATTTAAAGTCCTATAGGTGAACTTAGTTCATAGCCCCTATGAACATTAAAAAATGCAGTTTGATTGCTAAAATAGATTCGTAGGTATTCAGTATCGTCTAAATATTTCGGATGGTCGCCATGTTGGATTGTTAAATGTATAGGCCATAGAGTCATGTAACATTAAAGGAAAATTATTGCGTAGGTTCATTATTCAAACTTTCACTTCGATCGCATGCCTACATCACAAGAAATAAAAACTTAATTTTAAAATTCGCACTGCCGCCATCTTGAGATTATGTAAACAATTGAACTAAATTAGATACCAGTGGATTACAATGTGTAAAAATATTTCCTGTACCAGGTTTCAGTGCGCTTGGAACATTAAATCGCGAGAAAGGTCTATTTAAAATGTTAAAATTCGCTTGGCCGCCATGTTCGTTTTGTAGTTAACCGGTTTTTGAAAGTCTTATATATGGACTTCCAGTAGTGCCCTTTATCTCCGTACAAAATTTTAGGGAGATACCGCTAATAGTTTCAGAGATATAGAATGCCGGTGAAATAATTCGCACATCCGCCATCTTGTGATTATGTGAAAAATTGAACGAAGTTAGATGTCGGTGCATTACAATGTATATAAACATATACTGTACCATGTTTCATTGCGTTTGGTTGGTCAAATCGCGAGAAACGTCTATTTAAAAGTCGCAAATTCGCTTGGCCTCCATGTTGGTTTTGTAGTTACCAGGTTTTCAAAAGTCACATAAGTGAACTTCTGGTAGTTCCCTCTATCACATTAGAAAATGTCAGGGTAATATCGGTAATAGTTTCGGAGATATTGAATGCTGGTGAAATATTTCGCACAGCCGCCATGTTGGATTGGTGAGTCGTAACAAAATTTGAAGGGCACGGTCGAGGTCGCCGGGAATAGTGCTATGAACTTTCCGAGTTTCATTGAAATCGCTCCTGCCGTTTAGATTTTATTAGGGGGGGGGGGGACACACACGAATCACACACACACACACACACACACGCGCACACACACACGGACAAAAGGTGATCTCATAAGCCTATTTTTTCAAAATTGAAAATAGGCTAAAAATGTGCATATGAAGGGCGTCAGGAAAATACGACGGGCGTACTGTATTGTTCTACACATAATATTTTTCTAACCAAATGAAGTACATTACACATCAGTTGTTACGTCCACCTTCTCAACATAATCTCCTTGTAACTTTATGCACTTTTGCCATCGATGTGTCAGTCTCTCCAGACATTCCTGAAACCTAAAACAATATAGTACGCCCGTCGTACACCAAGGGCGCACTATACCAAACGTCAGGTCAAGTCCAGTGTTGCCAAATCTTGAAATGGGAAAGAACTAAACCCTATGCTTTAAAACACCAGAAAATCACCAGCTGGACTCTATGATTCAAAACACTAGAAAAACACCAAAACTTTAAATATATAAACGGCTTTTTACTTACATTTCTTTCATTAAAAATCGTCTTCTTCACTTGCGGAGCCTGCTACCGCTATTACTTCTTTAGAGCAGGAAGGCGTAGTACTGCTGTAGCTCTGCATACTTCCAATTTTGGCCACTATTATGTCCTTCGGAAGTTCGTAGTCGTGATAGCATTTTCCCTCTTTTTTAGTCAAAATCGCACACACAGAATGGAATACAATGTTTGAACTTTCATTCGATTTCTTTGCTTTGTTTTCACCAATTAAACTTGGCTAAACATTCTCCCTACATCTGCATTAGAGTGAGGGAGCGAAAGTACATAAACTGCCTTCGCCTGAAACTGGGAAATTCCCTGGGAGCTGGGAAGAAAATAGACGATAGGTGGATTCTTTGTATAAGTGCACTTGCACTGAGCCCTGCATGTTGCGCTTACTTAGCACTTATGCACGCGAATGAGAATTTCAGGGACTTCCCCTGCTGGAGTGTTGATCTTGACACGTGTAAGGCTGAACATTGCCTATCTTAATTGATTAACTTTGTTAAAACTATTACATGGCTTCCAGGATTTACTTATTTGCCATAGGAGACAATTTCATGAAAAAATCCGTTAAGCACCAGATTTGGCACTGGTTTTATTGAAATAACACCAGTATTTTACTATGGCGCTATTAGAACATTTCTGGCACCAGACGAACTTCAGAAACACCAGATCTGGTGCTAAAACACCTAATTGGCAACACTGGTCAAGTCTTGAGGAAAATATTCCCTCCACGCGTCTCCTCTCTCTGCCCCTTCCTGTGTTCCCGGCATGGATTGTCATCTCTCAGCCTACCATATACAGTACATTTAGAATCATTTGTTTGCACCTTTACTCTACTTCTCTCCACTGTTATTACCTTCATTTTATTTTATTGGTGATACAAGCTTTACAGCTTCAGTTTGAACACGTTGTCTACTTGAGGAAACCATGTTGAACTTTGTGCAATCGTAACAGTGTTGCCAAACGTTGAGTCTGATTTGCCATAAAATCGAATTACTCGGTTGCTCTTTTGCCGCTCAAACTGGTTTATACACAACAAATATAATATTAAAACCATACTGAATTACTCTGCCTATCGTACCAAATACCACTAAAAACTATATTCACTCACACAATTCATCACATCAAAAGCAAAGTTGGTAAAGCTCTCAATTAACGTGAAAATGAGAAATTATTCATTCAATTTTACAAAGGAAATTCTGAAAAATTATCTAGCCAGATTATAAAATGATGATGATGATAATTATTGTTTTAAGGGGCCTAACATCTAGGTTAGGCGGCTTCGGTGGCGTAGTTGGTAGCATGCTGAGCTTCTATGCCCAAGATAGCGGGTTCAAACCCGGCCGAAGCCGTCGGATTTTTTAAGAGCGTTAAAAATCCCTCAGTATGCCTTCCTTCGGAGGGGAAGTAAAGCCGGCGGTCCCATGTCATAGATTTATGGCATGTTAAAGATCTTTCCACTAATTACACCTGTGTGAAACTAAATTGGATAGGTTAAGAATGTAAACAACGCTCTTAGGTTGCTACGTTCGTTGCCAAGAGCCGACTGCGGTGGCGTCTAGTAGCTAGTTCTGAACTAGGCCTAGTAGTCGTTGACGGTGGCGTTTGGCGGCAAAAGTAGGAACTATTTGAAAATTCAATGTTGCAGTCCCTACTTGAATTAAAAAACAGATACACACACTAATACAGTCATCACAATTAACACCGGTTATCAGACAGATTCTACACACACCCAAAGTACACGGGGCTACATGACCGTGTTGTCCCAGCCCCTAAACTAAGGAACCAACCAACCATCTAGGTTATCGGCCCCTAATGATCTGGGTGATAGCTAAAATGATAATGAAACGGAAACCAGAACGAAAATTAAGTGAGACGGAAAATACTTACAAAAAGGAACGCAGATTGAAACAACTCACAAAATGTTCTTACAAAAGGGAATTCAGAACGAAAAGATTCACAAAAGGAATAGATTGAAAAATACCCACAAAATGCAGGCTAGGTTCAAAATACGTACAAAATGCAATGTAGCGTCGAAATACTTACAAAATGCAATTGAAATTCAAAATACTTACAAAATGCAAATGAGATCGAAATTACGTACAAAATGCAATTGAGGTTCAAAATACTTACAAAATGCAATTGAAATTGAAAATACACGATGCAATTCAGATTGAAATATCCCAGTTCCAATCCAAATTATTCACCAAGTGCAATTGAAATTCAAAATACTTACAAAATGCAATTGAAGTTGAAAATGCTTACAAAATGTACGGTAGATTCAAACGACTCATGTGGATTGACAATACTTACAAAATGCAATTTAGATTGAAAATACTTGACAAAATGTAATTTAGATTCAAAATACCCACAAAATGCAATTAAGAATCAAAATATGTGCAAAATGCCCACCAAACAAAATTTAATTTAGATTCAAAATTCGTGCGAAATGTGGTTTTGGTTGAAAATACTTACAAAATGCAATTGAAATTCAAAATTCTCACTAAAAGGCCCGGCTACCTGCATTGAAAGACTTGCCAAAAAGCAATTTAGATTGTCAATCTTTACAAAATGCAATTGAAGTTGAAAACAATCGCGAGATGTAATTTAGATCGAAAAAACTTACAAAATGCAACGTAGATTAAAAATACCTTAAAAATCGCTGAAAGGGAATTTAGATACACGGTGAACCAAGTAACAAAAACAGTGCGGGAATCATAAAGAGAAAGGAAATATAATGAAAAGAGGAGAGGAGAGGAGAGGAGAGGAGAGGGGAGAGAGGATGATGATGATGATAATTGTTGTTTTAAGGGGCCTAACATCTAGGTTATCGGCCCCTGATGGTTTGGGTGATCGTGAAGATGAAAAAAAAAAAAAAAAAGCAAAAGCGAACTTAAAAACTAAAACTAACTACTAACCGACATACTAGAAGATGAAATGGAAAAATAAAGGAGAATAAGGCAAATAAAGGACAGGAGGAAAAGAAATGCCCTCAACCCTCGAAGAAGGCGGATTGAGGGACTTGGAAGGAAGGAGAGCCATGAAAGGCAGATAGGAAAGTGAAAGAGGAGAGGGTCCGTCCCAAAGGTAAGGGACAAAAGGGGAAAACGGACCCAGCTCAGGAATCCCTCGGGGTCGCCAACTCCCGAACTCACCAGCCGTGAGCCCCTGAGGGTGTAGCATTATCTAGGGTGCACCTGAAGTTGTGGGGCTACATACACCCTGCCTCCTTAAGGGCCTTGAGCACAAGGCAGGAGGTAAAAGGAAAAGAAAAAGAAGGCTGACCCCTCACAGAAGGAGGGTATCAGGAAAGATGAGACAAGGGCCAATTAAGGCGGGAAAGTGAAAGACTCCCTAGGCCTCGGATAACCTAATACCGTCGGGGTCGGAAGAGAACAAGATGTGACCAAGGGAGGTCGACAGGAAAGAAGAAAGAGAGGAGCCCGGCACATGTAAGTGGAAGCAATGCCGGACTCAGCTGGGGCCCCGTGTTCGCCAACCCACAACCCACAACCCACTAGATGTGAGCCCCTGGGGGTCAGATTATAAAAACATAGCAACATGTGCAGGATTCTTTTAACGCGAAAAACAAGCAAAAAAAGTGGGAACTATTTCCTGGCGCGGTAGGCTCTTCACAGACCAGAGTTAGTTAGTTATTGTTGTTTTAAGGGGCGGAACTACGAGGTCATCTGCCCCTCTTAACACAGATTAAAGAATACAAATTTGGAATTGAATTTAAAATTTTTAGGTGGACATCTAAATTTAAAAAGACCAAAAATTAATAAAACAAAAACAAAAAATTAAATAAAAATCAAAATTATAAAAATAAACAAAAATTACGGAAAAACAAAAAATTATCATTCAAAAACGAACAAGTCGTTGAGTCAATGTTCACTGGAAAATTTAGATTGCTGGCCCTAACCCACTCTCACTTATAAAGCGGATAACGCGATCAGCAGCCACCGCGTCATCGGCTAATATAAGTTTGAGTGTCGTCTGCAAACCAAGGTTTCTTCGTAAGTCAGCAAGATCCACACACTCGGTGAAAATGTGGGCCCGGTGAAAATGACTCCACAGGTACAAAGTGGGGGGTCTTCCCTTCTCATTAGGTACGAGTGGGTGGAACTTGTATGACCTATCCTTAGCCTACACAAAACGACGGACTCTCTCCGTGACCGGAAAGAGCTCCGCCACACGCGAGTAGTTCCCTTGATCGCTCTCAGTTTACTGGGCAGTGGGTCAGCTAGCCACGAACTCTCCCAAAATACCAGCATCACAGACCAGAGCATCAAAGGAACCGCTTAGGTCACGAGGTGACTAGAGGTATAGCACCCCCGGGCGCCGCGTTGGACAGCGCTGGTGTAGTAGCACTATCCAGGTCTTTGCTTGATGGCTGGTAGTGGACCTGAGGAGCCCGGTATAGCCAACGCTTAGAGCTCTGTTTTAGATATATTTAGTCTGAGGTTATGGCTTAGGGCCCACTGAGTCTAGAAATATCTTCATTAAAAAGATTAATGTGAATCCCTCCAGTATTACCTGTATAATTGGGCATAAACCATGTTGATCGACTGAAACGTATCCATTAATTAAGTTTATAGTTAGAGCAAGTCTGGCGATAATCAGCGTACATATGCGAATTATTCATTTCTCATCATTGCCCCCCAGGGGCTCACGACTGGTGGGACGTGGGTTGGCGACCACGGGACCCCAGATGAGTCCGGCATTGCTTCCACTTAATTGTGCCGGGCTCTTCTCTGCATATTTCATATCGACCTCCCTTGGTCAACTCTTGTTCTCTTGCGACCCCATGGTATTAGGACATCCAAGGCCTAGGGTGTAATTCATTTCCCCGCAGTAGTTGGCCCATTGTCTCATCTTTCCTAATCCCTCATTCTTCTTTTCTTTTCATGGTATCTCCTGGTTTCTTCACAAGGCACTAAAGGAGGTCCGGGGGGAGAGAGAAAACGGACCCAACTCAGGAATCCATTTTGTATCGCCAACTCCCGAGCTTACCAACCGAGAGCCCTTGAGGGTATACCATAAGTAGTGGGGCTAAAAACATCCTGCCTCCTTGAGGGCCTTGTGTAGAAGACAGGAGATACCATGAAGGGGACAAGAAGAGATCTGACCCCTCCAAAAATGAGGGTATCAGGAGAGATGAGACAAGGCCCAATTAAGGTGGGAAAAAGAAAGACTCCCTAGGCTTCAGATACCCTAATAATACGGGGGTCGGGACAGAACAAGAGTAGACGAAGGATGGTCGACATGAAAGATGCAGATAAGTAAGTGGATGCAATGCTGGACACATTTGGGGCCCCGTGGTCGCCAACGCAACTCCCACTATTCATGAGTCCCCCAGGAGCAAAAGACAAAGACTTCCCCAGTCAAGACAAGAGGAGGAAGGCAAGTGGATGGTTTTTAAAATAGCCTGTGCGCTCATTAGACGATACAGTGTATTTATAATGCTATTTAATAAGGAGCTGGAGAATGACATTCCAATAAGCCAGGTCGTGATTAATGGGGCCGCGTGGAGCACTTAACAAGAACCTTTCTAATTACCTGGCGCAATTTATAGCTGCTCTGGTCCGTGGTTCAAACTTCGTTTATAGGGCATCAACCACAGCTGCTATAGTGCGTGGTTCTACCCTGGTAAAATACAAACGGCGACTTTGTCACTGACCCTTTCATCTTCCCCTTTCCTATCTGCCTTTCACGGCTCCCGTTCCTTCCAATTCTCTCAATCCCATAAGTTGTGATGGTTGATGATGATGATGATAATTGTTGCTTTAAGGAACCTAACATCTAGGTTATCAGCCCCTAATGGTTTGGGCGATTGTGAAAGATGATGATGATGAAAACTATAACTAATACTAACTACCAACTTACATACTAGAAGAAGAAATGGTAAACAAATAAAGGTTCAGGCAAATAAAGGACAGGAAGAAAAAAATGCCCTCAACCCTCGAAGAATGAGGATTGAGGGATTTGGAAGGAAGGAGAGCCATGAAAGGCAGATAGGAAAGGAGAAAGAGGAGAGGGCCCGCCTCAAGGTCAGAGGAAGAAGGGGAAAAATGGACCCAGCTCAGGAATTCCTCCAGAATCGCCAACTACCGAACTCACCAGCCGTGAGCCCCTGAGGGTGTAGCATTATCCAGGGTGCACCAGAAGTGGTGGGGCTACATACACCTTGCCTCCTTGAGGGACTTGAGCAGAAGGCAGGAGAGAACACGACAAGAAAAAGAAGGCAGACCCCTCGCAGAAGGAGGGTATCAGGAAAGATGAGACAAGGGCAAATTAAGGCGGGAAAGGAAGAGACTCCCTAGGCCTCGGATACCCTAATACCGTCGGGGTTGGAAGAGAACAAGAGACGACCAAGAGAGGTCGACAGGAAAGAAGACGGAGAGGAGCCCGGCACAAGTAAGTAGAATCAATGCCGGACTCAGCTGGGATCCCGTGGTCGCCAACCCACGTCCCACTAGGTGTGAGCCTCTTGGGGGGTTAGTATTGTATTGCAAGCAAGAATTTATTCCGCTCGCAGTCAGTTTATCTATTTAATTACAATGATAAGTCAGTTGTGTTGACCTCTGAACGTGTCGCGGCTCCCGGCTCGAGGTCGCGCCGAGCTGTGATTGATAACATCGCCAAATTTCCCACAGGTCATATTTCCTCTGTGTTCTTTGGCGAACAACAATTTGTTACCGTGTCACAAACAGGACAGCAGATAGCAGCAGCGTCACATGACCGATATAATAATACTAACTAGGCTATATGATGATGTTAATAATTCTTGTTTTAAAGGGGCTAACTTCTAGGTTATCCACCTCTAATGAAATGATATTAATTAAAATGGCGAAAATAAAGCAGCCCACTGCCAGGGGTGAAAACAAAAATGGTTAATATAAAACAGCGAGCCCAAACAATTATGTCTTATTTGGATAAAGGAAGTAAAAACGAGGATGATAAAAAACAATAAAGCAAATAAGTCATTGTAAAACATAGATATGTACACAATAGAAAACATAAAACAGACTAAAACTAAATTATAAGTCACTACATTAAAACTTTAAGAAGTAGCCACTCTCCCTCATGAACTGGATGACGAGGTCTACTTATGGCCCGTCATCACGTAGAGCAAGGGAGAGGGTGTTTAACAGATCGGCCAGGTCCAGACATTCCAAGAGGGTGTGTGCCACGGTAAGGTGGGCGCCGCAAGTACACACCGGGGGGAGGATGATGATAATTGTTGTTTTAAGGGGCCTAACATCTACGTTATCAGCCCCTAATGGTTTGGGTTAGAGTGAAAATGAATGATAATGACATGAAACCTACAACTAAAACTAACTACTGACTTAACACCTTACTTACTTACTTACTTACTTACTAGAGGAAGAAATGAGTATCGTAAATAAAAAAAGCAAAATACATAATGGACAGGAGGAAAAGAAATGCCCTCAATCCACAAAGAACGAGGATTGAGGGACTTTCAAGGAAGGAGAGCCATGAAAGGGAGATATTAAAGGAAAAGAGAAGAGGGCCAGCTCCAATGTCAGTGGCAAAAGGGAAAAAACGGACCCAGCTCAGGAATACCTCGGGGTTCCCTACTCCCAAACACACCAGCCGTGAGCCATTGAGGGTGTAGCAATATCCAGGGGGCTCCAGAAGTGGTGGCGCTACATACATCCTGCCTCCTTGAGGGCCTTGAGCAGAAGGCAGGAGATATCATGATAAGAAAAAGAAGTATGACCCTCGAAGAATGAAAGGATCAGGAAAGATGAGACAAGGGTCAATTAGGGCGGGAAAGTGGAAGACTTCCTAGGCCTCGGATAACGTAATATCGTCGGGGTTGAAGGAAAACAAGAGTTTATCTAGTAAGGTCGACAGGAAAGATGATAAGGAGTAGCCACTAGTCGTGAGCCCTTGGGGGGATGAAAGATGACAGAGAGGAGCCCGGCACAAGTAAGTGGAAGAAAGGCTAGATTCAACTGAGTTGGCGTTGTTGTTAACCAACATCCTAGTAATTGTGATGGAATGGAATTGTTGTTTTATATGGCGGAAGAGCGAGGTCATCATTATGCTAATTTAGATGAATTTTAAATTTAGCGATGGATGTCTAAATAGGATTGAAAAAACTAAATTTAATCTAGCAGAAAATTTAATACAAGTTATAATTTTAATAATAAACAAAAATTACTGCTGTGCCCAAGATAGCGGGTTCAAACCCGGCCGAAGTCGTCGGATTTTTACGAGCGTAAAATCCTTCAGTATGCCTTCTTTCGGAGGGGAAGTAAAGCCGGTGGTCCCATCTCATAGGTGTATAGCATGTAAAAGATCCTTCCGCAGACTAACCTTGTGTGAAGCTAAATTTCTAGGTTAGATTTCGTTGGAACGCACTATCAAAGTTCCAACGTTCACCACGGCGAAAGTTGGAACTACCTGAAATTGAACGGAACTTGTAGCTCACCCCATGGGTGTCCGCTAGAGGCAGCTACAGCCTCTGGCGAGCCGAACATGTCCTCGGACACTCCCGGAACTAAAAGCCATACGATAAATAAATAAATAAATCCGGGAGAAAATTCTTAATAAAAAAGAGAACATTTTGTTTGAGTAAATGTACACTTATATTGCTGAGAACAGAGGGTGGGAACGATTTGGAGCATCGCCTGAAACTCCGAGCAAAGATATCCCCTTTAAATTGAGGTTTAATAAAGTTAATATTTTATAGGACAAGGAGGTCTATGTACTGTATAGATTCCTTCCCAGCTTACGAGATTGTGTCTTTGAACATAAATCCTTCAAACTTTTTAAAAACTTTACCAATGTAATATTACATGAATTGAGCACTGAGCTGTGCTTTAAAAGTGAATTATAGCGGGTGACAGTGTGCGCCCCCTTGAGCTCTACTAGCGCCTCAGGCGGCGGAAGCTTAAGCAGACCATTCACGATACTTATAGATCATTACCGTACTGCTCTAGTTGTGGCTGCCTCTACAAGTTATAACGATAATAATAATAATAATAATAATAATAATAATAATAATAATAATAATAATAATAATAACTAGGGAACTCTCGTGAGAACTCTCGCACTTGTATAAACCACCCTCCCGGCTTTACTGGTATGCGGGTTCGACGCGATGATGATGATAATTGTTTTAAGGAAATGAAAAAATCGATTTTTTGATTTTGGCGCCATAAAATTCTTCATTCTTTTCTGAATCCAAATATATATAGTTTGTTGAGGTTTTGATGTCTACAACTACCTTAAATTCGTTTTTTTTAAATTAGCGTCCTATGTTCTGAATAATACACTTTTAACTTTGCCAGCTGTTTTCCGTTAATACTCATTTGTCATGTTTAGGTACCAATAACTAGGAAACCATTTAAGATAGAGGGCTATTTTTTACATTAACTTGCCTAATTGAGTACTTGAATGTTAACCTATTTTCACGTCCAAAACATAGTAGGCATGGATTGGGAAGAGAAAAATTGATACATATTTTTGAATAGCTTTAAAAAGATAGAGTTCGGATTGTTTTTATTGCATTCTGTACCAATAATAATGAAACCAAGTGGTTACTCATCTGCCATGATCCATTCCAAGTATGTGAACAAAATTTGAGAATATTTGATTGAAAAACAACTGAGAAATGTGTACCTGAAGCAACTTATACAACATTTTTTTGAAAATGTATCTGTCCAAATTTGTATTCATTTCACACATCCTATAAAAACAAAGTAGCACTACATGGTCAAAAACAGCTCAGAATATACCGCTTCTTATATGTGACAAGAATCATAGCTGTACCTTTAGCATAAACCCAGAAAATACTTAGTAAAGTGATGCCACAAAAATAGACTTTTTCATCGTGTAAGAGTACGTTGTGACCTTAAGGGGGCAGAACAGCGAGAACAAATATTACAAATTTTGAATTAAGTTCAAATTGAGAGGTGTTAATAAACAAATTTATAAAATAAACAGAAGAAACTGATCATTAAAATATTGAACAAAAATGCACTGAAAACAACAAATCAGAGTTCTTTGAATAGATTTACACTAGAATATAATTTTATTTAAATTGCTGGCGCTAACCCACTCTCACTTATAAAGCGGATGACGAGATCAGCAGCCACCGCATCATGGAGTGTATTCTGCAAACCAAGGTTTCTTCGTAGGTCAGCGAGATTCACATACTCGGTTAAAATGTAGGCCATGGTGAAAACGGCTCCATAGGTACAAAGTGGGGGTGGCTTCCCTTCTCATTAGGTACGAGTGGGTGGATCTTGTATGACCTATTCTTAGCCTACCCTCCGTGACCGGAAAGAGCTCCGCTACACGTGAGTAGCTCTCTTGAACGCTGTCAGTAGAAGACCAGCACACGTAAGTGGAAGGAATGTGGACCCAGTAGAAGTCCTGTGGTCATCGACTCACGTCCTACTTTGGGGGCTCCCCTGACTGCTCCGAGTCGAATCCAGTGCTCCGAGCGCGTTGTGATGCGCCACCCCTGTCGTGGGCCATGCTCGAAGCACGGGCTAATCACGGCACTAGATCAGTCGCTGTACCTGTTATATATAAAGTTAGTCCTCTGCCAACTCGATCCCAGTCTCCGGAGACTGCACGCCTTGGTGGGCGCCTAACCAGCCGTGACGTCACGCGACGCCGGGCCCGGCTTCTCGACGCTTTACACATCCTTAGTACGGGCCCCGAGCCAACTCTGTCATTACATCGTCCCCAGGGCTTGATTCACTTACCGACAGTGCTGCCATCTTGCTCGAAACAAATTCCCTTTTGCCAGTAAAAACATGGGATTCTCTTTTAACAACAAGAGGCAGAGGGACTGAAATCTTCAACAAACGCCAGTAACAGGTAGCATTCTTTACGGAGATATCCACTCTGCTGTTCCGCTGCTCCTTCAGTGGTTATGATTAGAGCTGAGCTGCGCGTATAAACAAAACGTTATCCGCATCCGCCACGCAAACGCACGACTCGTTTGTTATCCGAATCTACTGGCATCACAATAGTATTTTTAATTAGATAAAGCAAAATATTTAGACATTTGATGATGATGATGAGGATAATGATGATAATTGTTGTTTTAAGGGGCCTAACATCTAGGTTATCGGCCCCTAATGGTTTGGGTGATCGTGAAGTTGAAAATGAAATGCAAACTTAAACTAAAACTAACTACTAACCTACATACTAGAAGAAGAAATGGAAAACTAAAGGAGAATAAGGCAAATAAAGGACAGGAGGAAAAGAAATGCCCTCAACCCTCGAAGAATGTGGATTGAGGGACTTGGAAGGAAGGAGAGCCATGAGGGGCAGAGAGGAAAGTGAAAGAGGCGAGGGTCAGCCCCGAAGGTAAGGGACAAAAGGGGAAAACGGACCCAGCTCAGGAATCCCTCGGGGTCGTCAACTCCCGAACTAACCAGCCGTGAGCCCCTGATGGTGTATCATTATCTAGGGTGCACCAAAACTGGTGAGGCTACATACACCCGGCCTCCTTGAGGGCCTTGAGCAGAAGGCTGGAGATAACATGAAAAGAAAAAGAAGGCTGACCCCTCGCAGAAGGAGGGAGTCAGAAAAGATGAGACAAGGGCCAATTAAGGCGGGAAAGGAAAAGACTCCCTAGGCCTCGGATACCCTAATACCGTCGGGGTCGTTAGTCATTTGAGAAAAAAAAAGTCGTTCGGTAAGGCTTTGTGTATCATGTGCTATGTTTTAAATGAATGTTATACAGCCAGAATTGCAACCCATTCCTGTTGGGAGTGTTAATTATGCTTAATGACGTAATTTGAATGAGATTAGCTTAAATCAGCATCTTACATTTGTTATGAAAAACCATAACGGAAAAATATGATATGTCATAAACATCTGGGTCCTAATAATGATATTCAACAAGCTCGGATTGTATTCTAAAAACTATCCGCAAATTGTCTCCAAACATTATCTGCAGCTTATCCGCACAGCCATGCAAACTATATCCACATGGCGAAACATTTTGCGGATATCCTCACCCGCGCAGGCCTTTTTAATTTAATTTTTGATGTAAAACATCTTTCCACTCGTTTGCTGGATATTTTTGTGGGAGTGATTTTGAAAAATGGGACGGAAGTATGTAAGACGCACTGCCAGTTGGATCGCGTCCCTCCTGGCTGCTAAAGCAGCTGGCAGTGGTACCATGCGGATTGTTTATCACATACGGATTACTTTGTAACAGCAGAGTATCAAGAAGTCAGTGCGAGAGTAGAAATATCAAGTAGGCAGTGAAGAAAAAATTGTCAGTCTATGTTAACGTAACTTAGTTACTGGCAGGAGAGTGATGTAACAGTAGAGTATCAAGAAGGCAGTGTGAGAGTAGACATATCAAGTAGGCAGTGAAGAAAAAAAAAGTGTTTCTTGGAATTGTTATGTATTATGAGAGTGTAAAAAATAAAAAGATTTTTTGTGTGTTGATGACTGTCAATGATAATAAAAACGGTAACAACTTCAAGGTAGGATAACTTGTCAAATGTTACACATCATATGCGACTACTATAAGGCTCGTATAATTTTTTTTAATTTTTTTTTGCGTATGGCGTTTAGTGCCGGGAGTGTCAGAGGACATGTTCGGCTCGCCAGAGTTTGTAGCTGGTTCTATGCCGACACCCATTGGGTAAACTACAAGTACCGTCGCGTCTGGAATGTTGTCTGGCAAGGAAAGTGTTAATGTACTGTAAGAATGAGGAAGATGGAAGGTATCGGCTGTGGCTTATAGTTCGGGACCAATCCCGGCATTTGCCTGGAAGGAAGATGGGAAACCTCCTCGCGTCCCGAATGTGAGCGACTGCCTGCCGCCACGCCATAACGACCACGGCTAACTCACCCGGTAGGGCTTTAGTTATCTGCATATAATGGTTTGGGTGATAGTTTTAGCTATAGTTTCCCTTTCATTTAATTTTCACTAACTGCACACTTACATAGTAGAAGAGGAAATTGCAATCTGGTAATTAAATACAGGAGGAAAGGAAATGCCAGCAACCTTCGAAGAAAGTGATTTGAGGAACTTGAGAAGCAGTAGAGCCATGAAAATGAAAACAGGAGAGAGGCCGTCCCAAAGTCAACGGAAAGAGGAAAAAAACGGATACGACTCAGGAATCCCTCAGGCCCGTCAACCCCTAAACTCACCAACCGTGAGACCTTGAGGGTGTAGCACTATCCAGGGTGCACCAGAAGTGGTGGGGCTACATACTCCCTGTCTCCTTGAGGACAATGAGCAGAATGCAGGAGATATCATGAAAAGATGATGATGATGATGATGATAATTGTTGTTTTAAGGGGCCTAACATCTAGGTTATCGGCCCCTAATGGTTTGAGTGATAGTGAAAGATGAGATGAGAATGAAAAACTAGGCTATAACTAATACTAACTACAAACTTACATACTGGACGAAGAAATGGTAAACAAATAAAGTATAAGGCGAATAAAGGACAGGAAGAAAAGAAATGCCCGCAATGCTTGAAGAATGAGGATTGAGGGACTTGGAAGGATGGAGAGCCATGAGAGGCAGATAGGAAAGGAAAGGGAAAGAGCAGAGGGCCCGTTCCAAAGTCAGTGGAAAAAGGGGAAAAAACGGAACCAGCTCAGGAATCCCTCGGAATCATCAAATACCTAGCTCACCAGCCGTGAGCCCTTGAGGGTGTAGCACTATCCAGGGTGCACCAGATGTGGTGGGGCTACACACACCCTGCCTCCTTGAGGGCCTTCTGCAGAAGGCAGGAGATATCATGAAAAGACAAACAAGAGGTCTGAACCCTCGAAGAATGGGGGTGTGAGGAAAGATGAGAGAAAGGCCTATTAAGGCGGGAAAGGAAGAGACTAGCCAAGTTTCGGATACCCTAATACCGTCGGGGTCAGAAGAGAACAAGAGTTGACCAAGATAAATTGACAGGAAAGAAAGCGGAGAGGAGCCGGCACAATTAAAAGGAAGCCATGCCTGACGCAGCTGGGGTCCCGTGGTCACCAACCCACGTCCTACTAGATGTGAGCCCCTTGGCAGGGAGGATACAAGATACAGTGTTTAAAGAATTTCTATAACCGGTCGGTCATTACTGCTATTTGCAGTTGTGTGTAGTACTCTCGCTGCAGGGACGGCCTAGCCTCTCCCACGGGAGCGGTCGTTTTATTTCCTCTCCACCATTTGCATCTATTTAAAGCAAGTAAGCGCGCGGCCTTTACATTGCAAATTATGTATGCTTCAACTTTTGTTTAGAACACTCCAGTCTAAATGGTCAGTGTGCATACAAGAAACACTGAAATATGTACAAGAAACTATGATTGGGGCCTGATCATTTGGTATTTATCTGTTTTAATTACAGTACTTCTCCCATTCAAAAACTTTGGTTTATGTCCTCACCCCCTTACGGTTGAGGAGACGCATACTGAGGCTTTGAGACTAGACTGGACAATGATAGGCAAAGCAAGTCTCAAAAGATGTGTTGTTATCTTTATTAATCTATCTATCTATCTATCTATCTATCTATCTATCTATCTATCTATCTATCTATCTGTCATTCTTTCTGTCTGTCTGTCTGTCTGTCTGTGTGTGTGTGTGTCTGTCTTTCTTTCTTTCTTTCTTTCTTTCTTTCTTTCTTTCTTTCTGTCTGTCTGTCTGTCTGTCTTTGTTTCTTTCTGTCTGTCTTTCTCTCTTTCTTTCTTTCTTTCTTTCTTTCTTTCTTTCTTTCATTCTTTCTTTCTTTCCTTCTGTCTGTCTTTCTTTCTTTCTTTCTTTCTTCCTTTCTTTCTCTCTTTCTTTCGTTATTTTTGTGTATCGGTCTTTCTTTCTGTCTTTCTTTGCTTCTTTCTTTCTTTCTTTCTTTCTTTCTTTCTTTCTGTCTGTCTTTTTTTCTTTTTTCTTTCGTTCTTTCTTTCTGTCTTTCTTTCTTTCTTTCTTTTTTCTTTCGTTCTTTCTGTCTGTCTGTCTGTCTTTTTTTCTTTCTTTCTTTCTTTCTTTCTTTCTTTCTTTCTTTCTTTCTGTCTGTCTGTCTTTCTGTCTGTCTCTCTTTCGTTATTTATTTCTGTCTGTCTTTCTTTCTGTCTTTCTTTGCTTCTTTCTGCCTGCCTGTCTTTCTTTCTTTCTTTCTGTCTTTCTTTGCTTCTTTCTGCCTGTCTTTCTTTCTTTCTTTCTTTCTTTCTTTCTTTCTTTCTTTCTCTCTTCGTTATGCCCATTTATAGAGCGCGTTGGAACTTGTTAGTTGGCCCGATAACTATTGCCTTCCTCTTCTCCCAAAATCTTCCCGTGAACTCACTGTGTTCATGATGATAATTCGAGTTTTAAGGGGCCTAACATTGAGGTTATCGGTCCTTAATGAAGTGAAATGTTATCAATTGAGGATAAAAAACAGTCCACTGCCAGAGATGAAAACAAAAATGGTTTGTATAAACCAGACAGTGAGCCTCAACAACTATGCCTTATTTGGATAAAAGGAGTAAAAAACGAGGTTGATAAAAACAATAAAGCAAATAAGGCATATTTAACAATAACAATGGATATGATAACACAGTACTTACCTCCTCGGCGCTACAGCCTGGGGTAGGCTTCCTCCCCATTCGTCCCTTCTATGAGTTTTCTCCCACCATCTTCCAACCTTCATAGTTCTCAGGTCTTCTCCTAAGTCTTGTAGCCATCTTTTGCGTGGTCGTCCACGTCTCCTCTTACCTTCCATCGTTCCATGTAATATCTTCCTTGGTCTTCTCTCTTCATTCATCCTCTCTACATGACCCAGCCAATCCAGACGTCAGGACTTAATAAATTTTACAATATCTTCACCTTTAATTATCTCTTCAATTTCTACATAGTAGGGCCTACTCATACTCCTGATTCTTGGATGTACTATAATGCGTAATCTCGAGAGCCACTGGATAGATTTTGATGCGGTTTTCACCATTCCGTAAAGGATATCTCAAGGAAGGTTTCTGTAGAAAATAATTTATTTATGATCAAAGGAATACAAGCGGTAACGATTTCAGTGAAAAAGTCGAAAAGAAAACCTGGCGTCCGTGCGCTTTTTAAGCTTACGCTGGGCAAAGCATTAAAAATATCTATATACTATGAGTGTAGAATTGTTCAGCATGAAAAGTTCTACACAATGGTCGCGCGAGAGCATACCTCTATCTTAAATACATCGCCCACTATAAGTGTTTTTACGTTTTCATTTCTTCCAACAATCTTCATTCAATTACTCAGGCGACAGTTGACGAGCTAGCTAAGGGCGAGCCTATGACCCCAGTTACAGCCTAGCTAGCGGGCGAGCCTATTACCCCAGATACAGCCAGTAGCAAACTGTCGGGTCTTGTTGAGTTAAGACTTCAGAGAAGAGTGGTTGTGTTTGGAGTTTCCCTGGAAGTGCAACTCGGTTTTTCTTCACTTTGCCTGTGGACTTCTCGTTCCGCAAAATACACAGTCAAGTTAAGATTTGTATTTCATGCACCTCGCCATTCTTAAATTACGTGTGACAAGAATTCGTTGCACATTTATCTCCATGATAAAATAATTAATAGTCCAGTCAGTGATTTTAACCCATCATGCCGAGAAGTAAAACGGATATAGGTCGTCGTTCATTCACATCGAAAAAAAATCGCTTATCACGTAATGCATCCATAACTGTTCCCGGGCGAAGCCGGGGCGAGTTGCTAGTAAAAACATAAAACAGACTAAAACTAAACTAAAAGTCTTAAACTATATTAAAACTTTAAAAAGTAACCACTCTCCCTCATGAACCGGATGACGAGGTCTGCTGACGGCCCGTCATCATGTAGAACAGCAGGCAGTTTGAGTCTTGAATATTGGTAATGAACTCTTGTCATTCCGATGTTGATCAACAGACCCGTTTTCGCCGCACAGTGTTTGAAGTTGTGTGGTGGTCTCTCGCATGTCGTTTGCCAGCAAGGTCAGATCTTCAGCGAAGGCTAGGCCAGGGATCCTCAGGTTATCTGCTTTGGTACCCATCCTTAATCCCGTGTCAACTGGTAGGTTTCTGGTCGATTCCCTCTTTTATTATTATTATTATTATTTTATCGATTGTTCCCCTTTGGCAGAGCAATCGAACTAGAATTCACGATTTCATCTTCGGGCGTTTTCCTTCTTTTATTCCCAAAATCTCTTTTATTATTATTATTATTATTATATTTTAAAATTATGATATCTTAAATTGTTATTTTGTCGGAAATGAATTTAATAAGGAGAGAAATTATACATTTCATGTAAGAGAAAGAAAAAATGATTTGATATACGAAGAAGGTATGATATTAATTATGAACTACGAACCCCAAACTGCATTGTACCCATTCTAATTTAATAGGGCCTTAAAATGTGGTTTTCTTTTGTGTCTCACATTGAAGGGCCTATTTCAGCATGTATTTAAGGGAGAAGGGGAAGGGGGACGGACCCAGCTCAGGTATCACTTGTGGCCGCTAACTCCCAACTCACTAGCTGGGAGCACTTGAGGGTGGAGCACTACCGTTTCTTTAGTCAAATGCTGAACCATTGCCGGGTCTAAACCTGAGAACAGATGCTTTCCACTTTTATGAGAAGTAAGGAGAAGAGTTACATCAATGATTTGTGTCGTGCCTCTGATGGATTTCTGTACCAAATTTTACGTTCATCCACCCAGCTATTCTCGAGTTAAAAGCGTGCAAACCTGTACACAGACAGACATTTCAATTTTGCGCACATCCGTCATAAAACAGTATGAAATTCCATGGAAATTGAGGGAAAAAAACGGACAAACTTTCATTTGTATATACCGGGTGAATCTTCCGCTCCTTATTTTTCTAGTTTTCGACCACACTTCCAACGTCTGATGCCAGCATGGTTGACAGTTCCCCGTCTGCAGCCAAGCCACAATGACCCTAAACGGCTTTACAAGATTAATGACGTTGTCTCCTTTACAG